>OX123185.2:30478725-30664837 GCA_944739405.2 Euclidia mi
CGGCGAAGTGTCAGAACCGAATCGGTCCTATAGTTATTGGTTTAGGTACGGTTAAAACCTGTGGTATAAACTCCCAGGCCATAAACATAACCGTAAATTAGTCGTGTTTTATGAATTTCGGTTGGAGTGTAGCCTTGGGGGCTTACTACGCACGGCACGAGGACTTAGAAAAATTTAGCCAAGAAAGTGTTATTTTTGCAAGTCGTTTATTTTCTCGATTCTATCGTATAAAACACCTAAATATAAGGCTAAGTGTCTTGGTAATAGTGTCATATATTTTTTATTACACTTGATAAATGTTTATTTCTGAGTATGAGTGAAAATATTATGGTAATTATGTTTAGGGATAACAGCGTTATGATAAAAAACAGTAGGAGTTTAAATATATTTACATTAATGTTATCATTTATTAAAATTTTCGGAAACATGAGTTTTATTAACATCGCCTGTTGCACTATAAATAGTATGAATGAAAACGTGAGGATGAAAATTTTACGAAGAGTGATCATTCGGATTACAAATCATTAGGAAGAACAATTTCGGGTAAAGAACTTTAGGTGAGCCAATATGGACCCGTGCGTTAGTGTAACGTTTCTACGGATTGATTACTAGGTAGGTAACGTATCTACCATTTTCTTGTAATATCACTGCCACATTACATTAATATATTTCACTGTAAGTCATCATCATCATCCTAGCACTGTCCCGGTTGCGCTCCAAAACCCACGCCTTGGAGCCCGGGGTCCGCATTCCGGCTATGTCTCCTCCACTTCGCACGGTCTTCAGCATCCCTGGTCGTTAGTTGGTTGGCACGCATATCATCCCTTACGACGTAAAGCCAGCATTTCTTTGGCCTTCCCGTTTACCGGGGCCCGGTGGAGGTAGCATGGCAAGACATTTGTTACCCACGTAAGATGCCGGTTGACGTAAGACGTGGCCATACCAGCGTAGACGACACTCTTGCAGTTTGTCAGCAATGTCACGGACATGAAGTCATATAAATATATTTCACTGTAAGTATTACTAAGCAAAAATTCACTTTAAAATCTCAGTAAAAGTAATCATCATCATCATCAACATCAGCCTGCCATAGTCCACTGCTGGATATAGACCTGTCCAATGGCACGCCACTGAGCCCGATTTTTGGCTCTTAGTGTAAAAGTAATACTTAATACTTTTCCTTACTTTATTGTATAAAATAGCACAAGTATTCATGGAGTCTAATGTAATTCTGCTTAGCAGACATTCCATAGCTACTACGTTACTAAAGGAAGTTTTGTTCAACCGAAAAAATACCACTTCTGAATGTTACATGCTTGGGGGAAACGAGAATTTTATAAGGAACGTGCTCGCCTCAATGAAAGACTTCACGTTGTTTTCTAACTCTGTTACTAGAATATGCCTTTTTTAATATAAAATTTCGTATGTATATATTGTAAAAGAGAATATTTGTTTGAAAAGGGCGATTATCTGGCTTTGTATCGTGTATTGGTGCAAATTGATATGATTTGGTTTAATTGTTTTTACTATGTACCAAAAAAAAAAACTGAATGTAGCCACTCAACACAAATGGTATCCGAAGTAAATATATGGAATGATCTAACCTCCTGGCTGGTAATAAAGGCTCTTCTTAGTTAGATAACACTTCTTAGTTACATAATTATAATCATGTTGAAGCTTAATTGCCTAGTTTCGAGACCAATAGATTGCTACATAATAACGCTACGCTGCGTCGCTACGAAACCGGCACTATGCGTAGCTCGGCACTTACATAACCGGTTTTTAATAATAATGCGATTATAGTACACATTTCTTAATAAAAGTATTATTTGAGAGTAGATTTTTTTTCAAGAAATTGAATTATCAGATATATCAAGAAACTTATAATACACTCACTTAGATAAATATCTCAATAAAGTTTGCAGACGTGTGTAATATTCACGTCCATAAATCTTTTTGCGATCTTTCTTGATATTACATTCAGGTATAATATATTACATATCTTAAACTAGGTACAATATATTATTACTTTTAGTATCTCTGCAATAATCTGTTTTTCATTATATTCTAGTATTTCTTTATGGTACACAAACAGATTACAGTGTAACGACCATCTACATAAAACCCGCACAAAGCCATCTAGCCAATTACCTCGACACTCGCCACCTAACAACGCGAGAAAAATTCAAACGAACCTGAACCGCGCAAGCAACTTTCGCAAGCCAAGCGGCATAAATACAACTTAGAAAGTATGTCCGTTGGCCTGCAGGCCACCAAGTACGACCACCCAGCTTGGTTCGAGGCTCCTCCCTCTAGTTGGAGGAACACCACACCTTTATCCTCCACAACAGTACAAACGTGATTATGAACTAGTATAAACGTATTTTATACGCTAGACGGTAATCCAAAGGCAAAATAATAAAAATGTATATGTCAGGTGTCAGCACATTGACATTTTTACCTTACTATTTAAAATAAAACCCAATGTTTTAAACGGCGTTCCCAATAGATGGCGATGTGGAGGACTTTCACGACGCCCTTTGATTTTATTTTTCTTCTTCTTTTTTTTTGTATTGTACCCATATTTTAATTAAATTTTAGTAAAGTAGTTATAATTGTTTTATGTTAAAATTTATTTAATTTTGTGATGTTTTAAAAAGACGGCTTCTCTTTGGTTGATTCAACTTGTTCCAGCGAATGGTCAGCATGTGGTCCAGTCAAAGGTCGTGTCGATCTGCGCTCGTGACAGCACTTTGTGTTGACGAAAAGTTAATGTTCCGAGTATCGATGGATATAGAAGAAATTTTTTGATTGAATATGGGAGGTTTTTCTAGAATAGCACCTATTTTAGAACGCAACCAACAAACCGCAACCAGCGCTATTGCACCTTGATATTTGGTTGCATGTTTTTCAATTTTATATTTTTATTCCACGAATAAAAATATAAAATGTTTGTTTCCAATTTGTGAGCGCAACTAATGGTTGCGGTTCGTGGAATTATTTAGTTGCGGTTTGTTTGTTGCGTTCCTAAATAAATGCGCTTCGAATAGTATCTACCTACCTCAAATATGGACAAAAAAATTATTCTTGCCTAAAAAAGACGAAACACGATTTTTATAACTGACTCATACATACATACGTACATAGTCTCACGCCTATATCCCCGAAGAGGTAGGCAGAGGTATATTGCTACACCCACTTTTCGCCAGATTTATTTTAGTCCCACGTAATAGTGGGCGAGCCTATTGTCGTACTGTGCACATTACCAGACTCCGTGCTGCTACTGAGAATTTCGTGACAGAAAAACCCAATAACACTGCCCGACCCAGGAATTGAACCCGGGACCTCCCGATCCCACGCGCACATTTATGCCGCGAGACCAACGAGGCAGTCGTAAGGGGTTTGATGTCGAGTTTTCCGTCTCTACGCAAAGATGGTATTTGCATCGTGTTATCCCTGAGTCGCCTCTTACGACACCCACGAGAAGATAAGGGGTGGTGACACTTGTATTCTATGCCGTCAACCACACAGTTTATTATTATTTATATATTATTATAGGTACTATTATTCTTATATGTTATACATGTTATGTGAAAATAAAGTTACGCAAAATTAATGTATGTATATAATACTGATTATTAGATATGAATAAAAATAAATGTAAACAAAAAGGATATGACTTTGAATAATAGTGTAAAAGATGGTTATGTTGAGAAAATATAGGAAAACAAATGAAAGTATAATAGATGTTTATTGCTTTTGACATTATGAAGTTGAATGCTTCGGAATTATGAACATTAGAGACAGAGTAGTTAGGAATTGTGATTGTTAGGATGAAACATGTTAGGAAGAACATTTTCGGATTTCCAATTATCGGAGTTGAAAATTTAGGTGAATTTTGGCGCACCCCTAACGCACACATCGATAACTCCGTATTTTATTATCGGTTGACAAGATGTGTCAGTTTCACTTTGACGCCGGCTCGCGACGTCACACACACATAATTATGTCAGACTTGCCAACTGGCTTATGTTTAGCGTCCTACTTATGATACGCCTATAACATATCTACTTCTTTTTACTTTTGTAACATCATTGTTATGTGGCCACAAAATAACAATCATACCGTGACGTTGGCTGGTGTACACTATACCCTAGCTGAAACTTCAGCGCCAATGGAAGTGTGGCACTTTTATGTAGATAATTACGCGATCACCCGGATTTTTTTTTACATAAAATGTATAAATCAAATTAATATTATTTTGCTGTCTTAAAATATCAACCTAGTATAGCCACATAGTGATGTGGATTTTACTAAAGTATTTTAAGAGTTTTGTAGACCTAGTGAGGTTTACAAAACTCTTAAAATACTTTAGTAACCTTAATTCATTTACTGTAATGTTTTAGAAACGCATATGTGTTATAATATTACACAACGTATTGTTAAAACAATTATCCGAAAGACATGTCACACAGTACATAGTTGTAACATTAAATTAGTAAACTTATACTATACTAATTATAGCGTTTGTTCGTTATGGCAGTACTATGGAAAAAGATTTCGCATTACACCACCCGAGGCATTTCGGTATACAACATATATTAACGGGTATAAATTGCGGGTAACATGCTTCTTTTAATATAATTTATCGGCGTTACGAGCTATTAAATAAGAGGTAATGTAAGAAAATACAGGTGAAACTTCGTTTTTGTTAGGGCGCGATGAGAGTTGTTAATTTGCACATGAATGTTAGACGTAAATAATCGCGGCTGTTTTCTTTCCTTTTTGCTCACAAGCATAAAATATTATTCTAAAAAGCACATGGATGGGTTAACGAGATAATAATTATATAAATTTAATATTAAACTAAGTAAAATATTTACACAAATTTTATCAAACAATGAGGATACCATTCGACATTTCCTTTAAGGAATTTTGAAGACAGATTCTACATACAAATATGTTCATCATACGTACAGAAATATAAAATCACTTGTTCTTTATAACGAACCATTGCAGAGATTAAACTATTAAAGCCACATCTATCAATCAATAAGCATATCGCAGTCCACTGCTGTACACGGCCCTCTCCCAACACACGACACAGTACACGGTCCTCAGCGTTCAACAAACAGTAGGGGTGGAATATTGAAATAAATCTTCTCTATCTGTATATACGCCGATCAACACTAGATAAAGAAACTACTCATAGCGAAAGCAACTCAAATCCGGATTCTAAATGATGTAACAAAGTTTATTATATTACATCTAATCCCTCTTTAATACCGACAGACAGTATAGACACGTGTAATATACAAACACTAATTAACTAAATAGATGTCAGCAAGCAATCTCTTCGGGCCAACACACTACAATGCATTCTGTCTATTTGATTAATTGCTAATTACAAACACCAAAATCGCTATTACACCCTAAAACTGGCAAATTGCACTTTGCATAGCTATGATAAATGATGCTTCCAAAGTACGTAGGAGTATTTGATCATTGAAGAGTCAATTTTAAACTTTCGTGATTTGTATAAATCTTACAAAATAATTTAGCGGGTCTAAATCGCGTAGTCTACCTCCATTTTGAATGTGAATCTGATGTTTGGATGTATGAAGTTCAATTTGTCTGAGAATTGTTCCACGTCTTGCTTGTTGCCCTGCATGATGGAAATTTCGTCGACATACCTCTTCCATAGCTTCACATTCGATGCCTGCATATCTATGGATTATTCAAAGTGCTCCCATCCAGATGTTGGCCATTACTAGTACTATAGGGCTACGCATCGCCACTCCCTCGATCTGGAGGCAATGTTGTCAACGATGTATGAAGTAGTTTCCATCCAAGCAATTCTTATGTATAACGGTGTGTTCGTTCGACAGACCGTTTTCCCTTAATTTCCTCTCTACGACCCGAAGGCAAAGGTGATTCGACATCAAATCTTACCATCACCTCGTCCGTGTCCTTTTTCATGCTCTTGATAATTTATACACAGAAGAATTATGACTTATGCTGTCAATATAAAACAATACGCAAAGACGTCCCCTCGCGTCTTTGTCATCATTTTGGTTATACCAATGAATACAGATTTACATAATAGAAGCGCATTTCTTAAGGATTTCGTGTGCCGATTCCAACTGGCGTGTTGACGGTTATCATTGTAGTACGTAGTTGCCGCCGTTGGCGGCGCTGGCGTCGTTTTCCGTCTCTCTTGCTCTCGTAGTTAAGATACACAGGAGAAACTTTCGTCTCTCTTGCACTCGTAGAGTCAGCTGTTACAGCGCGACTGCCACGCCGCCAAGCGGCAATATGGGTCACACTGGTCACAGAAAGTTTGTCTACAGAGCGCCCATAAGAAATGTGCCTCTATTTATATATCTATGCTGTATGGTTATACAAAAGATCATATGACAGATACAGAAACTTTCTGTTTTTCTGGTACGAAAAGCCAGAATTCGCAGAGTTGTGCATTCACCTTAAGATTGTAGATTCACATCATTCTGCTATTAGGGATGTTTGAGGACAGCGTCTTGGTTGTACTTATGCTGTAGGCCAGACTCGAGCGCATATTAAGAGATAGACATTGGACCTCCACCAAGCCTTGCTTTCAAATATCGAGTGATGGCGGAAAGCCTCACTCACTAGGGTTACCACCATTCAATCAGCCTATTGCAGTCCTCTGCAGAACATACCCAACATGCGCCACAATGAGCGGTCCTCTGCCTTCCGCATCCAGCCTTTTAAGGTCCTTGGACCAGTTACAGTACGTACAGTTTTCACCAATAAATAGCGTGATTCCTCAGTTTATTACCACGTTACGTTATAATTCTTGTCACTCTTCTTCTACTTTGCCAGCGAAGTCTAGTTGATGATAACTATGATGTTAGCTTTGTGTTACCTGTTACAGCTATGAAGGCATAAAGAGCAGAAATAAAAAACATAACTTAACAGTCTATCTCCACCTACATATATTATTATAAAATTTCCACTGAAAACAAATATCATTATTAGTTTTGCACACACATTTTCTATCTTTTAAAACTTTTTCCTTAATCGCCTTAGTTTATAGTAAATCCATACTATTATTCTATCGGCAAATAGATTTGCAGAATCGGTTATGCCACGGTGAGTGTTCACATCTAGTAAAAAGCAGCAACCAAATTTTCAGTGCCAACTATATCATAAGTATTTATAAAAAATATTTACTCTAAATACATATAAAGGTGGCAAGTATTTGTCTGACATGACCATTTAACATGAAATGTAAAGATGAACGAGTACGTTGACTGAGACAGTGTTTTGAGAACTCTAACAGGAAGAGGTATGCGTATACACCTCATTAGTACATTCATTCTCCGGTCCAGTACCGCTTTTAATATATAGGAGCTAAAAATGTATATGAAATGAGGACTTTATACGTAAGCGACGACGCAAGCAAAAGCGAGTATTACTACATTTTAATGACACATCCTTTATTTGAACCGGTTACGTTTAATTAACAATCGGTAACCACTTCATTCTACTTCACAACAGAATTTAATTTAGGCTTTTTTGCTTCAAATTTACCAAATCGGTGTGGAGTCTTTGATAGAGTACAAAATAAAATGCTTTGTTTACCCTACATATGTAGAGTATATCGTCGATGAATATTTTTAAATAATAAAAGCCACTTTAAAAGCTTCGATTATACATAATTTGGCATCTTAAATGTTTGTACTATGTGATTGTGTATTTACGTGTAAATATTGCTTGCTTATCGCTGCTTTTTATTTACTAACAAAACCATATGCTTTTACAAAATATATTATTTAATTTGCTTATCTTAAACATACATCCATAATATTATATTGCCTTATAGCTACCTGTGACTGTTACGTTGTCAACTAGATTGGGTACAATATTACCTTTTACACAAAGCGCCTGCTTTTTGCCTTCCACTACAAACATGGATGGTCTTATTCTAGCTAGAAGCTAGAATTTGAATAGGTACTTGGGACCAGTCTTCCCGTAACAACCACCAGAGGCATTCGTGACAGCAAGGACCGTCGTATGACGACTGCACGTGCTCCGAAGAACGGAAAGAGTTTTGACTGGTATTTGTGAATGGTCACCTACAAACCACACAGTACCAAACGCGCTTATCATATTTATAGCTATCATCACTTTATTGTCAAAGGAAAGCAATGAAATGAAATTATTTATTGTGAATTGCTTCCGAAGCAATTCACAATAAATAATAATAACCAGTCGCTATTTTTGGAAAATAGATATAGTCTTGTCTTACTGGTAGTATATAAAGTTACAGCAATAAACAAATAACTTCTCGCATTAAAATAATGCATGTCATCAAGTGACACAGAAATAAAAATACAATTGTACAATATATGATCCGAAAAAGGCGTATACATTTTAACTTAAAACATTATATTTTATAACAATTTGTTTACATTTAAACTTGAAGCACGCACAATTTTAAGCAGTTTTAATTTTAAATCGACGCATATAATAATTGTGTATCAAGCACAATAAAATTTATTTTACAATTTACTATAAAATAAAAAATGTTGATATTCCGTAGATGGACACAGTAAATGGACGCAAGCAGCACATTTGTATGAGACAAACGTGACGCGAATGTAAGTACGTAGCCAAAGCATAGTTGAAGTCGTGTTTAAAAAATATGAACGCTGAAATGTTGCTTAACTGCCTTTGCCAAGTAAAAATCACCTTCAGCGATAAGCTCTTTGTACTTTTATTGAAAGATACCTTTAAATGTTTATATTGGTATTCAATAATGTATAAAATAATTTAACCTAGTTAGATTTTTGCTCTACCTGAGTCTTCAAAATGGGTTATATTGTATAGATAAGATACGATAAGAATATACTTTATTGCACACCAAAATAAATGTTTACAGTATAGGCTTAAAAACTATGAGTAATGCACAATCGGCGGCCTTATCGCTAAGTGCGATCTCTTCCAGGCAACCTTTGGATGGACAGGAATGTTTTAGCGTTTTATGAGGCGATGGTGTAGTTAATACGTAGAATTCGCAATAAAAAAGATTTAAATAATACACATACATACATTTACATATCACATATAAATACTTACACATACATAGATTAAGTATATACATGATACTTACATACAATATAAATTATATATATATATATATATATATATATATATATATATATATATATATATATATATATATATAAAACAATTGTACAATATATGATCCGAAAAAGGCGAATACATTTTAACTTCAAACATTATATTTTATAACAATTTGTTTACATTTAAACTTGAAGCACGCACAATTTTAAGCAGTTTTAATTTTAAATCGACGCATATAAAAATTGTGTATCAAGAACAATAAAATTTATTTTACAATTTACTATAAAATAAAAAATGTTGATATTCCGTAGATGGACACAGTAAATGGACGCAAGCAGCACATTTGTATGAGACAAACGTGACGCGAATGTAAGTACGTAGGCAAAGCATAGTTGAAGTCGTGTTTAAAAAATATGAACGCTGAAATGTTGCTTAACTGCCTTTGCCAAGTAAAAATCACCTTCAGCGATAAGCTCTTTGTACTTTAATTGAAAGATACCTTTAAATGTTTATATTGGTATTCAATTATGTATAAAATAATTTAACCTAGTTAGATTTTTGCTCTACCTGAGTCTTCAAAATGGGTTATATTGTATAGATAAGATACGATAAGAATATACTTTATTGCACACCAAAATAAATGTTTACAGTATAGGCTTAAAAACTATGAGTAATGCACAATCGACGGCCTTATCGCTAAGTGCGATCTCTTCCAGGCAACCTTTGGATGGACAGGAATGATGTTAGCGTTTTATGAGGCGATGGTATAGTTAATACGTAGAATTCGCAATAAAAAAGATTTAAATAATACACATACATACATTTACATATCACATATATACTTACACATACATAGATTAAGTATATACATGATACTTACATACAATATAAATTATATATTAATATATATATATATATATATAACAAACATGATAGATACATTGAAATACATACCAAGAACTCGAGTAAAAAGTAAACTACATAAATAAATTTAAATACGTTAAGAATTTAAGTGGTGTTTGTATAACATTTTTTTTAAAATAGTCATTGATGTTGCTCTTCGGATTTGTAATGGCAATGCATTCCACAGACGCACTGCCTGAACAGAAAAGGATTTATCAAAATAATTTGTGGAATGCCTTGGCATCTCCAGAGTCAGATCCTCAGTCGACCTCAAAGACCTTATATGTGTATCATGAAGGAACTTGAAACGTTCTTTGAGAGAGGAGGGAGTACAAGGATTAAATAGAACATTATATAATAATGTAAGAATGTGAGTATTCCTGCGAAGACGAATTGAGAGCCACTTGAGTTTGTTGCGAAAATCTGAAACGTGATCATATTTGCGCAGACCAAATATAAATCTTATGCAAAAGTTTTGGAGACGCTCAAGTTTATCCATCTGCTCCACTGTGGGGTCAAGATAGCTGACATCAGCATAGTCAATTATGGGGAGAAGCAAAGACTGGGCGAGAGCAAAGTTTAGTAGCAGTTGGAAGGAAGTTGCGTAACCTACGCAACGAACCTGCCGATGCAAAAAGCTTGCGACTTGTCTCTTGCACTTGAGATTTCCAGGACAAATTTTCATCCAAAGTGATCCCCAAGTTTTTCAACGTTTTACTGAAAAGTTTTGTCCATCAAAATAGATTTGTGGCAGATCGGACCAACTGATTTTTGAGACCAGTTTGGGGCTGCCTGTAATAATTAGCTGTGTTTTCCTGGTATTTATTATGAGTCCGTATTTCTTGGTCCACTCACAGATTCTGGTCAGGTCTGCGTTAATAGTATTGCAAGCTTCTGCCAGCTTATTTAAAGGGGCTTGCGTATAGATCTGCAAGTCGTCTGCGTAAAGGTGGTAGGATGAAACTGATTAGTTTGAGATGGTATTAATAAATATAGCGAAGAGTAGAGGAGAAAGCACGCCACCCTGTGGTACACCGGCATTAGTGTTAGACCAAGTGGAATACGAGTCTTCGATGCGTATACGTTGCCGGCGGTCGAACAGGTAACTATGAAACCAGTCAATTGCCGATGGAGATACGTTAAGAGAGCGTAAAATGCCAAGTATGATGTGGAAATCCACGGTGTTAAAAGCATTACTAAAATCAAGTAAAGATAAGACCGTTAGATTTCCAATGTCCATACCAAGCCTAATATCATCAGTTACGTGAACCAGTGCAGTGGTAGTACTGTGGCCAGGGCGGAAACCAGACTGATATGTGTTTAGGAGACAATTTTCATGTAGGAAGGAACTGAGTTGAGCGTGAACTAAGCGTTCTAGGACTTTCGACAAGAAGGGAAGTAAGGATATGGGTCGATAATCTGAGAAGGTACAGGGCTTAGGTTTCTTGGGCAAAGGGATTATTGTTGCATCTTTCCAATCGGATGGAAAGCTGCCACAACTAATGGAATGGTTAAAGATGTGACATGAGACGGGAAGGATTTCGTCGAGGATGGGAAGGATCATTTTACGGCTAATAAGATCACTGCCGACTGCATTAGACGTAACAGCCAGTATGTTCTTCTTAACATCACATGCGGTAAATTGCGAGAAGATGAAGGGAGAATAAGCTGGAGTTGGTTAAGATGAAAGATGTGGTAAGGTGGCACTTTTAATATTTCCATCAAATTTGGACGAAGTAGTGAAATGTAAATTAAGAGAATCAAGGTTAACATTGTTTGGAATACATTGATGCTGTGTTTTATCAACTCCCAGACTTTTAAGAAATTGCCAGACCTTAGCTGGATCACCGTTTTCAACGGACTTATGAATATATTGGCGTTACGCATTCCTACACACCTTGTTGCAGAGATTTCTAGTTGCTATGTACTTCTCATGGTTTGAGGAAGTAGATCTGTACTTCAGTTTAGCCTTGGCAGCAGATTTTTTGGCCTTGATTTTCCTGATGTCATCTGTTAGCCAAGGTGCCGGTAGGTGCTTCAGTTTAATGGTACGGAGTGGCGTATGCACATCATATAACTTGATGAGATTGGTAGTAAGTTCATGAACTTTGCTATCGACGCACTCGGAGGTATACAGAGGGAGCCAGTCTATATTAGAGGCATCGATGCGCAGTTTGTCAAGATCCATGCCACTAAAATTGCGCTGCTGGACTACCTTGGGTTTAATTTTGGGTGTGCGTATTTTATATGAAACAAAGATAAGGTCGTGGTAGGAAAACCCATCCGCTGTACATTGACCATGCTTATGGACCAGATTGGAAGAATATACCAGAATAAGGTCGAGAAGAGAAGGAGTGCAATCGGAAAAGTGACGAGTTGCGTTTAAATTCAAAATTGACAAATTGCAAGACTCTATGGTATGCCGGAATAAAGCAGCACGTGAATCTTGTTTGAGGAGACACGTGTTGAAGTCACCCATTATAATAGTGTGGCTATATGATGGAGTTAAATTTTATAAAATGTGCTCAAAAGATGGAAAATAGTTTACACGACTTGAAGGGGAATAGAATACGCCTAACAATACTTTAACATGGTGAAGTTCTACTCCTAGGAATAGATACTCGCCAGCATTCGACAGTGGCGGCTGTGGAGACATACTGACTATAGTATAAGGAATATGGTGACGTAAATATATGGCAACACCGCCTCCAGTGCCGAATGCACGGTCATTCCTAATCAGCCGGAAACCTGGAAGTGAATAAAACGTGGAAGGGAGACATGGTTTCAGCCATGACTCGGACACAAGCATGGCATGAATGTGTTGGCAATCTAAATTTGCCAGCATATCTGGAAAATGAGCTGGAATACTCTGCGCATTAATATGGACAACATTAAAGTTCCTGGGTACGTCTGAGAACTGTAGACTGTAGCGAAAAGAAAGGTATCATAGCTATTTGAGTTCGTATCTGACATAAGTATAATAAATATATGAATATAAATAAATATAAATAATTAATAAATAAATAATAAAATAAATAATTAAATAAATCAATAATTCTATTTCTAATTACCGCGGCAAGCTTCGCTCATTGTGTCCACCCGCCGGTTGCGTATGAACAAAGATAGTATAGAAAAAAATCGGATATAAATTAAAACTAACAAATAATATAAAAAGACTTAATTTGACATCAGAGCTAATGCAGGTTCCAGAAACATAAAAACAAAATTATAAATTGATGTTTAAAAATACAAATATTCAGATCCATGTAGGTAGCGCGTAACGAAACGTTACTTTGACGGTTGTGACAGTGACAGGTTAGTGGTGACAAATTGCCAATAATAGATACGCGATACCTACATGAAAAAGAAGTGATAAACTCAAGTTTAGAAAGTGAAGGTGCAAATGGAACTAAGTGAATATACATATGAAGTCAATGACAATGGAACAAGCTTACTTCTTTGAAGCTGCAACAAAAGCCAAGAGAACCTCTTGGCTTTTGTTGCAGTTGACTTTGCGACGGGCTTTTCAGTATCTGCGAGTTTGATCTTGCCTAGTTCACTAACGGAGGTGATGCGATACCGTTTACCATCAGGGCCCAAGACGTGAACGTATCCCTCTCGCGTCCAGCACTTCGCAACTCCAAATTCGCTCGTGCTGCCATGAAAGCTTCGTGTCGACGACGTGTGAGAAACTCCGACAGAGTGATGCCCGTATCCTTGAGCTTCGTCTTTGCGAACCAAACGCTGTCCCGCACCGCAGCTGACGCAAATTTCACTAGAATGGGTCTCACCTTGTTGCTGGTAGTCTGGCGTCCCATCCTGTGGCAGCGCTTGATGTCTTCGACCACGAAAGTGCCAATTTTGAGACGTTGCTTGACAATATTCGCGACCTGCTCAGATGTCTCCTCGTCCTGACGTTCCTCCACGCCGTGAAGCAGCAACATCTTGCGGCGGCTGCGCGTTTCAATAGTGTCGATCTCTCGGCTGACGACGTCAAGCTGCTGTGAGAAGGATTTCAAGGTCTTCATAATAAAGGTCTTGAATGCAGCAAATTCATCAGACAGACTCCGAGTGCTTTGAGGCGACTTCTTCTGTAGCTCAGCTTCAAAAGTTGCCATCCGCTCCTCAAAATAAGCTTGCATGTCCAGGATTTTTGAAGCATTTAATGTATCCATTGTGTGTGTTTATGTGAAAACTTGTTAGATTTTAAGGAAAACGCTTAACCAGTAGGTAAGTAGTATAATCTTTAACTTTTATGCATTAAAATGTTTTTATTATGAAAATTAACTGTTTTATTTAAATTTACTTGGAGAGCAATTTTAAAAGTTACTGGTAATCTCAACTACCTAGATATATTGTTTTACGACAATTATACAAAAACTAGGTTAGAATAGTATTAAAGTTGAGTAACTAGACATTTTCAAATATTATGTCACAACGTTGCGAAAATATCTAATACCGCTAATGTCATATCCCGCTAAGGGAATTTAGTAGCGGTTTATTAAACTCTACATGGATATTAACGGGTAGTATATTAAATCCTGCACATCCGTGCTCCTATCTTATATAGAACCTACCTGTCGCGCAACGTCGGAAGCAAAATACCGACAAGCTCTGCAACTCTACCAAGCGAATGGAACTCTACTAAAGATAAGGTAAACATTATCCTCAGCAGCACCTAATATATATTTTATGATTAATAAATAACTATAAACCACATAAGTAACAAGTATTTAATGAATTATACACATAGGAATGTTTCATAATATCCATTATAGGGGACGCAGCATCGTCCAACCATCCTAGATGATCATGCCTCATGAGCCACGGACCGACAATTAATGTCGAGAACTTGTATAATTACCGTAAGTCATGTGCAAACTTGCTTTGCGCGTTTTAGTATCTGACATTACATTTTGTAGCTACACTGCCATTCAATGTTACGAGTAGTATCTTTGCACAATAAAATCGATCAGTGTCTAAAAATCGTTGCACTGCAGATGAAAGAAGAAAGATATCCCTACTGGCAAAAGTTGGATTACTTGGACTTTAAAACCATAGGATTGATGTCAAATAAAGATGATGAGTCTGACAAGTGAGATCTTTTACCGTCAACATTGAAATCCGGCTGCTTGCCAATCTTTCCACACTTAATGCAAACACACACTTAATGCAAACGGCCGTATTCTGTACTTAGCTTTGTGATGACGTCACGCGAGTCTACGAGGGTCTATTGTAACATGTGTAGTGCAGTTGGGATGCAGTCGAAGAAAGGAAGCATTATTTGAGCATATCTTTTCAATAGCAACCAGCGATAATATATTGATACTTTTCTCATCTATTTGGTCTTTGTATCGTATTGTGTACTACAAAAATTACACCATTCCCCATTTATAATTTTCTCTTTGTCACAGGATGTGGCAGGTTTAAAACTTTAAATGTTTTAATAGAATTAAATTTCGAAATAATTATTCATCAAGTTTGGGATTATATTTGAACCGCAGGAACATCACCTTAATTCTTCATCATCATCATCAGCCCTGAACACGTACTGTCCCACTGCTTGGGGCTCGCGTCTCTTCTAACTATGAGAAGGGTAAGGCCATAGTCCACCACGCTGGCCAAGTGCGGATTGGCAGACTTCACTTGTCTTTCTAGAACATTATGGAGAACTCTCAGACATGGATGTTTCCTCACAATGTTTTCGGTCACTGTTGAGCAAGCGATAATTATCAATTTAATACACACTTAACTCCGAAAAGTCATTGCGGTGCGCTGTGGACTCGAACCCGAGATCCTCTAATGGGATAATAAATCCCATTTTGACCTTCATACGTCTTACTTTAGATAGGGCCTGAAACTTGCATTAAGTATATTATTTACCTGACACTTGGCAATCTAAATAAAAGTATATTAGAGGTCATGAGGTCAATGTCACCACAAGTCCATTGTAAAGTTTGTTAAGACGATTGAACATCTGTCAAACATTTGAACAAGGGCAATCACCTTCTAATATTTATTTAAAGCAACGTTCACTAGGATTTTTAGCATCGTTTAAATGTTGGCCGCGATAACCTAGTTGCTACGCAAAATAAAGGAAAACATCGTAAGGAAGCCTGCATGTATGATTACTCCATAATATTATAGACAGGTATGTGAAGTTTGCCAATCCACACTTGTCTTGGCCAGCGTGGTTGACAATGGCCTTACCTGTGCCCAGCAGTGGGACAGTTTATTAGAATGATGATAATAATAATAATTTTATGTTTTTAAAATCCCTAATTATTTTGCAAACGTGTACATATAACACCAAGCCCAGACAAAGTATTTGTACTTAGGAAAATTTCTCTCGTTTAATTTATTACTTACTATTTTTATCGTAGGCGTTTAATATGCCTCTGCGTACCCCTTCGGGGAAGCAGGCGTGAGTCTATGTATGTATGTATGTATGTATTTTTATCGTAAAATGAGTTGGAACGGAGTTATTCTTAAAAAACTTTATTTGAGGGCCATTTTTCCAATATGGCAACCCGAGCGGCAAAGATACGAGATGGCAAAGGGAAAATTCGAAAAGAACACGTCGAGATCTTTAAAATCACCCATTTTCAAAACTGCCCGCATACTTTCCAGGTAACCCCTTTTTGAGCACCAAATGCCTGTACTAAAATGTGTATTTTAGTATTGTCCAATAGAAGTACTATACAATAAAATCTTGATTTGTTTGTTCATTATTAATTATGTAAGTATCCATTTGAGATTATTTATTATGTAAGTATCCAAGACATATACTTTCCATTAAAAACTCAGCGCGCACACAGCTGACTTTTCGAAGTTTAGTGCGTATTCATTGGTTGTGGAACGGGAGAGGAAATCATCGTGGGAAACCTGCATGTCTAAGAATCCTCCATAATCATCTTGAAAGAAATATGAGCCAGGGCATAATGAGAAGTGCTCTGCACTCGGAAGTTAGACAGATTGTAGACAAGGATGATGATTGATTTGTATTCTTATCTTATGACTACTTCGGCCCATTCAATAAGAAAGCAGACACCGTCATTGTTGTCGAAATACTAAGCTCTTGTTGTCTGAGTTATGTATTTATATTTTGTTTATCATTGCAGTTGTATTTCTCACTCCGTGAAGTTATATTACAATACAAAGCAATAAACGTACAAAATGCCTTAACACAACTACTTATACTTTACAAACTTTAATGTAGGTACATCCAAATTCTCTTCACAAAATTTTCCAGTTTTCTAGATAAAAAGAGACTTAAGAGGAATAAAAATAAAAGTATAAGAACTAATAACTTTGAACTCGGAATTACCAGCTGTAATTCCGAGTTCAAAGTTTCATACTTTGTTTTTTAGTAGGTAAAACAGTTAAAGTAACGTCCAACCACCTTGCTAGTAACAATCTCAATTATTCCAAACCTTTAATTTAATACTGGTGACTTTTAATTTATTCTTTGAAGGTAACACTGATTGCGAATTGTTTCTCTGTGCCGGTATTCTGTGGTCGTGTTGTGTAACAGTTTTTGCTGTGATGCTCCAGAAACGCGACGGAAATACGATTTTCTCATTTGACATATTAAGGCGTTGAATACTCTGAATAAACTGGAACGTGTTTCGATGGAACGATCACTGCGGATGTAAAAGACATGTAGCTCGATAGAAGAAAAATAAAGCATTATAAAGGCAAGAAAAATGTGAATTAAAAGGAAGAAAAGTTATAATAAACGAAATCTCACTTAGCGATTTTTAAAGAAAACTTTTTTTATTATTAGTTAATGAAAAGATATTTTAAAAAAAGGAAACAAACAGGTGCAGAACGGATGGGTGCCTTAACAGCAAATTACGACTTAATGTCACTGACAATTGTGGCATTATCAAATTCAGTAATCACTGAAGGGTATAGCTAATATAAATAGTTAAGTATGAATTTGCCATAAAATATTATAAAGAACCTTTGAAAAGGAATATGATGCATTTCATATGTCGTTTTAAACACCATATGTTTTTTAATTTCAATAACTCATAACAAACACTGTTAGACTAATGAAGTTCTCATTAAGGCGCTGTTATACCTCAGAAGCCGTGAAACACCTAATTTTTCGTCGCGCATCTAGCCATAACGGTACATATTACAAACTAGCAAAAATTAGAGCTTAAAGTCAAAAGTCTGAACAAAAGACTTTTGAAAGAATTTTTCATGTACGTAAAATAGAATCACGGTAAAAAAATCACAAAATCGAGGCAGAAAATAATCTTTCGTCTCACTGTTTGCAATATTTTGATCGTAAGCTGTCATATTTTTTTTGATAATATTGTAGGAAATCTAATGAACTAAAGAATTACCCTATTTATTTTCATATTATACGTGTATATTTCGTAAAATTAAATAAAATCTGCCAAACGTCTATGATTTTGACGCTCGGTAGATCCCATCAATATCAAACGCTTCAGCAATTTAAACCTTATTAGCATAAGCGGTGTACTGAGTGTCAGTTGCTAGTTTACGCCCCGCCCAGACCTCATCATTCGGCTATGAGCCCTGTGAGAGATAGGTCATGTCGCTTGCGTCTTCGCTGCACGAAATTTTACGTAAACCTGTTTGTTATTATAATACGCCGATTTGAGTTCGTAATTTCATGTTTTATGTTATAGACTGAATACTTTGAATCAAATAGGCTTTTCATGTAACTATGGGCACATATAATTAGGACCTAAGTTTATACTCTTGTTGCGTTTAATGTGTTATTGTTTCTGTGCTTATAAATATATAATTAGAAGAATAAAATATGGACAATTAGAGAAATGAAGTTCTACGAAGGATTTGTACAAGAAAGTGTCGTAATAAAATAGAAATTCATCCATGGCCAAGTGATTATGAAATATGTAACATGTTTATACAAATTATTTTCATAAGAGTCTTTTATGACTAACTGTGTTACTTATATATTATCGATTATGCATAATATAATTATATAAATTATTCTCACAATACATAGCTGCCACAGTTTTCAATTTTTGAAAGAGTAATAACATAAAATCGAATCATTTTATGTACCTATATTTCAAATTCTTAGCTTGTCCGAGCGCCTGGAGCGCTAAGATGCCGCCACGGCGAACAATAATGATGACAGCGCTAATATGGCGCTCCGCAATCCGCACACAAGCGGTAACGAATGTTGTATTATTGTGTTTTGAACATAAACCTTTTTAGGTACATCGGGTAAAACTTTCATTATTCATAAACTATTAGGTATGTCTCAGTACATCTAATATCTTTTTAATTTCTAAAATCAATCATTTATAAGTAAGAAGGTAACTTCTCTGTTTGCTATAACACAAGATATAGTATTTTTTTAATAATAAAGTACGTAACTAATTATCATTATTGTAATTACAGTCAAGTTAAAGATAACAGTTCTGCAACGTCTTACACACATTTGACTTCAGTCATTCCTAACACGATCTGTTCAAGAGCTAGCCAAGAAATGCCAAACAATTTTTTTTAACAAATTTGACTCAAATTCCGTAGTGATAAGCAAAAATTACAAGAGGGATAGCAGTGACTGGTTCGAATTGCGTAAGAATATGTTGACAGATTGAAATTTTTGTATAGTGGTAAAAAGAAGAGATAACAGCAGTAAAGCCAACTTAGTAAAAAATATTTTGTACAAATAAAATATTTGCAATGTAAAATCAGTTGCGCGTGGAATCTAAAATGAACAACTGGCTTTGCAACAACTGGCGAAGCAAGAAAATGTAACAATCGAGCCTTGTGGATTATTCGATTATTGGTGCCACGCCAGATGGATTAATAGGTCCAAACACGATTGTGGAAATTTAATGCCTGGAGTATAGTATAAGAGCAAATAAAATACAAATATGGAAACATGATAAAAAAGTGAACTGACTAGTCTAAACAAATATTGTAATTGTTATTACCAAATTCAGGGGCAACGCCACGTTACACGCAAACAAAAGTGTTTATTTGCTGTGTGGAGTGGCGAAAGTATACCACTAAAGATAGAAATTATAGAAAGAAATGATGTTTTCTGGGAGAAGCTTGTGGCGTTTTATATGAATTGGCAGTTGCCTGAAATTGTTGATTCTCGTCAAGCTCAAGGGATGGCATTGCGAGATCACGGAGAGGAAAATGTTTCATCAGTGCTTGAAATTTCTACAATACCAAGCCGTAAAAGGAAAGTAAATAAAACTGTGCCTCGTGAACAACAGCAAATAATAAGTATTGAAGCCTTATCACCTCACACACTGCCTTTAACATTCGACGAGAATAAAGAAAACCTGCCGGGTTGTAGCAGACAGCTAACTTTTGATGAGCTGTAAACTCTGTATTTCGTTAATAAATTATAAATGAATATAAATAAATGTATTTTAATATTTATTTTCTTTGAAACAACACATATTTGATGCGAAAGAATTTTTTTATATTTTTCCATACAAACATGTATGACGAGAGCTAACGAAAAAGCAGTAACTCAAATTCTAATTCTATAATTTTCTAAGCGACATAGCAGTATCTCATGAATAATGTATATCCACATATATTTTTGATGTTTCATCTATTTTGAAAAATAATAATGGGTTGGGTTTCGAAACGAGTCGCCTGAATTTGAGGGTATTGGTAGTATAGGGGGCTTAAGGTAGTTCGTTTTAATCCCCTAAAAGTAATTTTGGCTGCCGGAGTTGCGTCTAAATATTTTTACAATTTCCAAAATTTCATAAATATTTCGGCGATTATGCAAAACGGAACATTTTTACAAATGTAATTTTTAGGTTTTATGTGAAAAACGTGAAACGAAACGCAAAACTGCCATCTTGGAATGATCATATTGACAGCTAATGTCAAATTTGTGCGTCATTGCTTTCGAGTGCCTTGGGTTAGGTGCGACTGTAATAAGTAAATAAATAGGTTATGTTAGGTTCTCTTTTGACCCTTAATCCGAAAATAGGAGCCCTTCGCAGGGCTCCGACAACCTTAGTTTTTTAAACTAGTGTGATGAATGTGGAAGTTGGCAGTGCCATACACACCGATGTTTGGAGATTTTTGTTTTCAGAGGAAACCAAGTATTTCCGGCAAGTGAAAATGGTGAGGGGGGTTTCAAGACCTCCCCTGCTCCCTGTCCAATCACTCACAACACCTAAAAACGGCGACGTACTTTGAAACCTTTGCCATAATAATTATATATATAATAACAATAAACATCCATAAATAAATAAAAGAAATCAACTTTTACTACACTTCAATTATCTCGTAACTCGCTTTAGTTGAGATACGGCTTTTGCGCTTAGTAGAGCAGTATTGTGTTTTTTAGGGTACCGTAGCCAAAAATTGTAAAAACGGAACCCTTATAGATTTGCAATATCTGTCTGTCTGTCCGCCCGTATGTCACAGCCAATTTATTGCAAAACAGATTTGAAAACTGGCAGGAATGGAATTAGATGTAGGTATTCTATGAACTGCTTCACTATTTTTATACAAAAACAAAACAAACATAATAATGGCCTCTCCATACATGGAACTGACTTAATTATTTTTATCATCTTACGGCACGTAGGTATTTACCTAATTTCGTCAACATTTAATACCTATAACGTCTAATGTAAACCAGTTTTGCTCATGGCTGCACTGAGAACAAAAATTGCGCTATGCCTATATTGTACAAACAGATTGATGTATGTAATATAAATTTTAATTCAATATGCTAAAACGTATTGCTTGCGATTTTGAAATATTGGAATACGGATGTGGCCAGAATAAGGCCGCACGCGACGAGAATGAAAGGGGGCGCCCCGCAGTAGACGGAGCTAAGCTCCCTTCACCTCCCCTGCTTCACCCCCTCATTTACCAAAACAGTCGCTTAGGACAGCGCCTTAACTCTGCCGTTACGGGTCTAAGCCCAGCTTATTGTAATATTGTAATATGCGATTGCGTAGCACTGGCGGCCTAGCATATTCGATAGTTCTGTACGAGGCGGAAATGCCATAATCGTTTTCAGTTGGCATTCTACTGATTCAGGTTGACTGACGTAAATTCTATAACCTCTAAACTATGCTGCTACGGGCGGTTTGCCGCATGTCTGTTACGTCAGTTATTAATTTATTATGCTACTATAATACTTGCTAATATTGTAAATGTGTAACCTTTTTCACGTCGAAATGGCTGTAAAGAATGTGCTGTATTTTATCATACATCCCGGTGACGTACATAGGCTATCTTTTTTGTGAAAATGTAACTTGATCGAACTAAAATAAGGGGGTAAAGTTTACAACAGTAAAAGTTTTGTTTTTAGGGTTCCGTAGTCCACAAGGAACCCTTATAGTTTCATCATGTCCGTCCGTCTGTCCGTCCGCAGCCTAGCTCAAAGACACCTGGTGCTAGAAAGCTGATATTTGACATGAATATAGACATACGATATTGCAACAAAACTGTAGAATAAAATTTAGGAAAATATTTTTTAAGGGTATCTCCCCTACATATATAGTGGGGTTGAATTTTTTTTGTTTGAATACCCCATCATGTGGGGTATCATTGGATAGGTTTTAAAAAAATATTATTAGTTTGCTCAAATCATTTTTCGATCAAGTGATTGGTTTGTCAAATATCAAGCTTTGAAGTGAAAAAATTGTTAGACTCAAGTGTCCTCCCCCCCCCCTCCCTCTGTCGGCTAAACTATTAATTTGGAAGAGGTGAAAAAAATCACAAATGTAGTACATATAACGAATTTAAAAGGAAAACTATCACGGCTAAGTAGATATCACTAGTTTACGAGTAATCGTCGGTTAACTTATAAATACTTATTTCTGTGAGTTTACATTGGGCGCGCTGGCTAAATCTTAAAGATATACGTATTTTGGTATGTAATGTACTACGGTACTACGTATGTATAGTAGTAGTATATCTTGGAAACCACATTTTATGTTTACAATACATAACTGGATACATACCTAGTTTTTTTCTAAACAAAACTTAGGTTCTTATAATAGTGTTATTAAAATTATTTTTTCAGCAAAATAAACAGTCGGATTTGTTGTACATTAATACCCTTTGCAGCAAGTCATTATGGGCAACTACGGAACCCTACATTGCGCGTGGCCCGACACGCACTTGGCCGGTTTTTTTAAGTTAGAATTCCAACCATGTATACCGCTGCGGCTACGGGTCGGTACCCACTGGTCCCCTGATATTCGGACCCTGTGCCCACTGGTACCCTCAAATTTTTGTGGTGCCCACTCGTACCCTGCCCTATTTTTTATTTTAAATAATTTATATTTCCCATTTACTCTACTAATTAGATATTTATTTTCAGTACCTGTGTTTGTAGTACAGTCACGTACTAAAGGTAAAAATGAAACAAATAAAAAGATATCACATTTATTAATAAGTGTTAATGACAATCAGTCTTTTAGATATCAAAAAAATCGTATTAATTTGTGCTTTTTATACATACTCACAGTCACGTATGATGTTTTATATATGATATCTATTTTTTAACGCACTTCTCGATATTTTCGTATACGCCATACAATTGTATTAATTTACTTTTGTTTTTGTATATTAGGTACAATGTATTCGAAGTGTCAGCAATATTTTACGTAGATATAGTACGTATAGGTACATTGTCAACTTGTAAATAGATTTTTCTATATACTTATGTAGCTTATAAAATTCCTCAGTGATCATTCAGTGATATGCAGGATTTATACTATACATATATTCACCTTTACAATATTTTTAAAACAGTGTGGACAATGCATAATTTCCTAACAGAAAGCAGACCGCTTATCTGATAAAGACTCTCTGTAGGGAATCTAACTTTTTTAAAGTACATTATTTTTATTAAAGCTCGGTGTGCTCGTTCAATTTCTATAAATTTTTATTTAGCTGCCCCTCCCCAAATAGGGAAACAGTATAATAATAATAATAATATTCTACCACATTCACACAACACCATCTAGTCCCAAACTAAGCAAAAGCTTGTACTATGGGTACTAGATAATGGATAAACATACATATATACTTTTTTTTGTAAATACATACGTACTATAATTAGAAACACCCAGACCAAGACAAACATCCATGTTCACGCACACAAATGTTTGACTTGAGCGGGAATCGAACCCGCGACCTTCGGCGTAGCAGTCGCTTACACTCCCGCTGCGCCAACCGGTCGTCACTACCGTCGTTCTAGGTGGACCTATATTTTTATTGATTTGAGTAGGGACGACATACCGTAAGGTTTTAACAATCCAACCAAGTTTCCTAAGCCTTCCAGTGATGTGTTCCAGATGAGAGTACCACGAAAGCCGTTGGTCAATTATGACACCTAAATATTTTGCTTGTGGTACTTTATCTATTTTTGGACACTTACAGGTATTATAAAAAGGTTTGTTACAAGAGTGTATTTTAATTGTAAAGTCCTCCTCCGGTTGCGAACGATTTGAGATGGTAAAGCAGACGTAATTGGTTTTGGACGTATTTAGGGTGAGTAGATTGTCATTGAGCCAGTTAGCAATCTTAGTTAAAATAAATAACCATACCATACCATATCGTCACGCCTTTTATCCCCGAAGGGGTAGGCAGAGGTGTATTTCTACACCCATTTTTCGCCAGATATACTTTAGTCCCACGTAATAAGGGGCGAGCCTATTGCCGTACCGGGCACATTGCCAGACTCCGTGCTGCTACTGAGAATTTCGTGACAGAAAAACCCAATAACACTGCCCGACCCAGGAATCGAACCCGGGACCTCCCGATCCCACGCGCACATTTATGCCGCGAGACCAACGAGGCAGTCGTATAGGGTTTGATGTCGAGTTTTCCGTCTCTACGCAAAGATGGTATTTGCATCGTGTTTATATATAAACACGATAAAATAAATAAAAAAATAAAATACCTAGCTCTGCGTGAAGTTTGACTTCTGACCAGTTTTTCCCAGAGAAGACAACAGCGGCGTAGGCAAAAATTTTAGCGTTTAACACTTTTAAGTTGCAGAGATCGTATCTATATAAGTTATATTGATCGATCGTATCTATATCATTATATACGTTAGGAAAAGTGTAGGTCCCAGTACGCTTCCTTGTGGCACGCCGAATGACATATCCGCCGGGTCACTAGTGAACTGGTCTGTCTTTATCATTTGTCGTCTATCCGTGAGGTAGTCTTTAAAAAAAATTAAGAGGGATTCCTCTTATACCAACGTTTTCTAGTTTAGTTACAAGGGTTGGAACAGAGACGGGTGACGAAGGGTTGGAATAGAGACAGAGATTATATGTACGTACGTAGATACGAAACTAGAAAAAAAACTCATAACCATTCATAAAATCGATTTCTAAAATGTTTAACCAATAAATATTCAAAACTATCTCCGAAAAATATAAACTGTGTAGGTATTTATCAGTATATGAGCTATGTAAAATAGTGTAAAAAATACTACTTACATGTTTTTATACTCATATTTGGTTACTCACTTAGTTCAGTAGTTAGTTTTACAGAACACACAATTTTTTAAATTATTGATATTAATTATTTATTAATTTCGTAACAATATTGTACATGAATGTACAACGATGACAATATTTTTTACCTAAAAATTAAAATGGTTTTAATTAGGTGCCCAAAACGCACCTGAGTAGGTGCCGAATCTTTAATTTTATTCCAGGGTACGAGTGGGTACCTGACAAAATAATTAAAATAATCTGGTCCCCTACCGGGGTACCAATGGGCACCTAAATAGGGGACCAATCTACAACTTTTATTCCGGGGGACGAATATTAGGGGACCAGTGGGTACCAACCCGCGGCTACTGCGGCTCTTATGATGGTATAATTTTCTTTTACCCTCGTGTGAAGGTGGGGATAATACCTAGTTTTATCATAAAGGCGAAACATTTTGGCTGTGCTGCGGAAAAACAAAGTATCTAACATATTTTTCAAAATCAGTTTTTTTACATATTTGGAACATTTTGCCTATAACGGACACTGCTACATTCACAGAATCATCGAAAAGGCTTTATTTTCGGAGAAAAAATTTTGTAAATTAAAGTAACTGCAGGCACTTGTCCAACATATCTACGGTAAAACAAAGTAATCCACAATGTCTAAGTAAAAACAAAGTAATTGCACGTCGATTACATTGTTTTTACGTTGTGAAATGATTTAATTGGCTTTTCATTTGATATAAATTTATTTTTAAGCCCCTTTATCTGGCTATAAGAAAATCAAACAACTTTACTTTGTTTTTGGATTGTTAAAAATGGTCAAAATGGCAATTTTGTAAACGTAAAAATAAAGCAAGTAAAATGACAAATGTAAAACAAAGCAACTTAATAACAGTTGCTTTGTTTCTGTATTGTAAATCACTTCAAGCTATTACTATATCCCATTTACTTGGTTTTTACTATGCTGTCGTTCATTTGCAAATTTCAAATGTCTAAATTATTTGACATTACTCGGTTTTATCACCTTTCAAATGTCAGTTTTCCCACAATTAAACTTGTCAGTTACAACACTTAAGACTTCGTGTCATTAGTTTGCCGAGGCTTGTGATTCTTGTGTGTTTGGTTTAGAAAATGTTTAAAATGCAAAATAGCCACAGTTTACGTTCGAGAACTATGGTATACTGTACCAACAGTTAGCACAAATATAAGTGCAAATGTCCAATTACGTGTATTTTGTGTTTACATTTTGTAAATACCTATTTACGAAATATATCGTAGTCATACATAAAGTAGTACCTATTTTTCTGTTTTGATTTGGCTGTCTATAAGAAATACTAATCAATTTGTTTATAATCTGTCCGATAACCCTTGATTCAGGCAATCTGTTCTACCTTCGATAAGGTGATCAGCCCTCTCAGGGCGATGTCGGTTTCTTCGTTAACAAATCTCTCACTAACCGCGTTATAGAAATCAGCAGTGTGTCGACACGGGTAGCGTACCTCATATTAAGGGTCACAGACAGGTACTCTCTGAAGGTGGTACAGGTATATGCGCCGACCTCGACATACTGCGATGACATAGTCGAAGCCATGTTTGAGGATGTTGCTAGGGTTCTACATCATACCACCAAGACACACTACAGCGTTGTTATGGGGGATTTTAATGCCAAAGTGGGAGTACAAGAACGTGGCGAAAGAAAATCGGGCCCTATGGCGTGGGGCGCCGAAATCACAGGGGGCAAATGCTGGTCAACTTTTTGGAGTCCCAGGAGCTATGCTTAATGAACTCCTTCTTCAAGAAGAAGCCTCATAGAAAGTGGACATGGCGAAGCCCCGATACTGTGACAAGGAACGAAATAGACTTCATTATGTCTGATCGGAAGTATATATTAATTTTATGCGATTGTACAGAATCAAGGCACCAAAGTCTTCGCTCGCCAGCTTGGTAGAATTCATCTATCGAAACTCAATACTGCGGATAGCAAAACCGTAACCTCCAAGTTCGAGGGAGTTCTGCAGTGGTGTTGCATCGATTGGCGCTACATCGAGGTGTTGAGATGTTTGTACGACACGGCCACTATGACCGTCCAGCTCCTGGACAGTAAAACCAGCCCCATTGAGTTGCGTAGAGGGGTGAGGCAAGGGGATGTAATATCCCCTAAGCTCTTCACCAACGCACTCGAAGACCTCTTTAAGACGCTGGACTGGACTGGACGGGGCATAAACATTAATGGCGAGTACATATCCCACCTTCGGTTTGCCAAGGATATCGACATCGTGGCAGAGAGCCTAGAAGAGCTGAGTGAGATGCTGCATAGCCTAAATGAAGCCTCTCGACGGGTCGGTCTCGGCATGAACTTGCATAAAACCAAGATTATGTTCAACGAACACATTGTGCCGGGACCGGTTTATGTCGACGGATCGAGCTCGAAGTTGTTCAAGAGTATGTCTACCTTGGTCAAGTAGTCCAGCTTGGTTGAAAAAACTTCGAGAAAGAAATCGACCGCAGGATCCAACTGGATCCTACTGAGGCGTCGACTTTTTACTTCGCCCCTACCGCAATGCCTGAAGACCAAAGTCTTTAACCAATGCGTCCTACCTCTTATGACGTACGGTGCCGAGACGTGGACACTCACAGTGGGACTAGTCCACAAACGAAAAGTCATGCAGCGAGCTATGGAACGGGCTATGCTCGGCGTCTCTTTGAAGGATAAAATCTGAAACGAAGTTATCCGACAAAGAACCAAAATTACCCACATAGCTCACAGAATCAGTAAGCTCAAGTGGCAGTGGGCTGGCCATATCTGTAAAAGGACTGATGGCCGATGGAGCAAGCGTGTCCTAGAGTGGAGACCACGCTTCGGCAAGCGTAAGGTAGGGCGGCCCCCGGCTAGGTGGACCGACGACCTGAAAAATGTGGCTGGGACAGACTACATGCGGAAGGCTGAGGACCGTGTACTGTAGCGCGTGTTGGGCGAGGCTTATGTGTAGCAGTGGACTGCGATAGGCGGATTGATTGAATACTTCATTATAATTATGATTATAACTTATATCTATGAATTTGGAATTTATTTTAGGTAACTGTTATATACATGCCCTATCCCTTGAGTGACACTTATCTTAATAAATCCTAAAATGAACTTGTTTTTACAATTCTTACAAATTATGTGATTCATAAAAAGCAAAAGCCAACAAATCTTATAGTAGATATATTAATTTTTAAATGGCTTTATTATCTTTTTTAAAAAACAATTAAATGCATTTGCTTTGTTAATAAGACTAAAACCTAACTTGTCCATCTCTTTTTAAATTATTTAAAAAACAAAGTGACTGTAGTTACTTTGTTACTGAATTGTTATTTTTATTTAAAATTAATTTTATGTCGATGGAAAAATATTTTTTTTAATTTAAAGGAAAGTTTTCAATAATTACTCAAAAAATTGCTTTGAAACAAATAGAACTAATTATTTTACAAATTATGAAATAACAAAAGTACTTAAGTTGTCGGCAGTACGTTTTAAATTTGTGATTTTCGGTTTTTTGCTCCTCCTGATAATTTTGCTTGACTGCGATTACTTTGTTTTTCCGTAGAGCAGCCGATTTGCTCTATTATTTTAAAGAACGCTTAAATTTTAAATAGGTAACAGAGTCTTGATGATTTTAGCATGAATCATTTTGTCGGCTTGACTGCAACGGTTCTACCGGAGAGTTGTAATACGACTGGCGAAATTTCACATACATTTCATATACTATACTATATTTGTTCTCACAAAACTTTAAAGATAAAGGCTCATAAGGATAATATTGCGAATTTAAAAAGAGCGTAACATTTGTCACCTCACAATGATCAAATACCGAACTGTCTTTAGTTCTATTATTTTTTCTATTAGTTTGCAAGCAAAAAATGACATACCGAGGCTTTTCTAATTGAGAAGCAGTCTTTACTGACCAAGAATGCTTTGTGGTTCTAGGTAGTAAAGGATACTCATATAAATCCCAATTTCTAAAGGCCATCTGAATAGGTTTATCTCTTTCTAAGTGCTTTAAAAGTATTAAACGTTCTCGATCGGAAACTTTTATATGTGGTACTCTCCATTGAATTCTCTGTATATCTATTTGAAGCTGAACGACTTCATCAGTAAGAATAATACTATTTAAGTTAGAATTACTCCTATTCAATATAAGTTCGTGTTTACAATTTATCACAATTTTATTTTAATCCTCTGCAAACCCTAAAATCTTATTTAAGGGCATCACAACGCTAAAATGTCCATCACTTTGGAATCCGTTGAAATTCCAACCCCATAATGCAGAAACTTTACTTTCTGCTTCATTAAATGAGATGTATGACTTTATTGTTGATGTTATTCCAGAATTTTTTATACGATCTATTTCAATTCCATTCATTTCGTACCTGATGTCTTGGAACAAGTACATAAGAGGGTTATTAGTAAACGTAACAGCTTTCTTGATCTGATGCCCATCCTTACCGAACAGCTTTGCTTGACCTTCGATGTAGATGGAACTGGCTGATGGTAGCACGTATATATCTTGCTGGTGTATGGGGATTCTGATTTCATCGTTTTCCGTAAACTGTTATTGTAGGGATTGTATGAATGGATTTCATAACTTTCGATCGAACTATCAAAGTGTGGTAAATCGGTAATCTGTAGTATACTCATACTTTAAACCCTAAAGCTTTAAGAAAATCTTTATTTGATTAAGTCAATTTCTTCACGTTTTTCTTACGTCTGTGCACCTTTATGGTCGTTGACGGAATAGGACGTTTTATTTTCACTGAAGGGTTTTTATAATATACTATCATTTTGCTTTTCTTAAATGAAGACGTAATTGAATATTTTCTTCATCAAAGTCAATACGGTAACCAAACTGATCTACAATCCTAACAGATATGGATGAAATTATATTTTTGTTAACTGGAAAGTAAATAACGTTCTGAGATATTTCTATGTAGCCGTGACTTGGAGCAGCATCAGATATAAATTCATGAATAAAATGAGTCGGTAATCCGTTGCAGTATGAACCGTGTACAAGATCACATTCAATTCTGATAACAGCTGTTAAACTGCTGTTATTAACGGGCACATTCGGTCTTGTTTTTAATACTGAAAAGTATAGTAAACCGCACTCGTACTGATCAGATAAATAAAGAGGTGGTTGAAAATATGAAATCAGTTCCGATTTATTTCCAGAGATGGTAACCGTAGTAGACATGCTTGCATACTGAACTCTTTTAGATGATCCTTTTTATTTTATTTCATGATTATACCAAGAATTCTTTAAGAAATTTAAACATAAATGTCCACAATTGAAGGGGTGATCACGTTGTATATTTTCATAATTATATTGAATGTTAGAACCTACATATTTTATAAATTCCGTCGGAGGTTTAAGATTTCCATAACTGTCAAAATACTCAACATAATCATTATATTTTGCATAGGCTACCCAATGAGAACCAGGATTTTTTGAACTATCCAAATTAATAACTCCACATTCTTTTTTATAAGGACATTTAGGGAGCTCATCTCTCATAAAGACACCTCTAAAATAAGGAATTCTATTCCCGTACTTTAAAATGTCAAAGTTAGTTAAGGCCCGTTTGGGTAGCCGATATCTTAGTTTTTTTTCTTTTGATACGAAAATTCCAAGGCCGCCTTTATGTGGTTTAAGGTGTAGTCCTTTCCCAATACATAGAGCTTCCATTTTTTCATTATGTCTTCTCGATTCTTCATACAGCTTTTTAGCCATTTTGAATTCATTTATGGTTTTAGCAATACCAGCTGCACCGCCTGCTAAAGCTCCCGCAGCTGATAATCCCGCAAAAATAGGAATCAAAGGTAATACTCCCCCAGTTTTTGGAATAGGAATAACGCGAGGGAGCTTAAGGCGCTGTACTAAGCGACTGTTTTGGAAAATGAGGGGGTGAAGCAGGGGAGGTGAAGGGCGCTTAGTTCCGTCTACTGCGGGGCGCCCCCCTTCATTCTCGTCGTGTGCGGCCGTATTCTGGCAACATCCGTATTCCAATATTTCAAAATCGCAAGCAAAACGTTTTAGCATATTGAATTGAGATACTGATATTAAAATTAATATTACATAAATCAATCTGTTTGTACAATATAGGCATAGCGCAATTTTTGTTCTTAGTGGAGCCATGAGCAAAACTGGTTTACATTAGACGTTATAGGTATTAATTTTTTTTTGACGAAATTATTGTTGACGAAAGTAGATAAATACGTGCCGTAAGATGATAAAAATAATTAAGTCAGTTCCATATATGGAGGCCCTAATTATTTTTGTTTTGTTTTTGTATAAAATTGGTAAAGCAGTTCATAGAATACCTACATCTAATTCCATTCCTGCCAGTTTTCAAATCTGTTTTGCAATAAATTGGCTGTTACATACGGGCGGACAGACAGACAGACATGGCGAATCTATAAGGGTTCCTACAATATATAAAAAACAACCTATATAATACTATCCTACAAAATATAAAGGGCTTTTACAATTTTTGGCTACGGTACCCTAAAAACCACAATACTGCCCTACTAAGCGCAAAAGCTGTATCTCAACTAAAGCGAGTTACGAAATAATTGAAGTTTAGTAAAAGTTGGTTTATTTTATTTATTTATGGATGTTTTATTGTTATTATAGGCATAATTATTATGGTAAAGGTTTCGAAATACGTCGCCGTTTTTAGGGGTTGTGAGTGGTTGAGGGGGTCTCGGAATCCGCCCTCACCATTTTCACTTGCCGGAAATACTTGGTTTCCTCTGAAAAAAAAAAATCTCCAAACATTAGTGTGTATGGCACTGCCAACTTCCACATTCTTCACACTAGTTTAATAAACTAAGGTTGACGGAGCCCTGCTTCGCAGGGTTCCTATTTTCGGATTAAGAGTCATTAAGAGAGATTAAGAGAGAACCTAACATAAATTTGACATTAGCTGTCAATATGATCATTCCAAGATGGCGGGTTTGCGTTTCATTTCACGTTTTTCAAGGTATAAAAACTACTACTAAGAATTTTTGGAAATTGTTTAAAAATATTTAGACGCAACTCCGGCAGCCAAAATTACTTTTAGGGGATTAAAACTAACTCCCTTAAGCCCCCTACACCACCAATACCCTCAAATTCAGGCGACTTGTTTCGAAACCCAACCCAAATTATAGAATTAAAATTTGAGTTACTGCTTTTTCGTTGGCTCTCCTCATTGTATGGAAAAATATAAAAAAATTCTTTCGCTTAAAATATGTGTTGTTTCAAAGAAAATAAATATTAAAATATATTTATTTATCATTTACTTACAAAATACATTGTCCGTGTGGTGACGGATTAAGAATACCGAATGTCACCACCCCATATCATCCCATGGGTGTCGTAAGAGCCGACAGAGGGAGCATATTATGCAGAGAACAGCACTGTAAGAGAAGGAAAACTTGATACAAACCCTATGCTAACCCGTTTGGCCAGCGTGGTATAGTAGGCCAATTCCTCTTTTCAAAGGAGAGGCCTAGTCCAGCAGTGGACTGTTAAAGGCTGATGATGAATGAATGAATGAATGAACGAAATACAGAGTTTACAGCTCATCAAAAGTTAGCTGTCTGCTGCAACCCGGCAGGTTTTCTTTATTCTCATCGAAAGTTACAGGCAGTGTGTGAGGTGATGAGGCTTCAATACTTATTATTTGCTGTTGTTCAAGAGGCACATTTGCATTTACTTTCCTTTTAAGGCTTGGTATTGTAGAAACTTCAAGCACTGATGAAACATTTTCCTCTCCGTGATTTGTTTTATATTTTTGTTCAATGCCATCCCTTGAGCTCGACGAGAATCAACAATTTCAGGCAACTGCCAATTCATATAAAACGCCACAAGCTTTTCTTTCATTTTCGTCTCCCAGAAAACATCACCTCTTTCTATCATTTCTATTTTTAGTGGTTTACTTTCGCCACTCCACACAGCAAATAAACATTTTTGTTTGCGTGTAACGTGGCGTTGCCCCTGAATTTGGTAATAAAAATTACAATATTTGTTTAGACTAGTCAGTTAACTTTTTTATCATGTTTTCATATTTGTATTTTATTTGCTCTTATACTATTCTCCAGGCCATTCTTATAGGCAACTATAGAAGATTAAATTTCTACAATCGTGTTTGGACCTATTAATCCATCTGGCGTGGCACCATAAAACGGATAATCCACAAGGCTCGATTGTTACATTTTCTTACTTCGCCAGTTGTTGCAAAGCCAGTGGTTCATTTTAGACTCCTTGCGCAACTGCTTTTTTTCATTGCAAATATTTTATTTGTACAAAATAATTTTTACTAAGTTGGCTTTACTGCTGTTATCTCTTCTTTTTACCACTATACCAAAATTTGAATCTGTCAACATATTCTTACGCAATTCGAACCAGTCACTGCTATCCCTCGTGTATTTTTTGCTTATAACTCTTGAACAAATCGTGTTAGGAATTATTGCAGTCAAATGTTGTTGCTAAACTGTAACTTTAACTTCACTGTAATTACAATAAATATAATTAGTTAGATACTTTATTATTTAAAAAAATACTATAACTTGTGTTATAGCAAACAGAGAAGTCACCTACTTACTTATAAATGATTGATTTTAGAAATTAAAAAGATATTAGATGTACTGAAACTTACCTAATAGTTAATGAATAATCAAAGTTTTACCCGATGTACCTAAATAGGTTTATGTTCATAACACAATAGTACAACATTCGTTACCGCTTATGTGCGGACTGCGGAGCGCCATATTAGCACTGTTTATTGTTCGCCGTGGCGGCATCTTAGCGCTCCAGGCGCTCTGACAAGCTAATGAATTTGCAATATAGGTATAGGTCGGTTCACGAAAGTTGACCAGAAATGGCGGCCTTCGCGCATATGTACATTCATGCACCAATGGCGTGGCTCCATTCTTGACGCATTTAGGGAATGCGTCAGGAACGGAGCCACGCCATTGGAATTCCACCCGCGCCTCACCCCGCACCTCCACGGAGACCTAAAAAATGATTGCTGCGCAGTGGTCATCTTTCGTAAACCGACCTATACATAAAATGATTCGATTTTATGTTATTACTCTTTCAAACATTGAAAACTGTGGCAGCTATGTATTGTGAGAATAATTTATATAACTATATTATGCATAATCGCTAATGTATAACATAGTCAGTCATAAAAGACTCTTATGAAAATAATTTGTGTAAATTTTTTTCATATTTCATAATCACTTGGCCATGGATGAATTTATATTTTATTACGATGCTTTCTTGTACAAATTCTTCGTAGAACTTTATTTCTCTAATTGTCCATATTTTATTCTTCTAATTATATATTTATAAGCACAGAAACAATAACACATTAAACGCAACAAGAATATAAACTTAGGTCCTAATTATATGTGCCCACAGTCACAAGAAAAGCCTATTTGATTCAAAGTATTCAGTCTATAACATAAAACATGAAATTACGAACTCAAATCGGCGTATTATTAACAAACATGTTTACGTAAAATTTCGTGCAGCGGAGACGCAAGCGACATGACCTATCTCTCACAGGGCTCATAGCCGAATGATGAGGTCTGGGCGGGGCATAAACTAGCAACTGACACTCAGTACACCGCTTATGCTAATAAGGTTTAAATTGCCGAAGCGTTTGATATTGATGGAATCAACCGAGCGTCAAAATCATAGACGTTTGGCAGATTTTATTTAATTTTACAAAATATACACGTATAATATGAAAATAAATAGGTTAATTCTTTAGTTCATTAGATTTCCTACAATATTATCAAATAAAATATGACAGTTCACGATCAAAATATTACAAACAGTGAGACGAAAGATTATTTTCTGCCTTGTTTTTGTGATTTTTTTACCGTGATTCTATTTTACATACATGAAAAATTCTTTCAAAAGTCTTTTGTTCAGACTTTTGACTATAAGCTCTATTTTTTGCAAGTTTGTAGTATGTACCATTATGGCTAGGTGCGCGACGAAAAATTAGGTGTTTCACGGCTTCTGAGGTATAACAGCGCCTTAATCGATGAATCATCAGCCAATTCTCTAGTAGCGGCAATAGCTAATTCTATTGCCATTTTCTTGCTCTTAGGTTTTAATTTTTTGATATGCCTTTTTGCTTTTGTAATAACAGATTTTAATTTACTTTTTAACCCTTTTCCAGGTGTAATTTTTGGAGAAGGTTTTTTGTCCAAACCAGAACCAGTTTTAATTTTTGCTGACATAGCCTTACTTACTAAGCGTGCCGCGAGTTTTTCAGCTATACTGGCATCGGAAGCAACCGCTCGCTCTTCCGCCATTTTTAACAAAATTAAATCAGCCTTATGTCGATCCTTTAAGTTTGATGACTTGTGATATGCAATATCGTGATCTTTGCAGTATTCGTCCAACTTATTTACGCCGTTATCTCCTTTTGTTAGTCTTTTTATTAATTTAGTACCTGGGCCACAGTAAATATATCCTGGTAAGTGTAATTCAAATGGTAAATTATTAATAAGCCAATTGAGAAGACTACTCTCTCCAAAACACATTATAAGACTGATGATTCCGGTTTGAATACTTTAATAAATAGTTATGTGATTCGAGTTTGTTAACGTTATTTTATTTATAATATTACATTCGATTTATCAATCCAACTGCTTACAGCTGAAGACAAACCTAACCATTTTACTAAAACCCTGTTACCTTTTCTTCTAAGATCTTTCTCGACTAGATATATATTGGGATGTTTTGTTTTTTGAAGTTCTTGTGTATAAAATGCTCCTAAAATAGGCAGACCTCTGATAGTGTCTTCAATTAAGTAAGTTATAGGAGTTGTATTTTGTATTTTACGAATTTTAAATATTTCTGTTGACCAGTTGGGAGTATAACCTTTTTCAAATGTACCTTTGTATTTACTGATACGCACATAATCACCTACTTTGTACTTGCTTTTTAAATTATCATTTTTTGGCAACTTTAAATACCTTTCTAATATCAGTTTTTATTCATATTGTTCACATTAGCAGGGATTTCATTAATAGTGCGATGGTGAGTGTGATTGTATTTGTAAATAACATCATTGAGGGTATTATTTACCCAATTGTAATTGCCTTTTAAACTAAATTCCTTATAGATTTCAGATTTCAATGTTCTGATAAATCGTTCGACTATTGAAGCTTTTTTTGTTGAGAAGGTTGAATAATGGTTAATATGAAACGATTTCATAAGCTTCTGAAATTTGTTATTATAAAATTCTGTTCCATTATCGGTTTGCAGATTTTTAGGAACACGCCCTTTATCCAACAAAGTTTTGAAAGAGTTATACACATCTTCTTTGCTTTTACTTCTCATAGGAAAGGCCCAAGCATATTTCGAAAATGAATCAATAACGGTAAGAATATATCTATAATTTTTATTTTCTTTTGAAATTGATTGCAAATCAATTAAGTCTGCTTGCCACAAGTCATCTATATCTCTCATTACAACATGTCTTCGCGGATAGTTCACTCTCGCATTTTATGAATTTCGTTTACCACGTCAGCTTTGCTCATGTTCACAACTCAGTAGGTATGTTTGTCTCGAATTCTGCTATAATACTGAATAAAAAGCATATTATTAGGACTATTTATTATTTAATTATGTCAGCTTCTTTTAATTCTTCGATTATTGATAAAATTTCATTATCATGATTTGTATTACCAGCATCTCGGGAAGCAATTAATAGTTTCAATCTTTCAACCAGTTCGTTAGGATCGTCCCAATATACCAAGTCAGTGCTATTTTTGTATTTCTTTAACGTTGGTAAGCTTCCTCCAAATTTAGTGACAATATTATTGTTTGACGATTCAGAAAACAATGGTTTGATTATTTCACAATATTTTATACCTTTATCGCCTCTAATTTGACCATTAGGATTGAAATCTCTCTTATGTGCATTTGTATAATGCAACATATCTTTATAGACAAGTTTATCTTTGCTCGATATTTGTTTCAAACCAGGTTTTCTTCGAAGTAAAAGTTCTTTTAAACCAGGGGTTAAATTGAAGCTTTTGTCACCAACTTTAATTAAAATGGTATTATCATTATTTGCACTATCTATTTTAGAAAACGAAACTATTGAATTACCCATTAATATTTTTTAGTTTTCACTCCTTGTTCCAAATGGTATGTTTAGGTCATAAATATCATGGATATCACGACCCTCTAATGATATTTCTAAATCATCCGGTAATTCCGTCTGGGGAGGCTTTTTAACGTTCAGTACAGAATTCTGTTCTGGGTCATAGCATTCTTCAAACTTAGTAGATGAGCTAGTATTAATGTCACCTAATTCCACGTCTTCAAAATTAGAGTGTGTATTCTCAAAATTTTGTATTTTTTCTAATGTTTTATTTGAATCAACTAGAGTTTTAAGGGGATCTGTGACAGGTTTTAACATTTTTTCAAGTGATAAGTTCGTAGAGTGTTCCTGGTTTTTTCATTTGTTTTATTTTATTCTTTATGGAGTCTACAGACTTCATTAATTCTATTTTAATATTTTTCTCCATGTTATACTTATTAACAACCGTATTTAGCTGAAGAACAAATTATACTGAATTTGATTTGCCATATATATATATATATATATATATATATATATATATATATATATATATATATATATATATATATATATATATATATATATATATATATATATATAAACAGTCAGTCAAATTTAAAAAACATATCAAAGTTCTGTCTGTACCTTCCATTATTTAATGACGATTCTTTATTAATAAGTAGAAAATTATAAGGTTTACTCCAAACAGTTTGACAAATATTTCTAAACTCTTTCCACTGTAAATCAGAAGTAACATGCTCTTCATAAATATGTTTTAAATTCACATCATCTTGTTTGAATATAATAAGAAAATACACATTGTCACGCAACAGTTGTTTTGGAATTTTGGAATAGGTTTGAGATAAATAGAAACAATCTATTTGTTTATGTCTACCCATACAAAAATAATTGCGAATATTTACTTGATTTTCACACGCAACATCATCAAAAATAAACACAGAATTTGTTAAAGCTTCACTCGGAGAAATTACCTCTTTATCATCGCTAACTTTGTAGAAGTTAATCTGCGAGACTCTTCCTAATACTTCACTCAAGAAACGATACTTTGGTTGAAATGAAGTTTTGGAATTAAGATAAAGATTTTTAAATTTTAGACCATTTTCATGTAACAACAAACTAATCATAACGTTTGTTTAACCACAGTTCGATGGACCGCACATTATACATCGAATCGTATTCGGTAATAAAGGACTATGTCTGATCTGGTGAGAAGTTTCATTTAAATCTATATTATTAATTTTCAAAGATATGGGTTGCTTGATCAACTTCATTTTGACAATTACTGTAATGAATGTCTAACACACATATTTATAGGTAGCTATAACTTAAACACTAAATTAGATATAGGTACATATCATAAAGTATAAATAACAGCATTTAACATGTTTGAACAGGTCTAGAAAGTTAGGAATTTTGTATTCTCGTATTACAATATTATATTTTTAATAATTGATTTCATTTGGTATTGAATATCATACAGATTTAAAATTGCATTCCTTATTTCATTATGCTGTCATAGTCAGCCGAAACGGGACCTGTTGCTAGCAGAGAAATGAAGTTTTATTGGTAGGTACGTTTTTAATGTTATTAGTTATTACAATATTATATTATATTATTATATGAATAATTAGATATCTTACTTTAGTTTTATTTTCAGAATCATGTCATACAGCCCCAGCATTCTCAACATTGGAGGACTTAACAGATTTGTATTTGATAATGTTGATTCTCAAATCCCAAGTCCTTTGGACGAAGTTGACCAGACAGAAATACAAGAGGTTAGTAAATATTATTTTATTCCTCATAGTTAAATTCATATAGTTATGAACTTTTCATTTATATTTTTTATGTTATTATATTGCAGGACAATGCTTTGGCAGAGAATGGTAGACAGTTAAAAAACAAGCCATTTTTTTACTCTCAAGGAAATTATGAATGTTTTGAAAAGCATCGGAACAAATCCTCTGATCAGGTAAGCACTACATAAAATGTATTTATGTTTATAAACATTTATTGTGCGCGTCCACATTATTATATATTTATGTGTGATTTATTTTTTACAGGTTACTAGCCCATATTTCTCCACTCAAGACGATGGCATAACATACATTGAACCAAACTTTTCTACAAAGTCAAAAAAATTGTCAGCGTCTAAAAAGCGTCAAAGTTTATTAACGTCATCGGCAAATTCGTACATTGTTCGAAGAAATCGTCCTAAGCAAGGACGTCTTCTAATTAAGATAGATATTCGTGAATAAGATTATGTAGACAAAAATAAAAAAACGAGGCTTGCTTAAGTGCACAATATGTGGTTGAGGAGCCTTATGATGATGTAATGGATATCACAGAGACATTAATAAAAAAATAAGTAAGAAATTGTGTGATACTGAGTAGTCCTAAGATAATGTTTTTATTTAAGTTTAGTTGTATTTCTAAAAATAAATAAATGTTATCTTTTTAAAAATGTGTAATTGTTATGAGTCAATGTTTGTATGCATGCTTTATATTTATGTAAAAATTAAACAAATGTTGTGGCTGAATTTAGTAGCTCAGTACCGAATTGTGGAATACAAACCTCTAAGCAACATCGTGCGTAGGCTATCATGACGGCTATTGTTGACATTCAAGGCTTTAAAACAGAAGCAAATGAATTTATACTAAAAGAAATAGCTGTATGGTGTAATAAAAACCTACAAGTGTTTTTAATCAAACCACCATTTCCTTTTTATGGTTTGACTAAATCAGAAAGACGGCAGGTTTGCTGGATTGAACGTAACAGAAAAATATACTGGGGTGAAGGATTTATACCTTACTCAAATTATCAATATTTAATTGCAAATGTTTTAAAAGATAAGTGTATTTACGTTAAAGGTCTTGAAAAAATGTTATGGTTGAAGGATATTTTAAATACTAATAATTTAATTAATTTAGAAGATAAATGTTGTCCTAATTTGTTATGTTTATATGATCGCTATAAGTGTTCTGAAGATTTGTACAATTGTATTTATCATGACTCAATATGTGCTTTAAAAATGTTTTGTGTTTAAAAAAATGGTGCATTGATAATAAACTTTTTTTAAATTGATAATATACATTGTTTTATTTTACTTAATAGTTTCCTAGACTCATTAACATATCCATTTATTTTTTAAATTGATAACATGATTACATTGATATTACATGGAGTGAGGAATTCATTAGGTACACACATTCATAATAAAAACTCACTAAAAGTAACGCTACCATTGATCACTCAATAATTGCTAAACTTAAAAAATTATGTTAACTATAACAGTATGGTATTACTGGGCACTCTGAGTTATGCAGAACACATTAATATGAATCGATTGTAAAATTGGGGCTTCTGTATCACGCAGGTCGAGCGGCGACGCGAGAGCAAGTGATGCAGAAGCCCCAATTTTACCCTACTACCGGCATCAGCTGGAAGGTGGTCATAACTGACCGAGGTATGGACCGGCCGCGTCGGATCGGTCAGGTTGACTCGCCTCTATCGTAGCACTGCCAACGAGGCCGCTATTGATCGACAAAAACCTTTTTATTTCTTACTGGGATTCTCGCAGCTATGGCCGCACATTTTATTAAGAATATAAAATGAATGCCGTACTTATATAAAATACAGCGAAAATGTGAAATGCAAAACATCTCGTCTCTTTCATTCTTAGTACATTTTATACATGAGCACTTTCTGGATATTGTATCATCTCAGCTTAGCTTTCTCAGAAATCAGTTCGACAACAAGTGACTGTCAGCTACTAAAATATGCAACCAGACGACTCGACGACCTGCTGTTGTGATTTTTAGCAGCACGAATTTGTTAAACCCGTCAGTGGATTGAGCTATACCTATGAAGCATCAATATAAACATTTTATATTAGAACAAGTAAAAAATTCAAATTATATTGCTAGTGAGCATCGATAGCCTAGGGGAGATACCAGCAGACTCATGCAGAGGGTATCGGGTTCGAATCCACGGCGTCAGTACCTTCTAAATAAACTGGCACTGGTTTAAACCATGGAATATCGCTATCCTTTCGGGTTGAAACGCTCATATTGAATAGGATGATAATACTAGTGAAGCCAAGAACCGCAGATCGAGGGAGTCTGTAAATCAAAATAAAAAAGTGAATCTTCTTTTTATTTACGGTGAGTCATAGTTCACTTTTTACTTGATATACAATATTCAACATTTACAAGTAATCCTGTTAGTTTATACATATAATTATGCAGGACGTCAACCACCGAACTGTTGAAGTTCTACAACAGCTCATAACCTCTACATATCGTGTCGTCGCTTTGCCGACTAAGCGATTCATGGCATTGCCGCGCTTGCTAAACTTTCTTCCATAAACATACTAAGCGAAGCTTAACTTGCAGGCTATGTTGGGTTCTACATGTAAGTGAACAAGTCATTTGAGAATAATATTTATTGATATTTATACGTTCTGCTGTTATGATGCAAAGGGCGAAATTAATAGCATATACTATTTATACCAATCGAGCTGAGTATGATGCAAGAAGTCTGTTTATTGCCAAGATTATTACAAGACAGTGTGCGTAGAGAAATCTATATATTAAAAGAATTTGTGTTTTATAATACGAGTTGGTCAGCCCGTTCTACCCAACCGATCCGGATGACTTTTTTTAAATGAAAAGTCTCGCTGCATATCTTTGTCATCAAGCATTAGAAATTATCCAACTTGCACATTCATCAAGTTATATGCAAAAACAGTTTTCTCCCATACATTTTTTACGTTTTCGTAACCGTAGTCAATGACTTTCTGCTTCTATATATCTGCTTCTTATTGAGGTAGGCGTTTCGATATAGGCCTAAAACACGCGCTGAAAAGAGCTCTTTCATTTGATGGATTGCTTATTTAAATTGGGTAAGTTTTAAGGAAGATAGGTGTGGACATTGAACTTATTTTCCAATATTTTCCTATAAATTTCTTAAGATTCCATTGCTTTCTCTCTACATGGACGGTTCTAAATTCAAAAATATTTTTATGGCATCTACTAAGTTCCTTGCGGTAACTGCCAGGAAAAATCGTTATGCCTCGTTTCATACGCGTGTGAGTGTGGTGGTGTGTAAAATTATACCCGATGTTGGTAAAATTATCACTATAGTGAATTATCGCTGATGGCAGGTAATATTCCCCGAATGTTACCAGTTAAGCTTAAGGAATTTTCCCCCTTTTTTTTGTATCGCGATGAAATCCAGTTACGGACTGTTCCTCAAAGGGACCCCTCCGCCAACTCTGTACCGAGTTTGGGGCAGGTGGAAGGAGGGAGTGTGGCTCGGCTCTCCCCCCTAGATATTCGAGGGGGCATACCCACTAAAACACAGCGGTGTTCGTGTATCGAACCTCATGACGGGGTCGCAGTAACGACGTCAGTATACCCGCGACCCGAGGAATTTTCCCCAAATGTAGTGAAATTTCCCCCTATTGTTGGGAAAATCAACCCTACAGACGGGTAAATTACGTTTTATGTTAGGAAAATTTTTGTGTTTTTAAATTACGGACTTTCTTCGGGCATCTTAATTTTTTTTCACACCATCAGCCTTTAACAGTCCACTGCTGGACTAGGCCTCTCCTTTGAAAGGAGGAATTGGCCTACAATACCACGCTGGCCAAACGGGTTTGTATAAGGTTTTTATCAAGTTTTCCTTCTCTTACAGTGCTGTTCTATGCATTAAATGCTCCCTCTGTTGGCTGTGACAATCCGTATTCTTAATCCGTCACCACACGGAAAATATTTCTTTTTTATGTGGAACAGCGGTATACATATATATTACAGCGGTTCATAGTACTATTGTCATATAATTATATTACAAGTGGTAGTTATGGTAGAAATTGTAGCTTTGGTAAGAATAGTAGTTTTGAGAGAAAAGGTACTTTGGACAGCACCGGCAGTTTTGGTACAAATGGTGGTTTAAAAATAAATGGTACATATGATAGTGTTAGTACGAATAGTAGTTTTGGTACAAGTAGTAGTTTTGATAGGAATCTAATAGTTTTGGTAGAACTGTCACTTACAATTCCTTCCAAAGCTACCATTCCTACCAAAACTACCGTTTTACCAAAACTACCTACCATTTTCGCAAAACTGCTATTCCTATGTAAGAGCTTTTTTATAATATTAAAATATGCTGTGGAGCAGCATGGGTCCTCTAGTACACACATAAAAGACTAACAGCAGTCACTAGGTAGTAAGTGATGCCAACCATGTACCACTCTTGGCGACGCATTGGCGACCAAGACAAACAACTTTAGGGAAGTGGAAACGGCCACGAAGCTATTCTCACCATTTTCTTCTAAACTCTTTACTCTCATAGCTTTGTCCAGTAAAAAAGATATTTTATTTGAGGCTCAACCTCAACTTTCATAATTTACAATCCTAGTTATAATGTCCAATTATCTAATATATAAAATTCTCGTGTCACAGTTTTCGTTCCCATACTCCTCCGAAACGGCTTGACCGATTTTGATGAAATTTTTTGTGCTTATCCGGTATCTATGAGAATAGGCCAACATCTATTTTTCAAAAAAAAAAAAAAATTGCAAAGCAACGTTTGCCGGGTCAGCTAGTTATTTTATAAAAGTCGAGCAAACCAAGTCACACGTCGGACAAAACTATTTTAATTAAAAATGCATTACGCCACAGCACCCAAACCCTGCATACAACCAGTGACAAAATAAAAATATGCCACGGATCCGCAAAATGCGCGGCGACTTTTAATAACATGATTTTTTCTGACAGACAGCTTCAAACTGCTACCTAACAGTTTGTAGTAGAGAAAAATGAAAAATTACGGCTGGTACCAGATCAAGTCAGCCATCCAGACGAATATTACGGTCACCATTTTGATTCGACCAGACAAAATACGTATAAATCAAGCTCGGTTCAGTTTTATTAAAAAGAACTTTTACCGTATGACGCGCTACGCTGCACTGTTCTGTGGTTGATGATATTTCTCATATTTAACTTTTATAACGTTTAATGTTATATAACTGTCTTGTCGGAGTATAAGTTTGCTGCAGTTGAAATGTATGAGATTTTCATTTGGCTGCTTTTTACTGCTATAATATTCTATTCTACTTCATTTCTACGTTTGTACTTATATTAAGTGTTTTTAATATCTAAAACAATTGAATAAAATGCGCTTTTTCTGTTTAAGTTGTCCTTTTTAAAGATTAAAAGTTAAAATTACGTTATGTTGATATAACAAATATGTGTAGGTTCATTAGTCTTCCTGCTTGAGTCAAAAATACATAGCGAAAAAATCTATCATACTTTAATTTCGCCTGTTTTAAGTTTTGAGCACGGTGAAATAGATATTTGTAGGTGTACTCGAAAAGTGAACCCATATACGCATTTTGAGTCTAAGCAAGATTCTTCCAGGCACATCATGGTGCGAAATTGTCTCCGCATTTATGCGCCCCAGTATAACTTAACCACTATAACATAATAAGAAATCGTGCCGGAACTACCGAAATCTATTATACAGCCCGTTGGTTTAGCATAAGGCAAGACAAGTCGGCCGTTGTTTACGGACATTATTATTGACTTATGTCCTCCGCTGTTGCGCACAGCTTATACTTCAAGATAAGCAGCTTATAAACTTCATTGGCTATAAGTCCGAGGTTACTTCTTTTATGGAGGTTAAAGCACAAAGACCGTTACTTTGATAGCTAATACATACAGTAAGATAATCAATGCTTCTAAAAAAGAGATAAATTGTGTGGTTACACAGAAGTCTATCAGTGCGTTTTACGTAAACACTGTTTTCTGTTAAAAAATAACTGAAATGATATCGGTAGGGACCTTGTCTAGTTTGGGATTCGATGGCCCAATGTATGACCTAAGACCATTGGTAAAATAATTCGTGACGCATTTCGTATTTATCGATTTGTTAAACTAAAAACCCTTTTACAATTTCATCGCAAATGAGGGCGAAAGACCAAAGCAATCAGCCCGACACATTCGAAGAAAGGAATGAACGGGCAAACCGACAGCCCGCATTCGATACCACTTGAAATATTGATGACGGATATTCCCGAGGGGACGATTATTTGAATCAGATCGTGTTTCAGTGTACCGAGAGCATTTTTAGCTAATGTTATCCACACTGTCAATTTGAGAAGAACAATTTTTATTGGCACTGCCGAATTCCATTGTTTCAGAGCAGGAAGAGTAGATCATCTAGACATATAATGTCATAGCAATAGAGTTGAATTTCGTATCACGCATAGCTTTTAAATATGCGGAAGATGAACACGTATTGCACGATTTTTGAGTATGTAAACGAGTATTCTCAACGTTTTTATGAGCCGTGACAGATTGGAATAAATGTGTTGAAGCAAAAGCCAGTTTTTTACAAAGGACAAGAAATCCGAGTGAATATCTGAGGGAAATTGTGTTACCCGTTCGTTTCATTATCTATAGATATCGAACATAGATATAAATCGAAATAGACGTATATATTTTGATAAGGCAGCGATAGCCTAGTGGAGATACCAACGGACTGCCATTCAGAGGGTGTCGGGTTCGAATCCACGGCGCCCACCACTGACTTTTCGGAGTTATGTGCGTATTGAATTGTTAATTATCGCTTGTCTCGTGCCTCGGAGAGCACGTTAAGCAGTCGGTCCCGGCTGTCATGAAGATCTTTGACAGTCGTTATAGGGAGTCAGTACCTCTAAAATAAACTGACAGTAGTCTAAATCATGGAATATCACTACCTACCCTTCGGGTTGCGGAGGTCAGACGGGCAGTTGCTCCGTGGTAAAGCTAATATTCTGCCAAATCCGGTTAGACTAGAAAGCGAACCCCAGGTTGAGACTGGGATAATGCTAGGAGGATGATGAGATGTATATATTTTGATCACATTTTTAAATATTGCGTAAGTATGGGTCCATATATTTTTGTTTGATGTTTACAAAAGGCAGGGCAACACATGAAAAAGCTTTTACGAAATCACTGCTGAAAGGTTATTAATAGAATATTAGTTTATAGCTAACACAAGGCTTTTCGTAATTTATTTATTTATTTATTTCTTTCACAAGCAAGCATAACAAAATTATGTACAATTTTAAATGAAAACATATAGTTAGCTAATAATACGATGCTTTAAATAATTTGCAAATTGAGACTAATTGGCGCCGGTCTAGATTTCGAGGCATAATAGCTCTATAAATTACTTATGGAACTATCGGTCTTTCCTGCGGCTGCCCTCGCTTTGGTTTTGTTAGTCGTGTTCAGGTGCGATACAACAATAAATTCTGTGCACGTAACGTATGTGAAGCCTTTAATACCTTTGTGAGATTTAATCTGTGCATAAAAAAGAATTGCATAAATTGGTAACTGCAGTAACAATAGAATTCTGTTTCGGGTTAAACGGGATATATATAAGAAGATGATAACAATTGCAATTTTGAAATTTTGGAAGCTGAGACTTAAAAGTTGGTTCTAAGTAAGTGGGCCTTGGCCGACATTAAAATGATCGCAGCGTGCTGTGCGGGAAAAATAAACCTTTTCGCTTGCTAAAACTTGTATGTGACTTGTATTTTAACAAATAGGAAATCGTGAATCGTGACCAATCGTATTTTACGATTGGTCACGATTCCTAATGGGCATCACAACAAGTAAATGCATGTTTTTCGATTTTCATTTCGCCGGCTAAATTGAATTCCTACATAAACATAACATATCGTAGGTACAATTTTTACGATAATACGAAATAATTAATATATCATTGCATTTTATTCAAAAGATTAGTGAATTTTAAGATGTAATTGTTATGGAGCTATCCATCATTATATTTTTGATATTTATGTTCCCGTGATAGTCTAGTGGAAATACCAACAGACTATGGCAGTCTGTTGGTATCTCCACTAAAAAACTTCAAAAAGTCAATGGTGTGCGACGTGGATTCTAACACCATACGTTAGAATCCACGTCGCACACCAATGACTTTTTGAAGTTTTGTCCTCGGCTTGCACATTAAGCCGTCGGTCCCGGCTGACATGAAGATTTTTGACAGTCGTTATATGGAGTCAGTACCTTTGAATACACTGACACTAGTCTAAACCATGGAATGCATGCTTTACCTTTGGGTTGCCGAGGTCAGACGGCAGTCGCTCTAAAAATAATATTCTGTCAAATGTGGTTAGACTAGAAAGCGGATCCTGTTATTAAAGGCATAAGTCTTAGATACAATCGAGATAACGCTAGGACGTTGATGAGGTATTTTAGGCAATGCGTCACCGTACCGCATATAAATAGAAAACGTCAAATTGATAAAACCGAAAATAGACTGCCATTAATACTAGTGCATATAATGTTATTAACTCCACTGTTATGTGTTATAATTAGTGTAATAACTTAGTGTTTGTTTAATAAAACCACTATTAATTTGCTAGTTATAGTAGGTACATCAAAGATTGAAAGTAGAGAGATTTTATTTCTTAGACTAAATTTTAATATTTATGACAATTATATTTGGCATTATATTTTTGTAATAATTTGTTGATAATGTGTTAAATTTGTATGCGCTTATTTAACATAACTTAAATAGGCGTCGTCATCATCAAGCATGTAATCAGTTAAAGATATTAACAATAATTTTCTCTTAAAAATTTACAAAAAACCGTCTTCTAATTTCATACCACAAACAGAACTTTCCAAATCGATTAATAAGTGACGGAGTTCAGAGGTAACAAACTAAAATATGGGTACCTACCTACCTACATATAATGATTAAATTATTAACCTGCCTTTTTGTAGTCGGTTGAAAACAGAAACATCTAATTTAAAATATTTCCTGTTACGACTGCAAAATAATATTATTAGAAAGTGCCATGAATTCAGGTAGAATTTTCCTCGTATTATCATTTCCTCGCCTGACTTCATTCTCACAATAATAATTACTTCTTATTATACCCAGAGCCGTGTGAATCCGATTTTTCTTTTGTTACAGCCAGTGATAAATACAGGTGTAAGCCAACAAGATGGATGGAGACGAAAAAATAATCTTTGTACAAAATAAAGTTGTAATTTTGGAAATATTACTGCAGCGTAAAGATTAACAAAATTGGTGCGTTTTGTTACTTTAGTGAGGTGAACGAGATTGTTGCAAGAAAATTCCGGTACGATCCATTTTCCCACTTTCCTTCACCATTCTATTCTAAATGCTCTTATTTGGTCAAGTCAAATTAACAGCAAAATAATTCCACTCCCGCTTTTACTCGTAGTATAATAATGACAGGCACAAACCAAGCAATACCTTTCTCAGTCAATTTAGTGCAACAAAATATCAAACATTGAATGGTCTAAGTAAGATTTTTAAGACCCAATTTAATCTGCTTGAGAAAACCTGTTCATTCTACTCATATGCGCTATTACCAGCTAGTAATATCACCCAAATAATAAAATAAGCGAGGAATGATTAAAAAATGTACCAGCTACTATCGCGAAAATTCAACCATTACCATTAAACATTCGGCTCTAGACACCAGCGAAGAAATTTGTTGTGGATTAGGTACTCAGCTACCGTGTATTATGCCCTCGCGTGTCTTTAGAGACACGCAACACATCCGATGTAAAGTACCTATACATGTAGTACGCAGCAGGCATAATTTGTTTCTTACAGGCTTTGAATTTTGTCAACGGTATAAGTGCTTGTAACTTAGTCCGTGTGGTGACGGATTAAGAATACGGATTGTCACCACCCTATATCATACCATGGGTGTCGTAAGAGCCGACAGAGGGAGCATATTATGCAGATAACAGCACTGTTACAGAAGGAAAACTTGATACAAACCCTATACCAACCCGTTTGGCCAGCGTGGTATAGTAGGCCAATTCCTCCTGTCAAAGGAGAGGCCTAGTCCAGCAGTGGACTGTTAAAGGCTGATGATGATGAACTTAGTTAGAAGTATATAACTGTAGAGTAGCTACATATAAAGAATTTTATGTGGCGGATATCATATTATGAAGGATAAGATTTTGATCTTAGGTTGGGATAGAACTCATAGCGATCGTGAGTCTTTGGAAGACAGTTTAAAAAATATAAGATATTGTTATGAATGCGACCGTCTCAGAATTAATAAATGCTGTGGCGTTTTCTTTCAAAACAAATACCGTGTCAGAATCAATATTGCCTCCAGTATAGGATATAACCGATAACTAATAATATAAAGATTGGACCTTATAATCAGGGAGTCCGTTAGAAAAATATCAATGGCGGTTTTCCTTTCGGCACAAAAAGAATATTCTCATATTGGCTGTAATATTGCTGAGGGATAGTTCAGGGTAACCGAAGTAATAGAATGTCGTGACCGGAAACTTTTTCAAAATATTTTCAAAACATGTGATGAGATTATATTGTTGTGGTCAATGAAGATTGTAGTATGTTTTCTTATATTCGTACCTTTTCAAGTGGGGTAATTGGGTAAGATCTAGAAACGGCACATACGCTAAGATTGATTATGAGATAACTACAATATGCAGTTACTTGTTGTAATATTTAAATCGATATATCTAATAACACAATTACGTACAAAACTATTAGCTCTGTTGGATTCGCTCACAAGAGTACTTATTAGTATTTAGTTACTCGAGCTATTTCTTAGTTGTTTTTTTTTATAATGGCACCCGTCATCACAGGGTGTTGAGCCCAGTTCCTTCGATTTATGTCGAAGACCTTTTTTTACAACATTCGTCCGTCTCCATTCTCATTCGTTCATCGCCTGGGGAATCCTTTATTAGTGTATCCATATTTACATGAAGTTCATGATACATTATTATACAAAAAATCTTAGTTTACATATTTTCTTATCCTAATTCTTATATCTAACATGGTAACTGTTTCATTCGGGTCTGCACGAGGGCCGCGGCGCAGGCCGTGCACAGACAGGTTTATTAGGGCGTCCAGTCGTCATATTTAACAAATATTCCGTGCAATACTTAATAAATAACTTTCTTGTTATGGGATCAGCCATAAGTGCGGGCAGATTATCGGCAGTTATGGCTGCTCCCATATCTTGTTCGGCATTGTATTTGGACATCACATAAATCGGACAATCACATAAAATATGGAGCACAGTCTCCCGCGGTCGCAAAGGCACGACGGGTTGTCCTTACTCTTAAACCGGTGTAAGTATTCGGAGAACCCGCCGTGCCCCGTTAACACTTGTACCATTAATGCGGACAGGCTAGTCTTGCGGACCAGCCTGTATGCATCGATGGCGTCGGGGTAAAATAGTTTGGTGACCGCGGCGGTCTCACCCTCCCTGTATCGACGGTTCCATTCGTGAAGCGACTCCTGCCGGATATGTCGCTTCACGAATGAAACCGGACACTTGTCGTAATCAGGGCGGCTCTTGCTCCTGAGGGCAGCCTCTTTGGCCAGTTCGTCGGCTCTCTCATTCCCCTGCAGCCCAGCATGCGCTTTTATCCAATGTAGCACCAGTCGCCCTCCATTTTGGGTGACTTGCGCCACATTAGTGCGCACTTGCACTGCAAGGGGATGAGAACACCAGCCGCTTGTGACCGCCTCCAGAGCCGAACGCGAGTCCGAGTATATGTCGACCGCCGCGATCCCTTTCGAAAGTACTATTTCAGTCGCCTTACTCAGCGCGAGGATTATTCTTAGTTGGTTATGAGTAATATATTTTTTCAAACAAATAAAAAGATTATTTGTAAATTTTAAAGAAAATGTTGCTTAATGTTTGAGTCAAGGAGATAATTACGAGTGCAATATTTGCACACTCCATTGCAATAGGTTATTGCTAAAATACAGACCAAAATGAAGTTAGAGGACGACCGTTTCCATATCGATGCCGTAAGATAAGTAGCCTAGTGCACTATGATTATCAGTATCTAATAATTTATACAGTTTGGCTGCATTGAAGCTATACACACATGTTATAAACGGGCTACCTGTCAAGGGACAAATAACTGCCTATCTTTTATTTCCTTTCGAGAGCTCCTTTCAAGTACTTTACAATAAAGTAGCAAATACTTTTTAAGGATTGGAAAGGGCAAGGTTTTGTGGAAATTTTACGACGGTTATATATCGTTTGATATAATGAATGTATTTGAAAGAGAAGTAAGTAGTGGTGTATTTGAAAGCTTTGAATGAATGTTAGTACAATATGATAGCTTTTCGTTGTTGCCCGATATGCATCATTCCTTGCTATACGTGTCCTCTAAATTCCGAGATCGTCGACGTCCATGGTAGTTATATCTTTTGTGAAACAACGCATGAGTAAAGTCAATAAAACTATCTATATGATCCAATGCAACTTTATTAGCACAGAAGCTCCTGCACTTTTTAGTATGCAGAAAAAACTAATACGCATACTGACAAAAATAGATAAAAAAAATTAGTTAAAAATCTATAACCTGACTACGTTAAAAATCGGGTCTGAAAAGGACGAAACAAGAAATAGCTCATTCTGATATAAAGCTAGAGCCGTGGTCGCACCTATTGTATACCTTCCTAATGTGGGTGCCAGGAATACTTAACCTGCATTTAACAAACGTGGAAGGTATCTAATAGTATACAATAGGTGCGACCACGGCTCTAGCTTTATATCAGAATGAGCTACCTATTTTTTTGTTTCGTCCTTTTCAGACCCCCTTTTTAACGTAGTCGGGTTATAGTTTTTAAACGATTTTTTTATTTAATCCTTTTCCATGCTTGTAAACCAACCGTGCAATGTTTACTTTGTCATATGTAAAGGAAGAAAGAAAGAAAAATAGGTACATAACGCAAAGTGTCTGAACCGCGTGAATTTTAAGTAAAACTGCGTTTTAAACTTACATTTTGACTAAAACAGTATAATATATGTACATATTTGTAATGTACTCACCAATACCTTTCATTTGATACCAAACACGTAATGATTATCTCAGTTCTTTTTGAGGTTGAAATCTGAAGTATTAATTCCGTAATAGCAAATTTAGATAAAATTTATATAGCCTATAAAAAAGTCAAAAAAGTCAAAACCTTTTATTCATCTAGGTCACAAGGTGACGCTTATGAACGTCAATTTTAAAATTAAATTACTTAATGTTTCTACATTTACTTTTACTGCCTCGTTCGCAAAGTAATAGGTAGAGCCACGAGAAAGAACGGGCAATAAAACTCGAGGCCACTCTTTTAAATCGCCAATATACGATGATAAGGGGCATATAACTTATGCCTGTTCCTAGTATTTATATTATGTATGTCACTTTTTGTAGTAAATGAACCTATATTTTGCCTAATATACAATATATTAGCAAATAAGAACTGCGAGGCTACTGTTAGAATTCCTATAGACTTAAAGCGTTCCCTAAGAGTATCTTTAGCACCTAACATGTATATTGCTCGTACCGCTCGTTTCTGTAGAACAAAGATATTCTAAATATCCGCAGCTTTGCCCCATAACAAAATGCCGTAAGACATGACACTATGAAAATAGCTAAAATAAACTAGACGAGCTGTGTCAACATCAGTAAGTTGTCTAACTTTTCTGACAGCATACGCTGCAGAGCTGAGCTTACCTGCAAGACATGCTATATGTGCACCCCATTGCAACTTATTATCTAATGTAATGCCTAGAAACACTGTAGAGTCAACTGTCTCAAGTTCCTCCCTATCTAGCATAATATTAGGTCCCAGTTGTCTAACGTTTAGGTAAGGCAAATTTAACACATTTAGTTTTTTTAGAATTAAATACTAGGTTGTTGCTGTAAACCATTGTGTAACTTGTATAAGTGCATTATTCACATCATCAAATTCATTCCTATTCCTGTCTACTTTAAAAATTTGTGACGTATCATCTGCAAAAAGTACGACATCACAGATGTTTTTTAAATAAAAAGGTAAGTCATTAATATATACAAGGAATAGAAAAGGACCTAGAATTGAACCTTGTGGAACGCCTAACTGTATAGGTAATTTAGAGGATGTAGTCCCATTTACATCGACACACTGAAATCTCTGCCGCCGGTACGACTCAACAACACTAAGTGCGGTTTCTTCTACGCCGTAGTTGCGGTGCTTACGCAGTAGTGTGTCGTGATGAACGCAATCAAATGCTTTTGATAGGTCACAAAATACTCCGATAGCATTTTTAGATGACTCCCAAGCATTATAGACGTGTTTTATGAGAGCAACACCCGCATCAGTAGTGGATCTACCTTTAGTAAATCCGTATTGATCTTTGTGAAGCAGACTATTTAAGTTAAAGTGTCTTAGTAGCTGCTTTAGTAAAATATTTTCAAATATTTTACTAAATGCCGGCAAGATAGAGGCTAAAATTATTTATGTCATTTTTACTGCCAGATTTGAATAAAGGTATGATTTTACTTAGCTTCATCAAATCCGGAAATACGCCTAGGTCAAAACATTGGTTAAAAATTATAGAGAAGTAAGGCGCCACAGTCTCAACTATAGTACTTAAAATAGTATTTTAATTGAAATGCCCCAAAAGTCGCCGGTATTTTTAATAGTAATTGAATTAAATGCGATCAATATATCTTGCGGGGTGACGTGCTCGAATCTAAACACGCTCTTGCATTCAGGTACACTGCTAAACAACAAATTTCCAGCGTATAAAGACGATGATTGTAAGGAACTAGTAGTTGTTATTGGTATGCTTGCAAAGAAACTATTGAACATATGCGCAACTTGAGATTTGTCTGTGACTAATAAATTGCTATCTTTGATTTCAAATTGGTTTTCTCGTTGTCGTGTTCTACCAGTTTCATTATTTATAATTCTCCACGTTTCTTTAATTATATTTGTCGATTGCTTAATTTTACCACTAATAAATTTTGATTTTGCCATAATACAAACTTGTTTAAAAAATTTTGAGTATATTTTTACATAATTTAGAAACGGTGTGTCAAATCTATGTTGTTTCAAACCATATAATTAAGTTCCTTTCTAGCCGCGCCCTAAAGCGTCACGAATTTTAATCGGTCGTAACGAAATAATTCAAAAAAGTGGTTTTTGTTATCGCCCGCGACCGTGCTATATACGGTTTTACGCGTCTCAACGAGGCGCGTCCAGTGTATTTTTTAAATTTAGCCGGACGCATCGGGGGAAAAAGTTATTAAACAAAAACGATATTATAACCTCAAAAAAGTGCAAAAAAAATCGATTAAAACGACCATATCTCCTAAACGAGATCGATAAGGTAGTTTTTTCAAATTGTCTAACTACGCAGTGCAGTGCTCTCCGTGTGCTCCCACCTCTTCCGGAATTTTCTGCCCGGTAATTTCGGAGGAAATCCGGAAAAACAGGAAACGGCGTCATCACGAGGTCGTTGATGCAGCGGCGTCCGACTTGAACCAGCAACGGATTCAAGTAGAGGACCAAAGTAGCAGCCGGGAGACACTTCAGGCAGAATTTTAAATTAAGTGGTTACCGAACTAGACTCTTTTAAACTTTTGAAAACTTTAAAGTGACGTAAAACAAAATTGGTCGCGCTGACATATGTTTCTTATTCTATATATAGACTGGGACTAGACCTAAGAATTAGATTTTAAGGATTTTAGATTTTTAAATTGACAACGCTCGGTTTTTTTTTAATTTTTAAACTAGGCAACACAATTTTTTAAAAATCGTGTTTGATCTGACCAGTTTGCGGACTAGACCACACCGAGACAAGTGGTTTGAGTCCAGGCGCGGTGTCAGTCGGTCTAATAGGACCGGAGATATTGGCGATCAAAGTTTCAGCGGCGCCATCTTGGATTTTTTTTAAACCACCTTATCTTCGTCATCCGTGGTCCGATTTCGCCGTGCCTGTGCTTAAAGTGCTTGGCACAGCGCTGCCAAACCATCGGACGTCTGACCCTACCTTGGTAGAGTCAAAATTTCACCATCTCTTTTTTGATGTTTGCTGACTAGAGCTGGGGGCAACACGCCTAATGCCGAAAGCCGCATCTCTATAGGCCAAAAACTGACTGAGTTGGAGAGGTTTTGATATTTGTCGGCCATATTGGCAGATTTCGAATCCCTCTAGCTCGTAAACGGGGAGGCGTGGCGAGGTGCGGTTTTCTCTGCATATAAGTGCGTCGGGAGGCCCTTCGTCTGGTATAGATACCGCGACCAATTGACTCTACCAAGGCAGAGTCAGAGAAAATTTTGTTATTTTAAGTAAAATTGACCCTTTTGTATATTTTTAAGTTAGTTTTAAGACAGGGGTTGAGACTCTACCTTATCTTAACCGTTTAAGTCTGAGGCAAAGAACATTTTTAATTTTCTTTGTATTTGTTAGTTAGTATCTGGATTAGGTAGAGTCAAGTACCTAACTAATAACACCCTTTTATATTATTTCTACTGTGATAGCAAAACGCTTTTTGTTTTGTTTTTTAGACTTAAGTTGACTTAAAGCCATTTTAACCTTTATTTAATTTTACATTTTTATTTTATACTTCTATTTACAATTTTACATTTTATTTATACAAACTAATCTACATTTACCTTGCAATTGTCCTTTTACAACAATTGTATTTTAATTGATTTGAAGTATACCCACCGTTGACACCGACTGACCGTCCACTACCACAATATGATCCACACTCCAGTAAAAGCCCAGACCATGAGGGGTGAGAAACCGACCACTCTACCAAACAACAAAACCGACGACAGGGCCGGGCCCTCAATGACCGATATGGTTGGTGGAGTAAGGAGGAGTATCGGGGAGTGGGAGGCGAAGTCGCCAACCAAAGGTAAGGCGACGATGGCTGGTGTAGCGTCAAAGCGGCAGTCTAAAACAACAGCCTCAACCGCGTCTCGCCCGAGCTGTTCACCTCAGCAGGCGATCGTCTATGCAAGCCGGACCAAGGAGGCTCGGGCTATGCTGACGAAGGCCAAGCTGCAGCTGAACAGTTCGAGAAACACGAAGAACGAGATAAAAGCGGAGGTCATGATCGCCGTTGAGAGGCTATATCAGCTTGTCAAGGAGGCCGAATTGGCAAATGACCAGGGAAAGTCACTAAAACTGACTCAAGAAACCAGCCCGCACAGGGACTCGCCCTCTCAATCCACCCCCGCAATGGCGGAGGGAGAGACCGAGTTCCTTCGGGAACTTAGGGAGCACGCCACTCTCCTGAAACAAAACGGGGAACAACTTAAAACCCTCAGTAGCCTGATTAGTGAAAAGAGCCTTGGGGTGACATACGCGAGTGTTGCGGCGGGTCAGCCTGTGAGGCAGCTCCCGGCAAGCACGGCGCTGCACTCGATAGTCGTAACCTCAAGGGACGAAAAGGAAACAGGAGAACAGGTCCTTACTAGGATAAGGAAGGCCGTGAAGGCACACGAAGGAGGTGTGGTGGTGGACAGAATCAGAAAAGGTAAAGACAGCAAAGTCATCATGGGGTGTAGGACAACAGAAGACAGGGCCACACTCAAAAGACGGATAGAGAAGGCAGATGAGCACCTACTGGCTGAGGACGTGAAAAACAAGGACCCACTGTTGGCACTCAGGGGCGTCTTGACCATGAACTCAGACGAGGATGTGATCAAGGCGCTCAGGAACCAAAATAGTGGTGTTTTTCGCGGCCTTAGCGAGGAGGAATGTCGCCTGCGAGTAAAATTCAGACGTAGATGCAGGAACCCGCACACGTGTGACGTGATTGTGGGAACGTCGCCGCAAGTATGGCAGAGAGCGACTGACCAAGGAGCCCTACACATTGACCTCCAGAAGGTCCGAGTCATGGACCAATCCCCGTTGGTCCAGTGTAGCTTGTGTCTCGGATACGGACATGGGCGACGTTTCTGCAAAGAAACTACCGTCAAATGTATTGCGGAGGGCCCCACGTAAAAAATAAGTGCGACGACTGGCTCGCCAGCAAGCCTCCTGTTGCAACTGTGTTCAGGCGAAATTAGACTGCACGGCACACAATGCCTTCAGCATGGAGTGCCCGGTGCGCAGGCGGTGGGATGGACTGGCTCGAGCCAGCGTCCGATATTGCTAAAATTGTCCCAGTTGGAATGCAGCAAACACTCGAACGCTCGCTCCCGATCATCCAGGCAAACCTCCACAGGAGTGAATTAGCAACGGCGGAGCTCATCATGGAAGCTCAAAAGCGCAAAACCGCTATTGCGCTCGTCCAAGAGCCCTACATCGGCAACAGAGGCGAGATGAAGAGCTACCCCGGGGTACGGATACTGCAATGTGCAAGGAAGACCGAGAGGGTGAACAAGGCCGCCATTGCAGTGTTCGATGACACTATCAGTGTGACTCAGTGCCCGGCTCTCACCTCAGAGAATATGGCAGTCGCTGTGCTGGAAGCCGGGGGCTGGGGCATACTGATGGTGTCCGTATACCTCGAGGGGCAGGCGGACATCGAGTCCGACCTTAACTTGCTCAGCAGGGTCGTGGAAGAAGCGGGCGCAAACGAAGTTTTAGTCGCAGGAGACGTGGACGCATGGAGCACGTTGTGGGGCAGCAGGTGCGAAAACGCCAGAGGCGAGAAGCTAGCCGGAGCGCTGGTGGAGACAGGCCTTCACGTACTAAACGAAGGTACAACACCTACTTTCGACACTTACAGGGGTGGTGTTCGCTACACCAGTTGCTTGGATGTTACGTTGTGCTCGGAGAATCTGCTGGGGCGAGTCGTTAACTGGCGACTCGATGGGGACGTCACCACGTCGGACCACCGCGCAATCCTGTTTGAAATTAAAGGACATATCATAGACAATAGAGTTAAAAGTTCAACCAGAAAATTTAACACGAAAAAGGCAAATTGGACAGAGTTTCATTCGAAACTCTCCCAATTGCAAATAGAAAATAACCTAAACATAACTGAAATAGAAAAGATAAATAATTCCACCGAACTAGAAACAACAATAGAAAAGTACACACACACAATAATTGAGACTAGTGAAATCAAAATACCCAAAATAAAAAACAGAAAACAAGCAGGGTTGCCGTGATGGACTGCCGAGCTGGCGGCACTCAAGAGTGCGCTTTAGACGAAGCGCAGGAGAATAGCCAACGCGTCGCAAATTCGAAGGACACACGTAGTTGAGCAATATCTGGAAGCGAAGGAGCACTACCAACGTGAGGTCAAGAACGCTCAGATCACCAGCTGGAAAAGCTTCTGTGGCAGGCAGGAGCGGGAAACAATGTGGGACGGCATTTATAGGGTAATCGGCCGCACTGCCACAAAGAAGGACGACGTACCATTGGTACAGGATGGCATAGCCTTAAGCAACGCCGAATCGGCACGACTACTGGCGGCAACATTTTATCCACCTGACAATGAGGCTGAAGACAACGCAGACCAGAGAGCTACGAGGGAGGCCGCTAGGAAGATCAACGATAGGGTACTGGATGAACCTAGCGATCCTCCCTTCACGGTGCAAGAGATGCTGAGTGCCGTGAGTAGCTTCAACTCCAAGAAGGCTCCAGGTGGAGACGGACTTACGGCTGATATTTGCGGAGCGGCCATCAATGAAATGAAAATGAAATGAAATGAAAAATGATTTATTGCTGCCACACCCAGACCCAAGTATATACATATTAAAATAAAAGAAGGTAAGAACATTAACAAAAATAAAATAAAATATACATATATATCTATACAATACATGGTAAGACCAGGTCGTGGCAGTAATAGGACCCCGTTCAGCATAATACCAGACTTGCTGGCACTGATATTCTACGGGGCCCTACTAGTGAATCACGAAGGTACAAAACAGTGGGTACAAAACACAAGCCAAACATCAATAATTATATTAAACATGTTTACCAGTTACCTACCTAGTGATAACTGATAGCAAAACAAACAACAACAATACACATAGCACGGGTGCGGGCGGCGCTGGCGGAATGGGCGGAGTCTTCATCGCGTCAACCGACAACAAGAAAGAGACATCAGACAACCGAACAGAACGCTCACCGCACGCACAGCGCGCACACGCACTGCGCTGCAAACTCACGACATAGTAGTGCAATATTAAGTACATTACGTTACTGATAGTGCGACAGTTACGTATTTGTAACAGCATTACTGATAAATAACGTGGTACACTATCGTCTTGAAGCTAATGTCACCTCAGTCGTCTTATCTCGTTGACTAGCACTTTCGACCGGTGCGCGGCGTAGTAATCAAGTATGACAAGTTTAGTTAGTACCTATAACAAATATACAAGGGAATACGCACTCGACACAGAGCATGATGGCCGCACTCCATTGGTTAGTGTTTATAAAAGTTTACAGTAACTACAAAATTATACCAAATAACATTAGAATAGAGAGAAAATAATTATAAATAAATATCGTGTCAGTTACAAAAATTTCCTTAAAAACTAAGTGAAACATTTAACATTTATGAACTAACTACTACTATTACACCTATCCATACCGAAAACGAATGTACATATTTGTTATACTTACAGGTCACCCCGCCCGCCTGCATTGTGATGGGAAAAGTAACCAACGCTCCCAGTAAAGAAGAAATAGGTCAGTCAGCACAGCCACACGAACACCACGGACGTCCGACAACCAGCCATCATCATACATCAGCGGCGCAATGCTATTTAGTAGTAATATTTTTATTTATTTTTTTGTTTCTGAGTGGTAAGGACATAATCAATCGAACTGCCTCGCTTGCGCAACACACACACACACACATACACCATACACACACACACATGTAGACACAAGCAGTACTTATACACGACGCATCGACGCGCGACGCGACTGCCAATGCCAACCGCGCGGTTTTCCTTGCGCTGCTCAACAAATGCCTGAGCCTAGCCTGCTTCCCAAAAAAATGAAAGGAAGCCGTTGTGGTGATCCTTAGAAAAGCCGGCAAGGACGATTACACCCAACCGAAGGCATACAGACCAATAGGTCTTCTACCAGTGCTAGGGAAGGTGCTAGAAAAAATGACCATGAATCGTATAAGATGGCACATCAGGACACACATAAGTGATAGGCAGTACGGCTTTACGCCCCAACGGAGCACTGAAGACTCCCTGTATGTCATGATGAGACACATAAGAGACAGGCTGGTGGAAAAGAAAATCGTCGTGGTTGTCTCACTTGACACAGAGGGAGCCTTCGATAGTGCATGGTGGCCGGCGATAAAAACAAGACTAGACGAAACTCGCTGTCCGCCGAACGTAAGAAGACTCATAGACAGTTATCTGACGGACAAAAGGGTCCTAGTGCGATACGCCGGCGAAGAGGTTGCAGCAGAGACCACGAAGGGATGCGTCCAAGGCTCCATTGGGGGCCCAACATTCTGGAACCTCCTTCTGGATCCGTTGCTCAAGGACTTGGAACAGAGAGGGGATTCTGGGCAGGCTTTCGCGGATGACATCGTCCTGATCTTCTCGGGACACGAAGCCGCGGGGATTCAGAGCCAGGCGAATCGTGCGCTCGCGCATGTGCAGGGGTGGGGAGTGCGTAATAAACTAAAATTTGCGCCTAGCAAGACCAAAGCCATGGTCTCCACATCTGCGCATGTGCGACCAGCCGATTGGTTACTCGCGTGAGATTAAAATCTTGGGTCTTACCATAGACGATAAGCTCACCTTTAACTCTCACGTGAGTAACATCTGCCGGAAGGCGATGGGTCTCTATAAACAATTAACTTGAGCAGCCAAAATCAGCTGGGGCCTGCAGCCCGAGATCATCAGGACGATGTACGTTGCAGTGATAGAGCCCATCATGCTTTATACAGCGAGTGCGTGGGCTCCAGCGTCCAATAAATTGGGGACCCGGAAGCAGCTCAACGCGGTTCAACGTGGGTTTGCACTTAAAATGTTGAAAGCCTACAGGACGGTGTCACTGAACTCGGCGCTGTTACTCTCCGGGCTCTTTCCTCTGGATATAAGAATCTGGGAAGCAGCCTCCCTTTATGAGATAAGGAAAGGCTACTCCCGGAGAGTGATAGGGGACCGGGAGGTGGAGCGTCCTGTGGCTCACGCCGATAACCCACACCCTGCAGAAGTGGAGCAGCTAACGTTTGACTGCGTGGTCGACGGTGCACAGCTCCTCCAGCACGAGCCGAGTAACCTGAAGGTCTACACAGACGGGAGTAAGATCCAGAAAAAGGTGAGGGCCGCGGTATCCCTGTGGGATAACGGGGCGGAGACCGGGAAGAAAAAGCTCGTGCTGGAGTGGTTTTGCACCGTCTATCAGGCAGAGCTCCTCGCGCTGAGCAAGGCGACTGAAATGGTACTTGTGAAAAAGATCGCGGCGGTCGATATATACTCGGACTCGCTTTCGGCTTTGGAGGCGGTCACAAGCAGCTGGTCTTGTCATCCCTTTGCGGTCCAGGTGCGCACTAATTTGGCGCGAGTCGCCCAAAATGGAGGGCGACTGGCGCTACATTGGATAAAGGCGCATGCTGGGCTGGAGGGGTATGAGAGAGCCGACAAACTGGCCAAAGAGGCTGCCCTTAAGAGCAAGAGCCGCCCAGATTATGATAAGTGTCCGGTTTCATTCGTGAAGCGACATATCCGACAGGAGTCGCTTCACGAATGGAACCGTCGATACAAGGAGGGCGAGACCGCCGTGGTCACTAAAGTATTTTTCCCCGACGCCATTGATGCGTACAGGCTGGTCCGCAAGACCGGCTTGTCCGCATTAATGGTACAAGTTTTAACGGGGCACGGCGGGTTCTCCGAATACTTACACCGGTTTAAGTGTAAGGACAACCCGTCGTGCCCTTGCGAACCTGGAACGCGGGAGACCGTGCTCCATATTTTATGTGAATGTCCAATTTATGTTATGTCCAGATACAATGCTGAACAAGATATGGGAGCAGCCATAACTGCCGATAATCTGCCCGCACTTATGACTGATCCCATAACAAGAAAGTCGTTTATCTAATATTGCACGGACGTCGCGGGGCGTGTCGTGCACAGAAATAGTTAAAGTAAGGCGTAAGCTCCTATTAGTTAAATATGACGTCTGGACGCCCTAATAAATCTATCTGTGCAGGGCCTGCTCTGCAGCCCTCGTGCAGAACCCAAATGAGTCATTCTAGATTAAGTAATATATGTGCTTAAATTAAATTGTTAATGTTGTTGTATAGGTAAATGTTGTAATGTAAATGTGGACTCAATAAATAATTCCCCTGGCGAAGAGTGTATGTGAAAGGAGACGGATGAATGTTGCTGAAAAAGGTCTTCGACAAAAATCGAAGGAACTGGGCTCAACACCCTGTGATGACGGGTGCCATAAAAAAAAAACATATAAAAGGGTAGTTTCCAGGGTCAAAATAATTACATTTTATTTAGTCCGTATTTTAGATTATAAAAAAATATTGGACACGTATTTTTTCTTTTTTCGATTAAATAAAAAATAACAAAGATATAGCCCATTAAAGTTACGTGTGACGTCATCTAGTGCGAAAAAATGCTGCACGGCGTGACGTTATACGTAACTTTAATGAGCGATATCTTGGTCATTTTTGGTTTAATTTACAAATAAAAAAATACGTATCGTTTATTTTTGAATAATCTAAAAGACGGACTTATAAAATTTTTTTCGTCAACTACCCTATTCAAATAACTTGGCTCTACATCTTTAAGCGATGTTTGACACAACACTTTGTGTGATTCATAAATTGTTGTTTCGACTGCTGTGTCCGTTATAGTTAGGTTTGTAATGTCCCTTGTGAGACAGGATTTAGCACTAGAATGCGGGAGGGGTTCTTAAAAAGAGAACAAAATAAGAAAACAAATGTGTTTAAAATTGTTGGCATCGTAATTACCTAAATCGTGTTTTCTAAGTAAATTACGTATCATTATCAGTCCGCACTAACTACATACAACCTACAACCGCTGTAGGTAAACAACAGCTGACGGTGGCTCCCGGCGCACGCGGCGAGGTCATGACCGCGCGGCGCTCGAATACTACCTACTCATAAACAACCGTGTTTTACTACGTATTTCCAGCAGTTACTGACTTTTATAACTTTTTTGTTTTAGGTGCTAGGTGAATTTTGATTTTGAATATGAATAGAGGATTTTATTTCGGACATGAGGTTTTTTTTTCCTAAACCAATGAAAAATCAGCGTGTATATTCTGGAAACCTGCAAATTCGTTAGAAAATATAAAGAATTTTACACAACAAGAGAAGATTTAAAGATTAATTGTTCATTAAGACGACATCGCGACTAAAAAATTACATGCTTTTATCAAGCCCTTACGTAATGTCAATTAAAATCTACAATAAATTACCATCAAAACTAATACGCGAAGAAAAAGATAACATCTTTGTACAAAAATTAAAACATTTCTTACTACATAAATGCTATATTACCATATAAACGAATATTTAAATGACAGACTGAATTAGACTAATCTAAATATATAAAATCCTTGCGTTAGTGACTGACTGACAGACACGCTACAGCCGAAACTATTGGGCGCAGGGAGCTAAAATTTGGCATGTATGTTCCTTGGGGACCGTAGGGGTGCACTAAGAAGGGATTTCCGGAAATTCCCACGGGATCGTCCAAAACGGGTAAATTTAAAAAAAAATATAGGCGTAGCTGCTGGCGTCCTCTAGTTATCATAATTATATTAGAAACAAATACCAAGTTTACTAATATTCAAAAATAGTCCTCCTCTCTTCTACAATTACCGTGCCAAACAAGGTCCATAATTGTTACTTTATCTTATATATATATTTCTTGTCTGCGTGTGTATGCCACTGAACTCCTCCTAAACGACTGGACCGATTTTGATGAATGTTTTTGTGTGTGTTCAAGGGGACATGAGAATGGTTTAGATTTACAATTTAGTCCAAAAAAATAAAATAATTTAGAGAAATAAAATATGGCGGTACGAAGTTCGCCGCGTCAGCTAGTATGTATATAAAATTCTCGTGTCACAGTGTTAATTAAAATACTCCTCCGAAACGGCTGGACCGATTTGTATGTTTTGTATATTTATTTGGTAGGCCTGAGAATCGCGCGTAATCTATTTTTCAAGTCATAAGGGTTGCCAACCTAAAAAAATATTTTTTTATTTTTATATTATGTGGCATTAAAAAATACATACAACTATTAATTTTCAGCCTTCTGCATCAACCCCTATTTTTTAATAGCCATATTAGTAATTTATTCATATCACTAGACCAATTCTGTTGTCCTCGTCACGCGCATACCGGAGTCAAAAAAATCGTTTCTCAGTGTTAGTTACTGGTAGCGCCATCTACCTTTCTATCGATGACTAATTGCATCGACGTCAATCGTTCCGCGCTTTCTTGTCCATTGCGAGCGATGCCTTTTATTTCCGTCCCTGTCTATCCCATTCCCTACAAGGGGTACGCCTTTCGTTGATTCGTCGCCGCGTTCATCGCGCGAAACAGTCGAGAATAATCCGTGTCGCGCTGAGCACATGTACCGCACCGCTATATTTTTACCGCTTTACACCATAAAACGCAATAAACCGCCCACGAGTGGAGTGATTTGTGTAGTTCTGGGTTGGATCCAGACGGAGTGATCAGCGTACAGCCCGACTCCTCGAAGACACCAGGACGAACATACCAGGACGAAGACACCAGGGGGCCGCCATTTTGTCAAGGTAAGGCGTGTCCTTAGAATATCCTATACCCACTCACACTCCTCTTCCCTTATCCTTTCTAAACTCGCTCTCATACAGTCCACAATATTAATCCTTCTCCAAATCGCCTAGAACATTCGGTTCGCCGAAACATTTTTTGATCCATACGAGTCGGATTCATTTACGTTTTATACGTAACCTCTCGTTATATCTCTATACCTAGGCAGTTATAGCACCTAGCTATACTCCTAGTCCATTTACATAACCTTCACATGGTTATTTCCACACACATCAGTAGGTAATATACTTTTATGTAGCTACCTACTTACCCAATTATTATTTCTGGAACTATCATAGTTGTCTTGTAAATTTCATATTTCAAGCACCTTTTAATTCCACCGCCTTAAAGTGTACCTACTTAGGTAAAATAATAGGTACTTTAGGTATTCTTATTTTGATTCGGTCTCATTAGCTTATACTTACGTAAGCATGGCACAACAAAAGAAGCCACGCGTGTCGGAAGACAGAGAGCTGACAATCTTAGAAGCAAAACGTAATATTTTATTTGAGCGTATTCAAAACATTTACGAGCGCTCATAGACCGCCGCCGCTTCTGATAGTAATAGGGAGTCATTTCTCAGTTATTGTATGGCAGTAGATAGTATTCGAACAGATTTTCATAAGTTGTTAGACGATTATAACGCAAGATTGCTTTCTACTAATCCTGATGAAAAACCGAATTATCAGGCGTACACCTCATTCGAAGATCTTTATTGTATCACTAAGCGAATACAATCACAATTAGAGGGTAAATATTCGGCACAGCCCGTTTCAGGGGCTCGCACGCCGAGATTACCGCCAATCGAGATTATGTCGTTTGACGGAGATATACGAAATTGGCCGCTATTCTATGCGAGTTTTAAGTCCACTGTGCACGATAACGGTTCTCGGACAGATGCTGACAGGTTGTATTATTTAATATGTAAACTGACACCGAAGGCCCAGTCCGTATTATCAGGTGTCACACCCAGTGGTGAGAATTATCAGGTCATATTTCAGTCACTACTTGATAGATATCAAGACACTCGCGTCCTAGCGTCTACCTACTTTGATCAAGCTTTAAATCTTAAACTGTCCGGTGCCGCGTCTGTCGCGAATTTCCAGCTGTTTATAGATAACTTTGTTACCGCGGTTAATTCTCTTAGAAACTTTAAATTAGAAGATCTTTCCGACTTTATGATGCTTCAACTCGCTTTAAAAAAGTTTGACACTGAAACAATTCGTGCTTTTTGAAAGGACAGAACGCAATAATAAAATACCTACACTAGATAGTTTTATTTCGTTCATCAAAGATCAGTGTCGAATATTTCATAATACGCAGTCTAGTTCATCTAGCCCATCTAATACTAACAACAGCAAACAAAGGTCGAATAAAGCGCGAAATAGTAATAATAACTCGGTCCCTAATCCGCAATCTTACGTAACATGCTCGGAATATAATAATAATAATTCACAGAAGTGTCTGTGCAGTAATATAGTGCACGACCATTTCTATAAGTGTCCCGCCTTTAATGGTTTAAATCCAACTGCTCGTTTCAAGTGCGTAAAAGATAACAAAGCATGCATTAATTTCTTAAGTATGAAGCATAAAACGAGTGATTGTTCTAGTAAGACGAGATGTCGTTCATGTAATCAGCAACACCACTCATTGTTGCACTTCGATAAAGGTAGTCCGTTGTCAAGCCAAGCCGCTAACCTTGACACACTTACGTCGCAGGTGCAGGCTACGATAACTGCGCCTCCCACGATTCAGAATGAAATATCGTTGTGTACGACATCCATCGCGCAGACGACGCGCACGCGCGGACGGCCCTCGCGCATCTATAATGATTCGCGCGGAGCCAAGCCGCAGTGTATGGCGTCCAAGACGGTACTGTTAGCGACAGCGCAAGTTATCGTTTATGATATAAATGGATCGCCGCACGTGGTACGTTGTCTACTCGATAGCGCATCCCAGAGCAATTTTATAACATTTGATTGTTTGAAAGGCCTCGGATTGTGGTATAACTTTAAAAATACTAACTCAGTAGTCAAAGGGATCGGCGGTTCATAAAAACATTGCAAGGGTTCCGTAGATGTTAAAATACATTCGCGTTTTGATAGGGATATTAATTTTAACATTTTTTCGCTTATCGTGGAGCGTATCACGGACGCATTGCCGAACGCTAATGTAGACGTAGCATCACTCACTCACCTCGAGTTATTGCCGCTGGCAGACGCAGAGTTTGCGAATCCGGCAGACATTGATCTTTTGATCTGAGCTTCAATATTTCCGCACTTGCTACTAACTAAAATATTACGTAGTGAGCGATATGATTTACCGCCCGCTATTGAGACGGTATTTGGGTATGTGATTATGGGTACCGTACCTACGTTACAAACTTCTCATTATATTACGTCTTGTTGTTGTTCTGTTCTTCAAGAAATCAAGGTGGGTGCTAAAACTGTAAGATAAAGGACTAATTGGCTATGCTATGCTACGCTATGCTATGCTATGCCATGCTATGCTATGCTACGCTATGCTACGCTATGCTACGCTATGCTACGCTATGCTACGCTATGCTACGCTATGCTACGCTATGCTACTCTATGCTACGCTATGCTACTCTATGCTACGCTATGCTACGCTATGCTACGCTATGCTACGCTATGCTACGCTATGCTACGCTATGCTACGCTATGCTACGCTATGCTACGCTATGCTACGCTATGCTACGCTATGCTACGCTATGCTACGCTATGCTACGCTATGCTACGCTATGCTACGCTATGCTACGCTATGCTACGCTATGCTACGCTATGCTACGCTATGCTACGCTATGCTACGCTATGCTACGCTATGCTACGCTATGCTACGCTATGCTACGCTATGCTACGCTATGCTACGCTATGCTACGCTATGCTACGCTATGCTACGCTATGCTATGCTATGCTACGCTATGCTATACTACGCTATGCTACGCTATGCTATGCTATGCTATGCTATGCTACGCTATGCTATGCTATGCTAACCTACGTTACGCTACACTATACTATACTACACTTCCGCTTTGTATATGGATGACATTGCCTGTAGTGTTATACCCGCTCCGCTAGCAATTTCGCTTTGTGAAGAGCTCATTCAGCGTTTTAAGCGAGGCCAGTTTGATCTTTTCAAATAAACAAGCAACTCTAAGGAGGTTCTCGCACGCATACTTGATTCTCATAAAGCTTCTCCAGACATTGAGTTTGAGAAGTCTGTACCGCATAAGGTTCTCGGTTTACGCTGGGACAAATCCTGCGATAGTTTTCGGTTTGACGTCTCACCGCCAGATGATAAGTGCACCAAACGCACTATGCTGTCCACAGTGGCTCGACTATGAAACATAATGGGTTTTGTGGCTCCCACAATTTTGTACGCCAAGCTCTTGATCAAAGAGCTTTGGCTATCAAAGTGTGAGTGGGATGAAACACTCCCTGACCATATTGTCGCCGCTTGGGGCCAGTTTTGTATTGAGCTTACCGCGCTCAATCAAATTACTATTCCGCGTCATCTTAGGTTGGTGGATGGATGTACCATCAACTTAATAGGTTTCGCTGACGCCAGCGAGCGCGCTTACGGCGGAGTCGTATATCTGCAAGTCCGCATTGGTTCTAACTACTCGGTGCAGTTAGTTTGTGCCAAGTCCAAGGTCTCGCCTATTAAAACCATTTCGGTTGCGAGACTGGAGTTGTGCGCGGCCCTTCTGATGTCTCAGTTGCTCCACAAGGTTCAAAACACACTCTTGCCCCACTACCCTATTATTAGAATATACGCATTTTCTGACTCCAAAGTAGTGCTCGCTTGGATTTATTCTTCTCCTCACCGCTGGCAGACTTTTGTCGCCAACCGCGTTAGTAAATTGATTGAACTTGTTTCAATCACGTCGCGGGTATTGAGAACCCCGGTGATTGCCTGTCTCGTGGTGTTACTCCACTTAATCTTCTGCATCATCTATTGTGGCATCATGGACCTTCTTGGATTTCCCATGATCCGTCAGAGTGGCCCATGCAACCCTTTGACCACAGTGCAGAGGACGAGGATGTACCCGAACGGAAGTCTGTTTCTCATCCCGTGATTGTTGAGGTTGCTGAATCTCCGATCTATGCACTCGCACTACGCATGTCATCGTGGTCTAAGTTACTCCGCGCCATCGTTTATGTCTGTAGGTTTCATAGGCACCTACCTAATGGGACTTTTGTTTCAAGTACTGATATCAAATTCGCAGAATGTATGTTACTACGAGCTGTACAGGCTACTACGATCTGTTCATTTTAGTAACGACATTCAAAATTTGAAAGACAATGTACCTTGTTCTCTCGCTATCCTTAGACTCAAGCCGTTTCTCGATGAGCACGGCGTCATACGCGTTGGGAGTCGTCTGTCAAATTCAGATGAACCTTATAACTACAAACATCCTTGCATTCTGCCGCGTCAAGATCATGTTGTCGACCTTCTTGTTGATTTTTATCACGAGAAGCACCTCCATGCTGGTCCAGAGTTGCTTATGTCCTTACTTGGGCATAAGTATTGGATTTTAGCCGCTCGACGAATAATTCGTCACAGAATGTCTGTTTCAAATTTCATCCGCGTCCGACTTTCCCTCCCATGGCAGATCTTCCTAGCCAACGTGTCAATCAAGTTGATAAAGCGTTTACACATACCGGTTGTGATTACGCAGGACCGCTGCAGTAGACGCCAGTGCGTGGTCGAGGTGTTAAAAGCCGTAAAGCTTGGCTATGTATTTTTACATGCTTAACGACGCGCGCTACGCATATTGAAGTTGCGACAGATTTAAGCACGGTGTCATTCCTTGCAGCCCTTAAACGATTTCTCTCACTGCACGGCCCTATACAGTGTTTGTATACGGATAACGGCACTTGTTTCGTGGGCGCAAGCTCTTATTTACGCGACCTCTATAAGTTTCTCAGAGAAGAATATCGTACTCGTCTTCAGGAAGAACTTTCCATAGATCATATCGACTGGAACTTTATTCCACCAGCATCACCACATTTCGGTGGATGTTGGGAAAGCATGGTCAAAGTAATTAAAACGCATCTCTTCAAAGTTATAGGTCAACAAATCCTCTCTTACGAAGAGCTTTTAACTGTCCTTGCACAACTCGAGGCACTGATCAACTCGCGTCCGCTCACGGCATTGAGTAGTGACCCTGCAGAACCATCCGCGTTAAGCCCTGCACATTTTCTGAACACAATGCCATTATCGTTATTTCCGGCTCCTGAAGCAGACTCTTCAAGCTTGCTTGTCTCCTTCCCTCGCTCCCAAGGCACGCCTCCAAACAGTCGAGAATAATCCGTATCGCGACGAAGACAAATCGCACCGCCATATTTTTACCGCTCCCGCTTTATACCAAAAACTCAACAAACCGCCCGCAAGTGAAGTGATTGTGTAGTGGAGTGATTCAATGCAGCTTCAGGATTCTCGAAGACACCAGGAGGCTGCCATTTGCAAGGAAAGAGGACTGACGTACAAGGTAAGGCGTGTTCCCACACCCCGTCTATTCTTCTCCTATCCTTTCCTTGAACCTATTATCATTCACTTCCTCATTTCCTAGTCGATAAGAACCCAAATCCTACAGTCCACAATATTAATAGTTTTTCCAAATCGACTACGAACATTCGGTTTGCCGAAACAGACGTTACGTAATTTATATAAAACTGGCACTGTTTCGAACGTTTCAAAAACAAGTTATATAACGAATAATTTCAGAATTTCACACAGGCGTTTTCCACACCAAATAACACAGCTAAATAACACAGCTCAAACGCATTTTTTATTTTTGCTCCCTTTAAATGTGGATGTAAGTGCGGTACCTCTGCCTCGTCATTTGACGATATAATGGTATGACACTTTGTGTTTCAAAATAAAATATAACTGCATTAATGTGAAGAGTGATATCGTATAACGGCAAATCAAAGCCTTGAAATTCTCGCACATATTTGTAATGATTACTTTTTGAATGTAACTTCTTTGAAGTCAACTTTGAAGGCCACCAGGTAAAATTTGGATTTCGTAAAGTAATAAAAAAGAAATACAACGTTTTTAAAGTATTTAGGACGATGTTTTGAAGATGTGTCATTTTATATATTAGTATAGGTAGGTATAATGATAAACACTAAATTTTATTTACCAGTTTTCAGGTTAGAAATAGATTTGCTACCGTGAAAATCAGTTCTTTTTTCACCTAAAGTTTTACAACCCCTTAGGTAAAAGAAGTTCTTAGGTGAAGCGAAGTTCACTTTCGAAGGACGAAGCATGAAATTAATTACTTAAGCTCCTTACATAAAGCTTGTAAGTGGACGCTGCTACGCTGCGCAGTCTCTGACGTTTCGTAGCAATTGAAATGACATACGAGTAAATACATTGACGTGTTCAAAGCCGCAGGCAACCGCATAGCAACCAATACATAGCATATATCTTTTTACTGTCAACATTCATAATGCAGTTCGATCAATCAAACATTCAAAGAAATCCCGAACGAAGTACATATGACGAAATCAAATTTCCCCCGACATCATTGAGAACTTGCGGGCATAAGTTATTGGTTAGGCGAATACTCATAGTAAGTAATAAGGAAAGCTATTTTTCCAAGCATACAGAATCATATTTGGAGTAGGTCTAGTACGGTTACATTTAGACTAATATTATAAAGAGGAAAGATTTGTGTTTTTGTTTGTAATGGATAAACTCAAAAACTACTGGACCGATTTTTAAAATTCCTTCACCGTTAGAAAGCTATATTATCTGCGAGTAATATAGGCTATATTTTATTTTAGAAAAAATAGGGTTCCGTCAGATATTTGGGCTTTTCGGGTACGCGAAGTAGTTCCTTCAGGACGCGGGTGAAACCGCGGGAAACGGCTAGTCTTAATATATAAAGAAAGATGTATAGGTATGTTATTTAAAAGTATTGTACAACGCATACGGCCCAGAAGAACATTATTATATACAGGATTTATATATTTGCTTGAAGTAGCTTCATTGATTGTATCCTTTAGAGTTTTATTATAGCACGTTATTATATTTAGAATTCAGCCTCTGCGATTGGCAAAGCACACCAACCGCGATTCGACGGACCTCGCCACTATAATATATATATTTTAGAGAGTAGACACAGATACCACCTCCTCCTGCCGTAAAAGGCGGACAATGAGACGGAGGTAACAATTTTGTTTATCTTTACGCTATTTCCTTACGATCGGAGTAAAGAAGAAACACCCTATGCAAGAAGAGTGCGTTGAACAGCGGGGCATACACAGCTAAAATTTCATGAACGAATAAAATGTGGAAATATAAACCCGTTTTCAGTATTGGTCTACGTACATAACTTTACATTAAACTCGGTATAAGAAAGTAGCTGACTTTCTTGCGACAATCGACGTAGATCTTTATCGTTATGAAATTGGCTATATTACATTGTAAACAAGTTCTCTTTATACGTGTTATACGAGTGAAATAAAATGTTACTGTTAATGTTATTTACTTTCAGCTATATTAATAAAAGAAGACTTGACTTCGTCAGCAGCTTTGCCCGCTTTCGTCAGTAAGTGCGACAAAACGGGGCCAATGTTACTGCAAAGTTTCTTCAAAATCTGTTCAATTGTTCTTGCGTGAAAGTGTAACAATCTTACATACAAGTGAGGGCAATAATAAATAAACATGTATTTCTCTCTCCACAAAGGTTAATAACTTAGAATAGGTTGGCAACAATAAGTATAGAATTTAATATTATGATCCTTTGTGAGAGACTGGAGTCCGTACTAGGAAAGTCCTGTGTGACGGATCACCAGGCGGACTTTGAATTGTTGGTTTAGTTATAAGAACAATGTAGTAAACAATGTAGAACAGCTATTACAGAAGAGTATTAGAGGATATACTGATATCTAGCTAGATATCAGTATATTTTTTGTTTAGTTTAATATTAATTACGAGAATTATTTTATAAACACTCAAATAATTTATGGGCTATATGTCAGCGCGCACCTCATTTCACTAACTACCAACACTTTTTGATTATTATGAAGTGAGACGAGTCGAAATGAAAGGCGTAAAAGGACGCCACAGTCAGTCTTATAACAACTCTCGGACGTAAGACGTAACGGACGTAACGAAGTAGCTAGCGGTAATTATTGTAACAGTGTGCGATTATGCAAAAGTAGTGCTGTATAAAAGTGTGAGCCTGTAATAATTGAAATAAACGTTGAGTGGGTTACTGGACTTGGTGTTTTCATCAAAATTTCAATAAGTCAAATGTGATATTATAGACATTGGAGAAAGAAAATCGACACCATATGACAATGTCTTTATTCACCTACTAGCTTTCGCCCGCGGCTCCGCCCGCGTGGATGTCGATTATCGCGATAAACACTATCTAATGTCCTTCCGTCATTCTTCGATCAATCAAAGACCCGAGGTCTTTGATTGATCGAAGAATTATAAATATTGATGTCTCAACAAAAAATCCTCATCATACTGCATAACTACTGCTAAGCCGTCAAGTCTGTATATGTTATAGTGCAGATGGGCTATTATAGTTCCTCATCAGAAGTTTCAGATCTTCGATTTTTATAAGTCAACAGAAAATGCTCATCAGACTGAACAACTTTTGCAAAGACGTTAAGTCTGTTTATGTTAAAGTGAAGCTGGGCTCTTGGAGTTCCACATGATATGTTCGTCATATTCAAATTTTAATTTCTCATCAGAAAACGCTCATCGGGCGTTATGTTTTTCTAAACCGCAATTTGTTATGTCTTATAGTTTTACTGGGCTGTTGTGGTTCTGCATCAGGTGTTTCACTTTTCAAAATTAATTATAGCCTTTATGTTGCTCAGAACTAATAGCAATGTAACAAAAAAAGTTTCATTCAAATCCGTCCAGTAACTGCGGACATTAGCGTGTACAAATAGACAAACAGATAAACAGACAAACAAACATTTTTATTTTTGCTCTCTTACTGTTTCTTAGTCTTTCTGAGTTTCTTTTCTGGAAATATTTTCAATATACAGGAATACTTTTTTTACTGTCTTATTATATAGAAAGAAGAAAGAAAGAAAGAAAAAGCGTTTATTTCTACCAGACGAAAGACATGAACAAACAAGACAATATGAACAAAAAGAGATTACAATAATCTGTACACGCCTGTCGCCTGCATAAAAATAGGAGGCCAGTTCAGCATAATGCCGGACGTATGCGCCCGGCGCTGGTTTTCAACTGGCTCCTCAGTAGACGCGGACGTCAAAACCAATAAGCACATAAAAGTACCAAATAAAGTGATGTAATTTCGACATGGTTTTCAAAGTATTATTAAAAACCTCTACAGCTGCCGTTTCCATATCCATTCTATTTTAGTTATGTGAAACAATATTTCCACAGCTGTATTTCTGCAAATGCTAATATTACTATTCGTCGAAAAGAGAATACGTTCGTATCATGAATCTATTCAAACATCACCCGATCCAGTGTCATTCGGTACAATGGGTTTTCGCAATAAAGTCTTTTCCATCCAGCGCAAGCTCAGAACGGTTTTCGATTTTCGAATATTGTCCGACAATACATTCCAAATCCGGTAACCTGCGACGAAGGTATATCCATATCAGGCGCTGTTATGTCAATGCGTATCATTGAAATATTTGAACATGGAATACGTTCAATTATTTTTTTAAATTACAACAGTCACGTAACTTGATAATAATAAGAAATAACGGACTGCTACACAGAGGCTCCACGGCTCGCGCATTGACTTTTTGAAATGAAGTGCATATTAACGGTAGGCAACTAACTATCCATAATGTTCTCGAAAAATATGTGACATCTTCGAACCGACACAGCCAGCAAGGCTGATTATGATGATGATGAATAATCAATTAAATATAAACATATAAACGATATAAGTTTACAAGGTATAATAGGGTAGTTTCCAGGGTCAAAATAATTACATTTTATTTAGACCGTATTTTAGATTATAAAAAAATATTGGACAGGTATTTTTTCTTTTTTCGATTAAATAAAAAATAACAATGATATAGCACATTAAAGTTACGTGTGACGTCATCTAGTGCGAAAAAATGCAGCACGGCGTGACGTTATACGTAACTTTAATGAGCTATATCTTGGCCATTTTTGGTTTAATTTACAAATAAAAAATACGTATCGCTTATTTTTGAATAATCTAAAGGACGGACTTATAATTTTTTTTTGTCAACTAGCCTATAGTAGGTACGGCTAGAAACTGCGCCGCCATTTGACAATCGTCATTTTCACGGCTCCACTTAAAGTTACGTTAGCGCGCGTAAAAGCATTATTATACACATGCGTCTTTAATAAATGTGTGCGTGTATAAAAATAACAAATTATAGTGTCTTGCTACTTAAGTCTAGTTTATGTAAATAACGCTGGCAATAAGACTGCATCCCCGAGGTGCAGTGCACACTATATGCGGTAGGCTGTCCTGGGCTCGATTTCCGGTCTGGGCAAAAGTATAACTGGGTTTTCCGAATTCTCAGTAGCAGCACGGAGTCTGGTGATGTGTCCAGTAACGGCAATAGGCTCGCCCCTATTACGTGGGACTTAAAGATTCATTGCGATATGTGGGTGTAATATTACACCTCTGCCTATCGCTTCGGGAATACAGGCGTGAGTCTATAAAAAAATAGTTCATAACATGGCGAGTTACTCGTAACGATAGTAACTCACTTCTAATTTTTATTTTGACTATTTGACACACTGGACAAATTTAAAGAAGAAATAAAAGCAAGGAATGTGAACAAATTAACTTAAATATATACTACATCAATATCCTGTGAAAGAGAAGGAGTGCAGCTAATCATATTACAACCAACAATACTCTATTCAACGAATTCCTCCTTCAACACTATACTCATGTAGATGCACGAGTCCATAAGTACCGGACTTGAGCTCCTTCCCGCTATCAAGTTATTTAACGGAAACACCGAATAAAACTTTGCTCTATCGGGAATCGAACAACTTCAAACTTATAACGGGTCTAATGAGGCTATTCGTTACCCGTAAATACTGTTAGAAAATTAATCAATTTCAAACAGGTTCAAAAAGTGTTCTTTGTAGTTTCTCTATTAAAACTCACGGATGATCTCCTGAGGGAAAGTGTATAAAAAGAATAAATTGGAAACTATAAGGTTTCTCTCCTATTTAACTTTAACCACTAACCAGTCGATATTGGAATAATAGTTATCAAGTCTGTAAGAATTCTAAAAAGTAAATTATTGTTGAAATATTAGTTTGTTATAAGTACCTTAATTGAGATACATGTATATAAGGGAAAATGCGAGGTGAACATACGAATTCAATTGACGAAAATAAGTATTCAAAGATTGTTTATATGTTAAAAGGAAGTTAAACGTAAAAGCTATTAAGAGATTTCAACAAATGGATCTTGTGCCTTTACTGATTAGATAATGATCTGTGCCTCATCACACGTCTCATAGTTATGTGTTGTTTTATTGAATAAAGATAGAGATTTCTTCTTACATAAAAAAGTAATCGCGACCCTTTTACATAAACTATAAATATTTCACACTTTCCTAAAAAATAAATCAAAACAATATAATCATATGCAACAACATCTAACTTTCAAGTTTATTATTTGTTTGGAAGTTATCCAAACAGATAAAATATTCAAGTCCATTTAACGGAGTTTAATGCAGCAGGTAGCAAGTATCTTATCTGCTACCCGGTACTATAAAAGCTCCGTGTATAAGAAGTACACTAAAACACTACGATGCTTTCAACTTATAACGCTCCATGGTCTTTTAGGGAGCTCTCTAGCGTATCCTGTACTGTTTTATTAAAATTTTTCTATTGGATTCTGATTTGTTTTCGAGAATATTGTATCGAGAATTGTGGAATAAGTTGAGGTTGTAAGTATGTTTGATTTAAAATGTTATATCCATTTTTTATTATTCATAACTAATTTCTTGTGTATGAAACTGAAATGTAGACTAAGTTGTATAAAAAGCAGCTAAAACTAGGCAATCTAGTAATAACCTAGTTAGAAGAAAACTGCTACGCAGCGGGTATCGAGTTCAGACCCAAGGCACGGTCGACTAATTTTTCGAAGTTTAATGTGCGTAATTTGTTAATTATCGCTTGCAAACTGTTGAACATCAAACCTGCATGTCTTAAAGTTCACCGTAATGTTTTCAAAAGACTTGATTAATCGTTCTTAGCAAGCGTGGTGGACTATAGCCTAACCCTTCTCATAATGAGAATAGGAATGTGCCAGCCACAGTGGGACAAATTGTAAACTTGGCTAATGAAATTTAAACCATGATTCCTTTTAAGAAATGTATTTAATGAATCAGGAAACAAATACTAAGCCATATCATGACTTCATGACGAATTTTGGAATGTTACATTAATATTTGAAGGACACTTTAAATTCAAGTTTAAAATTTAATAACAATGAGTCATATATAAAATTCGCGTTTCGACTTATTTAGGCAAGATTTTTTTATATGTTTTGTTCATATTCGAGGTGTTCGCAACGAAATAATTCCACGAACCGCAAGCATTAACTGCGCTCACAAATTCAAGGAAAAATATTATATTTTTATTGTAATATATTTAGTGTGCAATTGGTTGTGGATTGTTGCTTGCGTTCTAAAATAAGTGCTCTTCTAGGAAAACCTCCAAAATTCAAACAAAAAAATTACTTCCATTTCCATCAACACTCCGAGTATTGATAGAAATGGAAGTAAATTTTTTGTTATAATTTTTCGTTAGTAATTTTTCGTCCACACAAAGTGCTGTCACGAGCGCAGATCGACACGACCATTGGCTGGAACATGCTGACCATTCGCTGGATCAGTAGAATAAACCAAAGAGGAGCCGTCGTTTTAAAACATTTGGTTTTATTTTATATAGTAAGGTAAAAATGCCAATCTGTTGACACCTGACGTGTACATTTTTATTATATTACCTTTCGATTACCGTCTAGCTTATAAATTACGTTTATACTAGTTCATAATCTGTTTATGTACATATCATATAGAAATATTAAAATATTATGAAAAAAAAAACAGATCAATGCAGCAATATAAACGTTAAATTATATTGTACCTACTTAAAGAGATGTAATATCATACCTGAATGTAATATCAAGAAAGATGGCAATAAGATTTCTCGACGTGAATATTACACACTTCTGCAAACTTTATTGAGATATCTAGCTAAGTGAGTGTATTACAAGTTTTCTAATATATCTGATAATTCTATTTCTCCAAGAAAATATTCTGCTCTCAAAATATATAAGAATTGTGTGCTATAATCACATTACCATTAAAAACCGGTTATGTAAGTGCCGAGCTACGCATAATGCCGGTTTCGTAGCGTTGCAGCGTAGCGTTATTACGTAGCAATTTATTGGTCTCGAAAGCTTCAATATGATAATATGTAACTATTTTCTAACTAAGAAGAGTCTTTATTACCAGCCTGGAGGTTAAATCTGTACTAATATAATAAAGCGGAAGAGTTTGTTTGTTTTCGAACGCGCTAATCTCAGGAACTACCGGTCGGATCTGAAAAATTCTTTTTGTATACGATAGCGCAGTTATTCCGGAAGGCTATAGGCTATATAACATAACGCTTTGGGCCGGGCAAAAGGCTAAAAAGGCTTAAAGTTAATGTCGGCTAATCTCAGGAAGTAGCAGTCGGATTTTAAAAATTGTTATTGCCTATGATAGCCCAATTATGCCGAAAGGCTATAAGGCTATATAAAATTACGCCACAACTTTAAGAGGCCAGACAAAAATAATAAAATGGTTAAACGAGAAGGGGGAGGGTTGGGTCAAAGGCAAAAAAGGCTAAACGAATAGGATACAATCTATATGGGTATCGTTTTCGAGATTTTTGGGACGCTGATTAATAATATGAAATTTATTTCGTGATCAAAGATGAGGGATGGGAAATTAAAGATGGCGGATGGAAAATTTAAAACAATCAATATTCGTATCGTCTGCGATGTTAAAAGGGATGGGGAATCCAAATACCACATCTATTTCGTGATCAAAGATGGTGAATAGGAAATCAAAGATGGCGGACGGGATTTTTTTTAAAGTCAATATGAGTATCGTCCCCGATATTTTAACACTTTCACTGTCCGACGTCAGACACAATAGAAATTCAATTGTTATGAGCCACATGTGGCTCATGGGACTGGGAATGGGTTAAGGAATGGGTTATTCAAAAACACCATCTATTTCGTGATCAAAGATGGCGGATGAAAAAAAAAATTAAGTCAATATGCGTATCCTCTCCGATGTTTTAAGCTACGGGGAATGCAAATGCAACATCTATTTCGTGATCAAAGATGGCAAATGGGAAATCGAAGATGGCGGATGAAAAATCAATGGTGGCGGATGGTAAAATTCTATACATTATATATAAAAATCAATGTTCGTTTGTTTTTACCCCTCTATAAACTCTGAAATTTTAGATAAAGCACTGATGGCTTTGATAACTTTTAAGTAGTTGGAAAGAAAAGGAACTAGAAAAAAAACCTTAAAAAGCGATACGGAGTTCTAATGGTTAATCAGCAGTAAGGGATTAGAACAAAAATTTTGTAATATCTCATCTGATCGAGTATCATATTTGGGTTAATAGAATTCCTACCAGTAAAGAATTAAATAAATGAAATAGCCAGTTCGGCCATCCTTATAATTATATCCGTGTCAAGTGAAAAATAAAGTATTCAATATTTCAACAAGGCAAGCATTTTTTTATGTATGTACCTTCTTCAAGTAATTAGTATAAAATAGCTATTATAACAATTGAAACTCTAAACATTTACAGCAGATATTTAAAAATCATCATTACATCTATAATCTATTTAAGATGGTGTGTGTAATGGCTAGGAAATTAACCCTTTATGAAAAGGTCGGCCTGTCCTTATTTATCCATTTCTTTTATAAAGGATGATAAACAACTATTATATTATTATGTATAGTGTAAAGATTACATATAGGAACTAAAATAATATCATACTTTACTATATTAATACTATAATAATATTAATATTGCAACCCACTGCATCATCCACGAATTACCAAAGACAATATGATACGAAAGGAGCTACTCCAAAGCATCATAACCAATTGTAATTTCAAAAGAAAATTTCTTAGGTAGTTCAACTGTTCTTTAATAAATAATATAATAGAATTTCACAACATTGGGTTAGATATGTATAGCCTTGAGTAATGATGAGTATTGAAATATGGAATAATTACATGTCGCAAAATAATGAATTAGATAGTAGTGCTTCTAAGAACCCTAGAAGCTTTGCATAAATTAATTCATCAACAGTTAAATAAATTATAGGGAAGGGTACCGTGTTCGAATGTAGCGAACTGGCCTAAACACTTTAAGAACACTCAGTGGAGCAACCATACACGGTCCCATTATAAAACACAGTTTAGCTACAAAACCAAGCCTCTCCCATAGTTTAAGCAACTATCTTATTATAAAAAGAGGTTTAGCCCTAGACCATGGATCATTCAACTGTCAAAGGATAAAACCGCCGCGACCCCTAGTTTAACGTCAGTTTTAGGCCCGGTGTCAAACAAGTCTTTGTCTTGTAGTTTTGTTGGTCATAAATAATTAAGTATCAAATTACTAAGTTTCAAAAAAACTTCATTCCGTTTTACGTACATTACTTATTTGGTAGAAATGAAATTATTAAACTTCGATAGCAAGAAAACCACTTTTAGTAATATACTAGCTGACCCAGCGAACTCCGTATCGCTTTTTAAGAGTTTTTATTTAATTCCCTTTTTTCCAAGCCCCTTTTCCAAAGTTACCATTGACTTAGCGCTTAATCTCTTATCATTTCAGAGTCTATAAATGATGAACAAACAAACATAGATTTTTATATAATATTGAATTCCCCATTCCTTAAAATATCGCAGACGATACCCATATCGACTTTAAAAAACATCGCGTCCGACATCTTTGAATTCCTATCCGCCATCTTTGATCACGAAATAGATGTTGTATTTGGATTCACCATCCCATAAATCATCAGAGACGATACCCATATTGATTCTTTAAATTTTTCCCATCCGCCATCTTTGATTTCCCATCCGCCATCTTGAATCACGAAATAGATGTTGTATTTGGATTCTCCATCCCTTTAAACATCGGAATCGATACCTATATTGGTTTTAAAAAAAAATCCCATCCGCCATCTTTGATCACGAAATAGATGGTGTTTTTGAATTTCCCATTCCTTAAAATATCGGAGACGATACACATATCGACTTTAAAAAAAATCCCGTCCGCCATCTTTGATTTCCTATCCACCATCTTTGATCACGAAATAGATGTTGTATTTAGATTCGCCATCCCTTTAAACATTGGAGACGATAACCATACTGATTTTTTTAAACTTTCCCATCCGCCATCTTTGATTTCTCATCCGCCATCTTTGATCACGAAATAGATGGTGGTTTTGAATTCCCCATTCCTTAAAATATCGGAGACGATACCCATATTGATTTTAAAATTTTTTCCCATCCGCCCTTTTTGATTTCCCATCCGCCATCTTGAATCACGAAAAAGATGTTGTATTTGGATTCCCCATCCCTTAAAACATCGGAGACGATAACCATATTGATTTTTTTAAACTTTCCCATCCGCCATCTTTGATTTCTCATCCGCCATCTTTGATCACGCAATAGATGTCGGATTTGGATTCCCCATCCCTTTAAATATTGGAGATGACACCCATATTGATTTTTAAAAAAATACCATCCGCCATCTTTGATCACGAAATAGATGGTGGTTTTGAATTCCCCATTCCTTAAAATATCGGAGACGATACCCATATTGATTTTAAAAATTTTTCCCATCCGCCCTTTTTGATTTCCCATCCGCCATCTTGAATCACGAAAAAGATGTTGTATTTGGATTCCCCATCCCTTAAAACATCGGAGACGATAACCATATTGATTTTTTTAAACTTTCCCATCCGCCATCTTTGATTTCTCATCCGCCATCTTTGATCACGAAATAAATGTCGGATTTGGATTCCCCATCCCTTTAAGTATTGGAGATGACACCCATATTGATTTTTAAAAAATTCCCATCCGCCATCTTTGATCACGAAATAGATGGTGGTTTTGAATTCCCCATTCCTTTAAATATCGGAGATGATATCCATATTGATTTTTTAAATTTTTCCCATCCGCCATTTTTGATTTCCCATCCGCCATCTTGAATCACGAAAAAGATGTAGTATTTGGATTCCCCATCCCTTTAAACATCGGAGACAATACCAATATTGATTTTTTTAAATTTTCCCATCCGCCATCTTTGATTGCCCATCCGCCATCTTTGATCACGAAATAGATGTTGTATTTCGATTCTCCACCCCTTAAAATATCGAAGGCGATACCCATATTGATATTTAAAATTTTCTCATCCGCCATCTTTGATTTCCCGTCCGCCATTTTGGATCACTAAATAAATTTCATATTATTAATCAGCGTCCCGAAAATCTCGAAAACGATACCCATATAGATTGTATCCTATTCGTTTAGCCTTTTTTTGCCTTTGACCCAACCCTCCCCCTTCTCGTTTGACCATTTTATTATTTTTGTCTGGCCCCTAAAAGTTGTGGCGTAATTTTATATAGCCTATAGCCTTTCGGAATAATTGGGCTATCATAGGTAATAACAATTTTTAAAATCCGACTGCTAGTTCCTGAGATTAGCCAACATAATGTTTTAGCCTTTTTAGCCTTTTGCCCGGCCCCAAAGGGTCGAAGCGTTATGTTATATAGCCTATAGCCTTCCGGAATAACTGGACTATCGTATGCAAAAAGAATTTTTCAGATCCGACCGGTAGTTCCTGAGATTAGCGCGTTCAAACAAACAAACAAACAAACAAACAAACTCTTCCGCTTTATTATATTAGTATAGATAAGTAATATATAAGTCATAGTTTGACATTTAACATCGGACTAACGGTTTACAACCAAGGCTTTTATCCAGTTTTTTTTGTAATAAGACTGACAGTCTCCGTTAAACTCACTTTCTTAGGTCAATCGCCTGCCGGGTTAATGGGATTAAACAAAAATTAATCTGTGTCATATTTCTAAGAATTTAATATCATTTTGGGTTCTTTGCGCTGTATTGTATACCTACTTGAAATTTGTGGTTCATTATAATAATATAATAATATCCTTCTACATTCGTACAACACTATGTAGTCCCAAACTTAGCAGAAACTTTTTGTATGGGTACCATAGAATAGATAAACATACTTTATCACATTTAAGAGATTTATAGAATCGGATAGAATAGAATCCTATATTTCAAATACATCTATGCTTCAAAACCTAAACTCACATATTAGCATTTTGTTCATGTTTTAGTTTCCAATATCCCATGTAGGATAGGGTATAATTTATTATAGCCAACATCCGCCAATAGAAAATACGGTTTACAGTACAAATCAGTAATACACATCAGTAAATATGTCTATCAAAGAGAAAATTATGGAATAGTGTTACAATCCCCTTACACAATAACACATTTGCTTGTTGTACTTACATACTCACGTCAACCATTCTCATTTTCTTCGATCAGTCTTAATTTTGTAAAATCGCCTCACCCAACAGACTCGTAACCGCTAGCCAGTTTCCAGCACCATTGCCACGGCGCCGAGGACACTTCGTACTCCGTCGTCAACAGAACGGCGATGTCCTTCAGCCAGCATTATGGGATTACGATGAGAATACTCTGAAAGTTAAAATTGGATGTATTAGTAATGTGAGGTGGACGTATCCCACTTCTTATGTCAGAAACACTACATATCTATATGTAAATATATATATTCTAGAATGTGTTACATAATTTAATTGTTAATCTGGCAACCCGTTTACAACGATGTAAAATACTTATTTTAATATTAATATTTATGGAATTGATTACATAATTTAACTATAAGTATGTCATCCTATATATATTATTCTAACAACTGCATATACGAACAGAACATTGGAGATAAGATACCTAATTTGTCACGTGAGTCCTTCTTATCTGTATATATAAAATCCTTGCGTTACTGACTGACTGACAGACAAGCTACAGCCGAAACTACTCGGCGCAAGAAGCTGAAATTTAGCATGTATGTTGCTTGGGGACGGGATTTCCCGAAATTCCCACGGGATTGGGCAAAATGTCCGGAAATTACACCTTTCCTATAAACAACATTTATTATCGCCGCTTTAACATCTAGGCTTCGAAAACTATTATTTGTATTTAAAAAACTTCGCTTTATTTTAGATCATAACCTCATTATACAGATTTACTAGGCACTGTGTCAGTCCATAATCCAATACTGCATTACCTCGTGGGAAGGTATAGGAAAATATTTAATCCTCTCTATAGGGCGAGCGCAAGGAGCCCTTCTAAAAGTGGCCACCCGCCGACCTTACCGATTCTCTACAAGCCTTCTGTATGAATCATGCAAAGTACTTACGGTTCGTCAACTGTTTATATTGTACACTGTACTTAAACAGCACATTGCGCTTACGTATAACGCCAACCTTGTAACACCAAGAGACGGAAAGATATTATCAGTAGTTCAAGCTCTGAATCAAAGTTTATCTTTACTCATAGATTTTTTACATTTCTGGGTTCCTATCTTTATAACAAAATAAACAAAGAAACATCCATATATGACCTAAGTTATGTAAAATCCAAACAATACGTCTATCAGTATTTACAAACATTGAAATATGATCAGATCGAATAACTGCTGACTGTGGTCAAATAATTAATTATTGGTTTCATATTAGTTTTAAAATAATTCTAAGTAAGTATATTTTTATTTGGGAACATTATTACGTTTAATATGTTTATAATAAACTAGAGGACGCCAGCAGCTACGCCTGCATTTTTTTTTAATTTACCCGTTTTGGCCGCTCCCGTGGGAATTTCGGGAAATCCCTTCTTAGTGCATCCCTACGGTCCCCAAAGAACATACATGCCAAATTTCAGCTTCCTGCACTCAATATTTTCGGCTGTAGAGTGTCTGTCAGTCATATAAAATTTGCGTTACTGACGCAAATTTTATATACTAAGATATTGTGATGACTTCATGACTCAGATCAAAATCATATGTATACTGTGAGTGCCTGTAACGCCTGTGGCACAGGTTTACCCTAGTACAGGCACCTTATTATTTTACTTAAATTACTTTTTCAGATCTGTATGTATATTTTTGTGATGAAAATTTATATTTTTTATAATTATTTATTTATTATTATAATACCAAACGCGCTTTATCATATTTATAGCTATCATCACTTAATTGTCAAAGGCAAACAATAAATAATAATAACCAGTCGCTATTTTTCGAAAATAGATATACCTAGTCTTGTCTTACTAGTAGTATCCTATTAAATAATTCAACTAGAACTAACTTATTCCACTCCTTAAGAGACAGTTCAAGAAATCTATCCAGTTCCTTTACAAACATTCAGTAAATGAAAAGCAAAGAACAGCCAAACTTGAAAGAATAACTTATGAATCACATAGTATTGTCAGTATGTCGTTTATACGCTATACCAACCATGCAGTCAACTGAATCGTAGATGAAATCCTCGTGATTGGCACATATTTCAGGCATAAAATATTTTACCCTCTTTTATTTTACCGAGTTCAAAGATTTGCTGAAGCTACTAAGTGTGTGCAGAAACAAAAAAAATGTACGAGCAAAATGAGATTTAAAACAAGGTTTATTTATTTTATGATATTCTATCTAGCAGTACATGTTAATAAATACAGTGAAAGAGCAAAAAATAATAATATGAAATAAAGTTACAGCAATAAACAAATCACTTCTCGCTATAAAATAATGCATGTCATCAAGCAACACAGAAATAAAAATACAATTTTACAATATATGATCCGAAAAAAGTGTACACATTTTAACTTAAAAAAATATATTTTATAACACTACGTTTGAAATAATTCTTGTCAATGCCCAAAGCTGTTTTAATTTAAAATCAACGCATTTAAAAATTGTGTATCAAGCACAATTTATTTTACAACTTACGGTAAAATAAAAAGGTTGATATTCCGTAGATGGGCAAAGTAAATGGACCCCAGCAGCACATTTGTATGAGACAAACGTGACGTGAATGTAAGTACGTAGCGAAAGCATAGTTGAAGTCGTATTTGTAAAAAATATTTGCGCTGACAAATTGCTAATCTGCCCTTGTTTGGTAAAAATCGCCTTCAGCGATAAGCTCGTTGTACTTTTATTAAACAATTCCTTCTAATGTTTATATTGGTATACAATAAAGTGTAAAATTAATTAATCTAATTAGATTGTTGCTTGATACTGAGTCTTCAAAAAAAGCTTATAATGTAAAGATAAATTGTGTAACGATAACGATACAAACAAGGTTAACATAGTATTAAAGTTGAGTAACTAGACATTTTCAAATATTACGTCACAACGTTGCGAAAATATCTAATACCGGTAATGTCATAATAATATACCGGTAAGGGAATTTAGTAGCGGTTTATCAAACTCTACATGGATATTAACGGGTACTATATTAAATCCTGCACATCCGTGCTCCTATCTTATATAGTAGCTACCTATCGCGCAACGTCGGAAACAAAATACCGACAAGCTCTGCAACTCTACCAAGCGAATGGAACTTTACTAAGGATAAGATAAACATTATCCTAGCAGCACTTTATATATATTTTACGATTAATAAATAACAATAAATAACATAAGTAACAAGTACGTAATTAATTATACACATAGGAATGTTTCATAATATCCATTATGGGGGACGCAGCATCGTCCAACCAGCCTAGATGATCATGCCTCATGAGCCACGGACCGACAATTAATGTCGAGAACTTGTATAATTACCGTAAGTCATGTGCAAACTTGCTTGCTTTGCGTTTTAGTATCTGACTTTACGTCTTTGCAGTTACACTGCCATTCAATGTTACGAGTAGTATCTTTGCTATAAAATGTACCAAGATAAACACAATCAAAGCGATCAGCGTCTAAAAATCGTTGCACTGCAGATGAAAGAAGAAAGATATCTCTACTGGCAAAAGTTGGATTACGTGGACTTTAAAACCATACGATTGATGTCAAATAAAGATGATGTTCCCATACCGGAGATGCCGAGACAACTCGACTGTTTGACTACTTTAGTCAGGCAGCAGATAATGCGCAGGATCAGTTCCCGACCACCGAGTTGGTCTGTTTGGGAGATTTCAATACCCACCATGAGACCTGGCTGGGCTCTTCCAAAACGGACCACGCGGGACGAGCTGAGTCTGCCCGGGAATCGAACCCGAGACCTCCCAATCCCACGCGCACATTTATGCCGCGAGACCAACGAGGCAGTCCAGCAACTTCAAACTGCTTTTATTTCTATAAAATCGACTACTATTTACTTTTTAGTTCTTTTACATTATTCGCGATGTTTGCTACTTGGTTGAAGTCGAAGTAGAGACAGAGATGATGTTTCAAAGTACCCAGACACCATTTAATCGATTGGGTAACAATTCAGCTCCCTTTATATTCATTTCCCTTGTTCACAGTTATTCGGGTGTATCTTATAGCTGGCTGTTATTGTAAATTAAAATTCACTTAAATATCGTGGGTATAATGGAAGAACTGAATAACTCAAAATTTCAAGTTTCGAGATAATCGCGATTTACTGTTTTTTACATCACTATGAAATGGAGAACAATTTTACCGTCGGCGATTTTATATGCTTTAAGTATGTTCGCTGTCGATTCTATGTTTGATATAACAAACTTTTATCATGAACCAAAAAAATTATAAAAATAAAAAACCAAGTTATCCAATTTTGCCACACCAAGATATTGCAAACATACCGTAGTTAGCTAATTTTATACTGTAGCTTTATTCAGTTTTCCCACACATTAGATGAATGAGAATACATGAATTTGGGTCAACTAAGTACACTTATTGAGTTTTGAACCTAAAGAAATATTGAAACACGAAAGTTAGGCATTCTTTTTGAAAGTTTATTTGTGAAATTTTATCACCGATTATTGATCTCACGTGAAATAAAAATCCTGGATTTGAAGTAGTAACATTGTATAGATGAAAAAATATATGTAAAATTACAATATCAAAATAAACAGAATTTGGTATGGCAACAAAATATTATAATTATGTAATAAAATCAAATAAATTACTTATTATAAATCTTCTAAAATCAACTAAAACAAAAATAACTTTCCTTTGCATTAAAACCTGTTAGGGTGGTCTGAAAAGTTTCCGACCTTAACCTGAAGAAAGCAGCACTCGTCAAAAAAAGTGTTGTGCATGTAATTGTTCTTCTTGTGGCAGTTACCCACGAACATTACAGCTATTTTGTACCAGTAGTTGCCGTGAGTCGTTGTGAGTGTTTTTTGTGAAAATGGGCAATTTGGTATCGAGCTGTCATTAAATTCTTGTTTTTAAAAGGCAATACGCCTACGCCATTTAAATTTGATAAAAACTCTGTTTATGGAGACTCTCTGATCCATCATCATAGCCCTAGCGTTATCCCGGTTGCATCCAAGACTTTTGTCCGTGTGGTGACGGATGTCCGTGTGCTGACGGATTAAGAATACGAATGTCACCACTCCATATCATCCCATGGGTGTCGTAAGAGCCGACAGAGGGAGCATATTATGCAAAGAACAGCACTGTAAGAGAAGGAAAACTTGATACAAACCCTATACCAACCCGTTTGGCCAGCGAGGTATAGTAGGCCAATTCCACTTTTCAAAGGAGAGGCCTCAGGATTCAGCAGTGGACTGATGATGAGATCCAAGACTTACACGTCTTAGAGCCCGAGGTTTGCTTACTGGTCTAACCAGATATGACAGAATATCAACTATTCCACAGAGCGACTGCCGTTTGACCTCCGCAACCCAAAGGGATAGCGATATTCCATGGTTTAGACCAGTATCAGTTTATTTGAGGGTACTGACTCCCCGGAAAGACTGTCAAAGATCTTCATGACAGCCAGGACCGACTGTTTAACGTGCTCCAATGCACGGGGTAGGCGATAATTAATAATTTAATACGCACTTAACTTTGAAGTTATTGGTGCGTGCCGTGGATTCGCACCCGATACCCTCTGCATGGACTGCCATTGGTACCTCCACTAGACTATCGCTGCCTATCTGCTCCATCATTTACCACAATTAAATTTTGGGCAACTGAGTTTAAACCTGGTCGTAAGAGCTAGGGAACAGATGAAGGTCCGGGACGTCCAAAAACTGCAACCACTGACGATAACCTCGCAAAATTTCACCAAAGGTACTAGACGACCGCTAAATTGAGTAAGAGAAATAGCAAAGGCTATGAAAATGACCAACATTAGTTATTATTATTTACATATTAAATCAAGATTTAAGCATAAGCACGCTCCCAGCGCGATGGGTGCCACGTTTGCTCACGTTAAGACCAAAACCGCGTTCGAATCTAATAAATCCAAGTTTTGGTCCAATTAATGATTGTAGATGCAACCTGGATACACCATTATACGCCCAAATCAATAATATATTCCAAACAGTACATTGCTAAGGAGGGACCAACTCCAAAGGACAAAGGCCGTTTTTTCGGCTGGGAAAGTGATGGTGACTGGTTTTTGGGATGTTCATGGAGAGAGATCGAAAGGGATACTATTACTGCAGCATACTAGGCTTTATTACTAGACAAATTTTGAAGGTAGAAGTTGTGCAAGAAGGTCCAAATTTGCAGAAAAGACTATATAACTGACATAAATCTTCGTATATGTTATGTTTATTTTGTCGCTGATTGCCTCCATGGCCCAGTAAATAACCTATGCGTCTGTTGATCGAGAGGTCTTGGGTTCGATTCCCAGGTTAGGCAAGAGTGTAGGTAACAGGTTTTGCCGAATTCTCAGTAGTAGAACAAAGTCTGGCAATGTGCCCGGCAACGTAAATATACCCCTTTTTTACGTACGACCTAAAAATGCATGACATGGCCAAATGTGGGTGTAATATTTATAACTTCTGTCTACCTCTTTGGAGTATCGGTTTGCCATGTCACGCCTTGCTCGCTATCTCGCGAGGCATTTACTCACCTTTAGGCTTTTATAATAGGAAGGGGACGTATAATGGTCAAACAATTATATTAACTACTTCTTCTCAATTAACTCATTTCATCAGCTTATCACTCCACACAACCACTCCTAGAGGTGAGCCTCCCCAGGGTATGCCGCAAGTCCCATTCTGGCGGCCAACACTACGCTTGCTGAGGCGTGGCCTTAATTTAAGAACCTGCTTTTTAATCGATAGACCATAAGTTCCCCCCTTCAATTTGCTATAACTCTGAACTATGTCAGTTACTTTGGTCTTCTGCCAGATAATTTCGTGCCGGAAATTATCCATCAGCGAAATCCCTAGCATTGTCCTTTTCATAGCTCTCTGAGAGACATGTAGTGTAGGCAGTGCATTGCAGGACAGCCCAGTTTCAATGGAGTTGAAGGCTTTTTCGTAATACACAAAAGCCAGCGACAGCGGCCGGTTTTACTCTTCGGATTTCTAAATAACCTATGAAAAAGTATGCTTTGTATGGATTTGGCCCACGGTACTAAAGCCTTTAAGAAACCTAGCCCACACTGGTGGCTGGAAGACATCAAATCTCGATGTCAGAAAAAAGTAGGGAGGGCTGTCCACAACACCCAGTCTTAAAGAACTGCTCTCTGAGGCACGAGCCATAATTACCAATTTAAACACATTACTTCGAAAATTTACTGCCTAGAATTCTAACCCGAGCCCTGTTAGTAGCAGTCTGTTGATATCTCCACTAGGCTATCGCTGCCTACCTTAGTAACATAATATATCGAATAACAGTATATCTGTTTATACTATAATAATTATCCAATCGTAATAAATCGCCGGTAAAAACATAGCATATAGCACGTACTACTACTTTAAGTTGCAGTGGGTTTAGAATCTTAATCGATAATTTTGCTGTATTCTGCTACCTAGTAATTTAGTTATATTTAAGTAATTTTAATTTACTTGGACAAAATTGTCGAGGAGCCTTTAGAGATGCTTCGTCCACGAAGCTCCAGCCGTTGCGCTCCGCGGAGCACACTTTAAGAATGTTTGATCTATAGGTTTACATTATTTCGCGCTAATTTGTACTACTGAATTGCACGATAACTTTGCTTACGTGCGTATACTATAAATAGAAATATTAAATAATTTCACCTATTGCCATTTATTTGATTGGAATCTTTTATAAATTAATATTTTCTCGAAGAAGAAATAGATAAAAATACTTATTTAAAAAGGAAATGACGCTCATTAATGCCCGAATTAAATAACTTAATTTGTTTAGTTTTCCTTCAACTTGACTAATTTCATTAAAATATTTTCGTGCGCGAAAGAACTAAATAACTCAATTTAGCTCATTCATTTCATACTTAAGTGATCAGAAGTCACAGTTGTTCATTTATTTATAGAGTTAGTAATTTTTTCTACTAATATTTAATGTTCATTTATACATATTTATTTTTACAATTGAAACACAAAAATGGCTTTATTTTTGGACTGGGTTAAGATATAAGAATGTTTGTTAGACCAAAAGATACGGCACATTTTGGGGCTCAGGAAAATGGTAAAAGGTCAATTTGGCCAAAATCTGAGTTATTTAGTTCTTCCATTATACCCACGATATCATCCTTGGAAGGAGAATTTCTAATAAATGCAACAGGTTTACATTTTTACTACTTGGCTTATTTGATAATAATAATTATTATCATGATTAATAATTATCATTTCAGGATACGAATAATTAAGAAAACTAGAAAGACACGGGGCAATAGCTTGTATACTATGAAGCATCAAAATGAACGCCATTGTAATATTTTCTACAATGATCATCGATCACTGTGGTCACCAACTTCGTTATTACTACTTACAAACTTAGGTTCGTATATTATGGGCTCTTAAAGCGCAGGATATCACAAATAGAGACAAAGATAATTGAAGGTTACAAACAATTTAAGTACAAGTTGCGAACGGTTGTCGGTAAAGAGGTGGCAACTGATTTTGGGACAGCTCAAAATGTGACCTAATGCTAATGTAATGTATGATTTAACTGTTTAACTGTAACAATTTCATGCTAGCTGCAACATATATGCTGAATAAGTTTAATGAATGTTATAAATAGCCGTAGTTTAATGAAATAAACGAATTTTCACTATTTTGATAAATCGAACTTTGACTTAACTCCATCTACGTCACCAACCCAACCTTTACATGGCGACCCTGCCACGCACGCGGAACATCAAGACACCACGCCTACTGAAGATTTCAAGATTGAAGAAACTATTATAGAGGACCTGAAGAAATTATTACAGAAGAAATCAAGAAAGAAGAATGGGTAACAAGCAATCCCAGAAGGAAGAAATCATCGTTTCCCAGACCGCAGGTGGAAGTACAACCTTGTCAAAAACCGAATTGACATTGTCCGAGTCTCTGATCGTTGTGGTCCTCATTCTCATATCCGTGGCATTCTTGTACCATTTCTACAAGAAGTGTCAAGCAAACATCGCTGAAGCCTTTAGAAGAGAAATGAATAGTACCGTATTTGCTAACACCCCTTCCACCATGGAACTACGCCCGAATGTACCAGTGTAAGGAGCGGTGTCCAGGGATATCCCGGCCCACGGAGTCCAGGGTATAGCCCGGCCCAAGCAAAGCTGTGAAGAGGACAACATCAGGAGCCACTCATCATCCACGCGCCCAACGCAACACGTGCCACGCGACCAAGCAACGTGTCGTCACCGGATACCAGGTTTTTAGTTACGATGTTACTTATGTTTTACTCGGGTAACTTTCTTTTACTAGCAATTTAGTATAGGTATATATGTTTAGTTAGTATTTCAATTTTATTCGTAGTTATGTTATTATGTTATCGGATTTAGTTTCAATATGTAATACGTTGTCAGATATTAAAACGTATCTTACAAAAATTGGTCTAGCTTATAGAAACAAGGAAATAGGATACAAAAAGCTAGAAGAAGCTCAGTGTGCGTATAGCAGATTGGATGTAGTATTGCCAAAAATTCAGTTGCTTATTAAGAATTGAGATATTACCTTTGACGATACTTTTCGTGTTAACAAAGTGGTAGGTAATATTCATACCTGATTCATTAGTAAAAATACATTTAGAGACTACAAAAATGGCTACCGAAAGTTTTAGTTTGAAAACGGCGTTAGCATTATTACTCGTAATGACAGGTAAAGAAGACGTGACGAAACAGTTAATTGATGCCATACAATTGTACGATAGTATGTTAGATAGTACTTCGAAGCAGCAATTGATAGGCTTTGTTTTGAAAACCAGGCTGTCATCTAGTGCAAAATTACGTCTTCAAAGTAATTATGACACTAGTAGTACTTTAGTCAGTGATATGAAAATGTTTATATTACCTAAAAAGTCTGACGTATCTATTCAAGCACAACTACAGCGAGCTAGACAGGGACATAGAACAATTGAAGATTTTGGATCTTATTTAGAGGAATTATTTGTTAACTTAACATTGTCTCAAGCCAATAGCAATGAAACAACAGCAAAAATACTGCGGCCTCTTAATGAAAAAAATGCTATTAAGCGTGTAGCTATCCTATACCTAGCAGTCCCTACAGTGACTTTTGTGATATGTAAATAGAAACATGGATACACACAGCCCTGAAAAGGACTTAAGTGTTTAAATAGAAACAGTGATAATAGTCCCGACAAGGACTGTTCAAAGACTTTTGTTGTTGTTCTGAAAAGAACAGTTTTATAGACTTTTGCAACTTTAAATAGAAACAAGAAGAGTTCTCTTGCGAACTCGCAGATACACACGCTGATGAAGACTTCAAGAAATCTTCGCTCTTAAAATATTGTTTTATCTGCAATTACATTGGCTCAGCCTAGTTGTACATTTTGTATATAAACAGCACTAAATTACAAATAAATTATTCTGAATCCTGGAGTCAAGAATATTATTATACCTACCATACCACTATTCTCCAAAGATCTCCAAAGTGGTGACCCTCTCCGGAACACAAGAAGAAAAAGTACAAATCAAGAACGACAAAGCTCTGCCCATCAAGCCACCGAAAAACCGCAATATTCTTCATTCAACCATAGTACCAGCATAGTCAACGAATCCCTGCTCCACAACTCTCAACATGTCACAACAGCAAGAAAATTCTGTCCCGTCCAGCTCATTCAACTCTACATCCATCAACACCGTCACTGAAATTGGTGGCATATCGCTAACCATGCGTATCCCACCATTCTGGCGTGATCGACCACGTCTGTGGTTTATCAGCTTCGAAGCCGCCACCAACGACCTGAAGAAAAGCCAAGCCCAACTCGCTCAGATGGTAATCGCACAGCTGGAACGCCAAGACATCGAGCAGATCACCGACATTCTATATAACCCACAACAGCAAGACCAGTACAAGGCGATTAAAGAACGTCTCATATCTGCCTATGAGGAGTCTGACAGCCGCCAGTTCCAAAAACTGCTGTCAGAGATGGAACTCGGCGACCAGAAGCCGACCCAACTACTCCGGCGTATGAGACACCTCGCTACCGACAAAGTTCCTGCGACTCATGTGGACCAACCATCTTCCACCACACATACGTTCTGTGCTTGCCGTCAGCGAAACCTTTGCAACTAAGACGTCGTTAGAAGAATTAGCGTTACTCGCCGACAAAATGATTCAACAGACGCCACCACCTCACATCTCAGCCGTCCAAACGACAACCTCATCAACATCACCACCAACTCAAACGGCCGACCTACAATTCCTTGTCACCGAACTACGCAAGTTATCATTAGAAATAGCCGAATTGAAATCAAGATCACCACACAGCAAATACAACGATTACCGCCGCAACCGCTACCCGTCTTACAACCGAAGTCCATCGCAACAACGCAGTCGAGACTCATCACCATCACCTTTCTGCTATTATCATCGACGTTTCAAAGAACAAGCTCGACGCTGCACATCACCTTGCACATACAAGAAGAAGTCGGAAAACTAGGCCGAACGTTAGCGGAGGCGGACTCTGGCGTTCATGAAAACTCACACCGCCTATACATCACAGATCGTAACTCCAACATATCTTTCCTGGTCGACACAGGTGCGAACATATCCGTACTACCTAGAAGGAAAGGACTAGGATATGCGGCTAACAACACAACCATAGCTACGTACGGTGAGAAAATATTAACGCTCGACTTCAACCTACGACGCCCATACAAATGGAAGTTCATTGTGGCCGACGTTTCAAGACCTATACTCGGCGCAGATTTTCTCAAACATCACCAACTTATCGTCGATTTGAAAAACAGAAGATTGATCGACGGCGTCACGAATCGTAATGTAAACGCCCCAGTTCGCATTTCAAACATGCCTACAGTGTACACCATCGACAAGTCACAATCGTATCACGACATTTTGGCGCAATATCCCGGCATCACACGTCTTACTTCAATGCAGTTAAGCTCTTCTATCAAAGTGCAACACTACATTGCAACAGAAGGCCCACCAATACATAGCCGTGCTCGTCCCATACCACGGCACCGATATGAAATCGTGAAGAAAGAGTTTGAAAATATGATTGAACAAGAGTTATGCAGACCAAGCAAGAGTCCATGGTCATCACCGCTTCACATCGTCCCGAAGAAGAATGATGACATTCGAGTCTGCGGAGACTATCGGCGACTCAACGCTATCACGTTCCACGCGTCAAAGACTTCACACATCATCTCTCAGGCAAGACTATCTTCTCAACAATAGACCTAAACCGAGCCTATCAACAACTGAGCATAAGAGAAGAGGACATCGAGAAAACCGCTATTATCACACCAATGGGTTTATTTGAATTCCCGCGAATGTGTCCCGGTTTGAAGAACGCAGGACAAACGTTTCAACGTTACATTCACGAAGTACTGCGAGGACTAGATTTTGTATATGCATTCACAGATGATATACTAATCGCTTCGGAACACGAGACCCAGCATCGAGAACACCTCCACACCGTCCTCAAGAGATTAGAAGAACATGGTATCACCATCAACCCCGCTAAATGCAACCTAGGCAAGTCCGAAGTTCAGTTCCTCGGTTATCATGTATCAAAAGATGGTATCAAGCCTCCCGAACAGAAGATCAAAGCTATCACTGATTACCCCAAACCCAAGACAATAGAAGAACTACGGAGATTCCTATTAATGTTAAATTTCTACCGCGATCACATTCCCAACGCCGCCTCACTACAAGCACCATTGAATTCATACCTACATAACGTAAAGAAACGAGATAAAACTGCAATCACATTGTCCGACGAAGCAACACAAGCCTTAGAACAATGTAAAGCAAGCATCATCAACGCAGCTTTACTTGCTCATCCATCTCACCACGCACTCGCGCTATTCTGTGATGCATCGGACACATCAGCCGGTGCCGTAATTCAACAATACGCAAACGAAACATGGCAGCCGCTCGGATACTTCTCTAAGAAATTCAACGACGCGCAACTGAAGTATTCTACCTACGATCGAGAATTACTAGCTATTTACATGTCCGTCAAACATTTCCGAAAAATTTTCGAAGGACGTCATCTCATTATATTCACCGATCACAAGTCGCTAACATTCGCAATGAGCAAGATCAACTCCACCACCGAGACACCGAAGTGAACGAGACAATTATTATTCATTTCCGCTTTCTCCACCGATATAAGGCACGTAAGCGGTAAACAAAATATCGTCGCAAACGCCCTCAGTCGCATAGCAACCATAACTTGCCCGTCCGCTATCAACTACAATGACATAGCAACAGCGCAAGAAAGAGACAGCACTATACAACAACTACTACGCGACGATCACCTCGCGCTCAAGAAAATAACAATACCTAATACTGACATCGAACTATATTGCGAAACATCTACGTCACATATTCGCCCATACATCCCCGAGCCATACAGAAAAGAAGTTTTCAACAATGTTCACAACATAAGTCATCCTGGTACCCGTACAACTCGCAAGCTCACAACACAGAAATACTTCTGGCCTTCAATGAATGCAGATATCAGCCGCTGGACGCGAATCTGTATTCAATGTCAGAAAAGCAAGATACATCGTCACACCCATTCAAGCATCGCATCTTTCCCGCCATCGTTGGACCGCTACCTACAACTGTTCAAGGTCATCGATATCTCGTAACTATGATTTACCGTTTTACGAGATGGCCTGAGGCCGTACCTACAGAGGAAATAACAGCTAATCGAATAGCGAACATCGTCTATCAACATTGAATATCTCGCTTCGGATGCCCGGCTACACTAACATCAGATCAAGGTCGACAGTTCGAGAGCCAACTATTTCAAAACCTCATGAAACTAATGGGTATCAAGAAAAATCGAACTACTCCTTACCACCCGCAAAGCAACGGAATCATCGAACGTTGGCATCGCTCACTTAAAAATGCATTACGCGCAAAGCTCACCGACACGCGCTCGTGGATCGACGAATATTGTAGGTATTACAATATTATTGGGATTACGCGCCGCCCTGCGCACTGACACCGGCGCACTGTGGTTCATCTAGAACATGCTAGCTGGACAAAATTATTTATTGAGGTTTTTTAGTTCGTACGGCTTTATTATGATATTCTAATGGGGTATTAGTGCATATAACACCAAAAAACAGGAGGTAGGGTCACGTGTGCCAACAAAAAAAAATATAATAGCGATTAATCTTTTATTGTCACACAGGTAAAAAATAACAATGAAAAAAAATACTAAGGACTTGGCTTCTAATTACATAATAGGGCATTATTACTACCTACTCAATAACAATACTTTTTACTTAAAAAATATGCAGTTAAAAAACAATATGTTGACAACTAATAATAAAGTTAGATAAGGTACACAGCTTAAAAAACATTAGTAAAATATTATTTACAACTTCTATTTATTCTGCATCACTAAATTCTTCTTCTGAAGAATCATCTACCATATAATCTGACATATTTTGATGAGAACTACAATGACTTACACTAGACCTTACATTTACAGGAGGGGGTATAATTAATTCTAAAACCTCAGAAGGAAGTTTACTCGTCGGTTTTTTCGGCACTTCCCTAAGGCCATTTATTACAGGATCAGATGTAATTAGCAACATATTAAGTAAATCCCTATTCGTGGCAATACGTGAATATTTTCGAGTATTGTGCTCCCGGAACCTCCTATAATCCTTATTACGCGCTTCCTGAGCTTCTTCAGAAAGCTGCCCAATAGGTAAAAGAGCCGATCTCACAATTTCTACACTGTGCACAAGAATTTTGTGCACAGTAACAGGCATTTTATACCACGAATAGAGACTAAGATACAATTTTTTTGTGTCCTGTGTAAAAGAATTAAATTTAACAATATCAATATCGTAACCCGAAGCTAAAGTTCTAAGGATAGTGCCAAAGTTCTTAATTAGTGTCACATCTACACCTGTAATATCTGAAGCCTGTTCAGGATTCTCAAAAAACCGACGAGCAGTATTCCCATCATTCGTATTACCAAATCCTGGTTTTGGTTTATCTACAATTAAACCCATTTCAATCTTAAACCTTTCTTGGATACGAGCCGAACGTTGCTTCACATTTTCTTTGTCAGTTTGACCTCGAAGTTGCCATTTCTTAACTTCAAGACGATAGCTTATGTGAAGCAAACATTCAAAAGACCGGATCCAAGCGTGAAGGGGAGATATACCAAAACCAAGAGTTTCCTTATTTACAACAAATTCCCTAGACTCATCATTCATAAATTTAGGAGTAGCTCCACAAATGTAACATTTAAGTGCTGACGAAGTTTCAGTCATAGCGTTGCACACTTTACCATCAATCATCGTGAACAGTAATTCGTGTTTGACCGATATCTCTTTACCATCTATATTACCTATTGTTGGCACCAATTGGTTTATTTCCTCCAAAATCTTATTGGTTTCTATTACAGTAAAATTTGTTGTTTCTTTGGAGAAAATAAACTTAATCGGTCGACAATACATGGTAGAAGATGGTCGAGGATTCTGCCAAGCAACTCTACCACTATTGTCACGTAACTGAAGTGGCACGAATGAGAACATAAACAAAAACTCATCTGTGTCTTCACTGTTTGAGAATTTTTGTTTGTAAGTGCTATGACCGGAACTTCCATCACACCCCCACTTGCTAACAAGGGAGAGTGATGAGCCAGAATCTACAGATTTTAAAACTTCACGCTGTGCACAAATAAGACGTTCAGCTGTTTTATTTAAAACCGCCTGAAGTTTAATTTCTGCACGCGTTTCGCTTATAAAAATCTGTTCCTCGGGAGGGTAGCATTCAATTTTTGCCTGCCTAACACTATAAAATGATGGGAATACCTGGTGTCCTGCCTTGATGCTCCATTTCCTCGTTTGTTTATAAGAGTGGCTCGTGGATTTGGCATCCACATAATATGTCAAAGCCTCCTCTTTGGACAAACATCTTGGTTGTTCGCGTACCTTTTCACCCACATATCTTTTCATTTCTTGGCACTTTTCCGGACTATGGCTTGCTGCTTTAATCACAGTAGCCAAATTCCGATGTCCGGATAATTGTGCCGATATTTCAGCAGCGGCTACTAGCTGGTTTACATCTCGCGTGTGTAGTAGGTCCTCCACGCGTCTCCTTTTCGTTTTTTCACTTGCTTCAGGAAAATCTATTGATGGACGTCCACGAATCGAACTCTTACTTGATGATAATGGTGTTGAGAGGTGGACAGATGCTTTGAATGTAAAATCCCCAGACAACCACTCAGAATTCTTAGTAGGAAGCGATTACGGCATTTCCCACATTTTTTCCATTTTTCTGTGTATTTGGATGACAATCTTCCAATTGTCATTTTAATTTCTCGCTCAGATGCTTCCGTGATATTAACAAGATCATGTTTCATCACTATAAACTCATACAGTCTACTGTTGCGGTTCTCTTTAGCATGTTTCTGCCATTCATCAAAAAGCTCCATTTTCGAGACTGAGAATTCGTATTCTAGAAAACAGACAAAATGACAAAGTTGTACTCAAGTGTGCAGGCTAAGATGACTAAAATTTAAAAGCTAACAGATATGGCTATGCTATATATAAATCTAGCCCGGGTACAAGAGGGAACAAGTAGTTTCTAGTCCAATGAATTCAGAAAATCATCAAAATTTGACAAACTTCTTTAAACTCGAGCTATTTAAAAAAAATGGGGAAATGTAAACCTATTTTCTTATTAGAAATAAAAAGAACATACCTTTAACTTGAAGATCCATTACTAACACTTTTGAAAAAACTTAAACTCACTGACATAGGATGTTACTTCCGTACACGCAAAAATGCAATTAATAAGTGGTTTTCTTACCCTTTCCTTATATACTAACCTCATTACCTTATCAGTAGTTGACACGTGTCCAAAACAATTCTCAGAATTGGGGCACCTGGGTATCTGGTAAAAGGCTCAGGTAATAAATTTCAGGTAATTAGACAATGATTTTGTCCAGCTAGCATGTTCTACACGAAACACAGTGCGGTGTGAGTCCCGCTGAATTAACTTACGGATGCATTTTACGCCTACCAGGAGACTTTTTCACATCAAGCGCATACACACCTACAGCTATTGATTATACCTACGTGGAAAAGCTACGTGAAATCATTCATACCAACAAACCTCAAGCATTCACCGAGCATCGTAATAATAATAGAAATATTTTCGTGCATAAAGACCTATTCAATTGCAGTCACGTGTTCGTTCGAGTAGATTCAGTTCGTAAGCCACTACAGACACCCTACGAGGGACCCTACAAGGTTATAAACCGAACAGACTAAGTGTATTGTGTACAATTACCGGACCGACAAGCAAACATTTCAATCGATCAACTGAAATTTGCTTACGTCGTATTAGAAGATAGTGATAATTTACCAGCAAACCATAACAACACATTACCTTCAAGCAACATTACCATTACCCAGAAAACCAATAACCTCACCGTTACCAAGGATACCGAAGTTACCTTACCGCATTATAACCTTACCAAACAACAAGTACCTGCGCCGGCGAACTCTACGACGCCGACCGACGCCGCCGCCGCAAACGGACATCAAAACAACACGTTCCGGTCGCACCATCAAGCTGCCGGTACGCTTCGCTTGAAGGGGAGTACTGGAGCTATCCTATACCTAGCAGTCTCTACAGTGACTTTTGTCATATGTAAATAGTAACATGGATACACACAGCCCTGAAAAGGACTTAAGTGTTTAAATAGAAACAGTGATAATAGTCCCGACAAGGACTGTTCAAAGACTTTTGTTGTTGTTCTGAAAAGAACAGTTTTATAGACTTTTGCAACGTTAAATAGAAACAAGAAGAGTTCTCTTGCGAACTCGCAGATACACACGCTGATGAGGACTTCAAGAAATCTACGCTCTTCAAATATTATTACGTCGACGCCCGCCGTGCCAGCTGACGCGTGACCGCGTGACCTAGTCGCCTGATCGCCGCCCGGCAAATGAGCCGCCGCGCTTATGCCACCAGTATAAGTACGCTCCCGTTTGCGCGGGAAAACGCTCGCGCGACGTATGAACCACCTGGCGGATTACTTGCGTAAACTCAACTCAAATATTATTGGCCGATTGTACTCTAAATTACCTAATTGGTTGATTGTTTTGAACATTTTTACATTTCTATTTATCTGCATTTAGATTAGCTCAGCCTAGTTGTACATTTTGTATATAAACAGCACTAAATTACAAATAAATTATTCTGAATCCTGGAGTCAAGAATATTATTATACCTACCATACCTTCATTCTCCAAAGTTCTCCAAAAGCGCTTTGCTGAGGGTTTATCAGACCCTAAGCTTAGTACAATTATGTCAGCAAGACAGTTTACATCTTTGTCGGAAGCCATCAGTGTTGCAATAGCTCGACGTCTAATACTAATCCGGTCATGAAATTAACCCATAGAAAATTTAATAATAATAACGGGAATAATTATGCATTTCAATCGAAGGCGCGAACATTTGTGAACAGGTCAAAATATTTGAACAATAAACCGCATAATTATACCAATTCTTATAACAAAACATATTATAATCGGCAAAACGCTTATATAACTCGCAATAATAATTTGACACGCACAGAGACGTCGCGCAATCGCTCACGTGTCTGCGACACGCCAACCTCGGGTCCTCAGTTTTCGCGTATTCAGCATACCGGACACGACGAATTGCGAAATGAACGTTGTGATTCAGAAATGTTTCGTCCCAAAAGTAATTAATAATTATGTTTTAAGCTTTGATAACTATGCTATAATTAGGCGTAGATTAGAAAACTTATTAGTAGATAGTGGCGCGACTCTAAGCGTAATAAAATACGAATTGTTAGAAAAATACACGCTGATTTTTAATAGGTTTTGGAGCGAAAGCCATCTTATTACTTATCGTTAACAGAACCTAACCAGCTAATAAAATTTGAAATCTAAGCTATAAAAATCGTAACAAAAATATTAAATTATTGGTACAAGAGTTCATAGTTATGAAAGAAATTGCGCGCGCCGATGTATGTTCGATCGTGCCACACACATACCTACACAGATAGATATTAAACACACGACACACACAGATAAACATTGCACTGTAGTGTAGGTACAGACCCCGCCCCCGGCGTGCGCGCATAGCAACGCGGGGCGACAGGGGTAGGGGCGGGGGTCGGTTGCAATTTGCCGCTCATCACTTCGACAGTCTCGCGAAATTAGGTCAACGGGATGCCCGTACGTCACGTTCGACCCCGTCACTGTACCCGTGTTACGTCGCGCGCTTTGTAATGGATCGGCATTATGAATATTCCAATATTGAGTTCGCGTCTATGGTGCGAGTGTATTACATGTCTGGTGAAAATATGGAAGAGGCGAGGCGCATATATTCGTTACCAGACCACCTAGAATCGTTGCGCACGCGAGGTATTCACGCACCCTAAGTGCCATCACCAAACACAATCCTGGCTGTATACGTAAGTACTGTTTATTCTGTGGCTGTATTACAACGCCTCATACAAACAAAAGACAATGTGTGAAAGTTGTAAATTGATTGTGATGTACGAGTACCTAGGCAGCAAACAGCAAAGGTACAAAATTTGGTTTATTCATTATTGAATACCTACTGTAATTACATTCTTATAAATACCATAGAAATACGCAAGTACTAAACTTTTCCATTGTTAAAATCTTTGTCTAGTTATTCAAAAGATAATGTAGGTACCTATGTCTAATAACGTAACGAATAATTCTTAGTTTATCGTTTTTCTTCTACTAGTTCATCATGATTTCGTAAACCCACCGCTTGTTTCGACGATTTTTGATTCTAAGTCCGAGTGATGTTCTAAGAAATTATTGTATACTATTTAGTTACATACGTTTATTATTTTAATTATTTATTACTGCACTTCATGGTTGGCGTAGTGGTTTAAACGATGTTTGACACAACACTTTGTGTGATTCATAAATTGTTGTTTCGACTGCTGTGTCCGTTATTGGTAGGTTTGTAATGTCCCTCGTGAGACAGAATTTACCACTAGGATGCGGGAAGGGTTCTTAAAAAGAGAACAAAATAAGAAAACAAATGTGTTTAAAATTGTTGGCATCGTAATTACCTAACTCGTGTTTTCTAAGTAAATTACGTATCACTATCAATTCAGTCCGCACTAACTACCTACAACCGCTGTAGGTAAATAACAGCTGACGGCTGCGCTCGGCGCGCGCGGCGAGGTCATGACCGCGCGGCGCTCGAAGACTACCTACTCATAAACAACCGTGTGTACTACGTATTTCCAGCGGTTACTGACGTTTATAACTTTTTTGTTTTAGGTGTTAGGTGAATTTTGAATATGAATAGAGGATTTTATTTCGGACATGAGGTTTCTTTTTCCTAAACCAATAAAAAATCAGTATAACTGTTCTTTGATTAGTAAAATATATAATGAACAGGTATATATAAAAGGTGTAAGTGGAAACCTTACATCTGAGGGGTATATGTACTTAAATTTAGTAATAAATGGAGTAATATTTAAGGTCAAATTTCATGTTTTTAGGTGATTGCCATGCGCTGCTAGCGGCATATTAGGTAGTAATTTTCTTAAATCGTACAATGCTATAATTAACTATGAAAGAAATACTTTAAGTTTGAGAAAAGACAGTGAGTCGTTAACTATTAGTTTGAATGATATTAGGAGGTATCATCACGCTATTCCGCCAAGATGTGAAGTCTTTAGGTACATTCCTACGCACCAACAAGGTGATTGCGTCATATTAGCGAATGAAATTTGCAATGGAGTGTTTATAGCGGTAAGGATTGTAAAACCGCAAAATGGATTAATTCCAATACGGATACTGAATACATCCGATCAAGTAGTAGACATAGACTTTTCTAATTTTGAGACACATAGTTTGAATTGTTGTGATTCAGCTGATTTAAGTAATAAAGAAATATCAACTGAGCGTATCAAAACATTATTCAATTTATTAGATTTAAATTATCTGAATAGAGAAGAAAGGCTTAGCATTGAAACCATTTGCGCTAAATATGCCGACGTGTTTCATTTGCCCGGTTACGAATTTATTACAACATTCCATTAAACTTAAAGATAATATGACACCTGTTTATACAAAACCTTTTAGGATACCCCACGCGTTGAAACCCGAATTATAAAGACAAATACAGGAGATGTTGGATATTAATGGGCACGCCTCGCTGCAATTGGCTGCAGAATTCAACGACGCTGCGGGCCAGTCAAGAATCAACGGTCCCGCTGACAGGCTGTGTCCCTACGCCGCCCCGCGCCGCACCGAATACGTGCAGCACCGCAATATTTTACCGCTATTTTATACTATAAACGAGAACTAAACCACCCGCGGGTGTAGTGGAGTGATCAGTGCAGCTTCAGGATTCACGAAGACACCAGGAGGCCGCCATTTTGTAAAGAAGAAGACTGACTTACAAGGTAAGGTGTGCTCCCATATCTCCGCCTCCTATTCCTCCCATGAACCCACTCCCTTTTCCTATTCTAGGCGATCAGAACCCATCCTTATACAGTCCACAATATTAATATTTTTCCAAATCGCCTAATACATACGGTTCAGTGCAACGCCGAACCATTTTTTGATCCGTACGAGTCGGATTGATTTACGTTTATACGTAACCTCTCGTTTATATCGAGTAGGTATCTTCTAGAAGTACCTATCTAGGTAGTTATAGTACCTAGCTATACTCCTAGTCCATTTACATACCCATTACGTGGTTACTTCCGCACGCTTCCGTAGGTAATATACTTTTATGTAGCTACCTACTAATCTGATATATCATAGTTGTCTTGTAAATTACATATTTTAGGCATCTTTTAATTCCACCGCCTTAAAGTGTTGCCTACTTAGGTAAAATAATAGATACTTTAGGTATTCTAATTTTGATTCGGTCTCATTAGCTTATACTTACGTAAACATGGCACAACAAACGAAGCCACGCATGTCGGAAGAAAAAGAGCTGACAATGTTAGAAGCTAAACGTAATATTTTATTTGAGCGTATTTAAAATATTTACGAGCGCTCAAAAACTGCCGCTACTTCCGATATTAATAGGGAATCATTTCTTAGTTATTGTATGATAGTAGATAGTATTCGAACAGATTTTCATATGTTGTTAGACGATTATAACGCAAGATTGCTATCTATTAATCCTGATGAACAGCCGAATTATCAGGCGTACACCTCATTCGAATATTTTATTGTATCATCAAGCGCATATAATCACAATTGGAGGGTAAATATTCAGCATAGCCCGTTTGTGCGGTTCGAGCGCCAATATTACCGCCAATCGAGCTTATGTCGTTTGACGGAGATATACGAAATTGGCCGTTATTCTATGCGAGTTTTAAGTCTACAGTGCACGATAATGGTTCTCTGACAGATGCTGAAAGGTTGTACTATTTGATAGGTAAGCTGTCACCGAAGGCCCGTATTTGCAGGTGTCACAGAACTATCAGGTCATATTCCAGTCACTACTTGATAGGTATCAAGATACTCTGTTCTAGCGTCTTTGATCAAGCTTTAAATCTTAAATTGTCCGGTGCCGCGTCTGTTTCGAATTTCCAGCTGTTTATAGACAACTTTGTTATGGCAGTTAATTCCCTTAAAAATGTAAAATTAAAAGATCTTTCCGACTTTATGTTACTTCAACTCGCTTTAAAAAGTTTGACACTGAAACAATTCGTGCGTTTGAGATGACTGAACGTAATCATAAAATACCTACACTAGATAGTTTTATTTTGTTCATCAAAGATCAATGTCGAATATTTCATAATATGCAGCCTAGTTCATCTAGCTCGTCTAATAATAATAATAGTAAACAAAAGTCGAATAAATCGCGAAATAGCAATAATAACTCGGTCCTTAATCCGCAATATTATGTAGCATGCTCGGAATCTAATAATAATAATTCACAGAAGTGTCTGTGCAGTAATATAGTACACGACCATTTCTATAAATGCCCCGCTTTTAATAATTTAAATCCGACTGCTCGTTTCAAATGTGTAAAAGTAAACAAAGCTTGCGTTAATTGTTTAAGTATAAATCACTCATTATTACATTTTGATAAAAGTTATCCGTTGTCGAGGCAATCCGGTAACCTTGACCCGATTTCTAGCGCGCCGACGTCGCAGGTGCAGGCCGCCACGGTGGCTTCCCCCTCCACGTCTCAGAACGAAGTATCGTTGTGTACGACGTCCATTGCGCGGGCAGCGCACACATGCGGACAACCCTCGCGCGCTTGTCGTGCTCAGCGCGATGCTAAAACTATTCGTTGTTTACTAGATAGTGCGTCACAGAGTAATTTTATTACTTCTAATTGTTTCAAACGCCTCGGACTGTAGGATTACTTTAAAAATACTAACTTAGTAGTCAAAGGAATCGGGGGGTCAGAAAAACATTGCAAGGGTTCCGTAGATATTAAAATACATTCGCGTTTTGATAGAAATATTAATTTTAACATTTCTTCGCTTATCGTGAGCGTATTACGGACACATGCCGAAAGCTAATGTGGACGTATCGTTACTCACACAGCTCGAAGAGATTACCGCACCGCCCTCGATGACCCGTAAGGATCTCAAGTGTGAACAACATTGCCGCGCTAACACTGTTCGTGACGACAGTGGCAGATACGTAGTGGCGTTGCCATTCTATGGTGACCCTTATTTGTTAGGCGACTCGTACGCTGCTGCGCTTAGACGTTTTCATTGTTTAGAACGTAAACTTGATGCATCACATCAGTTACGCAGTGCCTATAATGATGTCATTCATGACTACCTAAATAAAGGTTTTTTTAGTGTAGTTGTAAACAACGAGGGCAAATCTCTTCCATCATATTTTATCCCGCATCACGGCGTAGTTCGCGAAGATAAAACCTCTACTAAACTTCGTGTGGTTTTAGATGCTAGTTCTGTTGTAAGACTACATTGGGTCAGTCAATTAATGACATTTTGCATGCCGGCCCGTAGATTACTACAGGGTGATTTATTTAACATCATAATAAAGTTTCGTCTTTTCCAAATCGCTCTGTCAGCTGATTTCCGCCAAATGTTCCTCAATATCGGCGTTTGCGAATCTGACCGTAGATTTCAACGGATTTTTTATCGTTTTAACAATAAGGAACCTTTATCCGTGTATCAGTTCAATCGTGTTTGTTTTGGACTCAAGTCTAGCCCATATCACGCGTTACGAGTTGTTCGCCAGTTGATCGCTGATGAAGGCGATCAGTTTCCCGCCGCAGCAGCTGTTGCTACTTCCGCTTTGTATATGGATGACATTGCCTGTAGTGTCATATCCGTTCCGCTAGCAATTTTGCTTTGTGAAGAGCTTATTCAGCTTCTCAAGCGAGGTCAGTTTGATCTTGTCAAATGGACAAGCAACTCTTAGGAGGTTCTCGTACGCATACCTGATTCTCATAAAGCTTCTCCAGACATTGAGTTTGAGAAGTCTGTACCGCATAAAGTTCTCGGTTTACGCTGGGACAAATCCTGCGATAGTTTTCGGTTTGACGTCTCACCGCCAGATGATAAGTGCACCAAACGCACTATGCTGTCCACAGTGGCTTGACTATGGGACATAGTGGGTTTTGTGGCTCCTACAATGTTGTACGCCAAGCTCTTGATCAAAGAACTTTGGCTATCAAAGTGTGAGTGGGATGAAACACCCCCTGACCATATTGTCGCCGCTTGGGGGCAGTTTTGTATTGAGCTTACCGCGCTCAATCAAATTACTATTCCGCGTCATTTTGGGTTGGTAGATGGATACCATCAACTTAATAGGTTTCGCTGACGCCAGCGAGCGTGCTTACGGCGGAGTCGTATATCTGCAAGTCCGCATTGGTTCTAACTACTCGGTGCAGTTAGTTTGTGCCAAGTCCAAGATCTCGCCTATTTAAACCATTTCAGTTGCGAGACTGGAGTTGTGCGCGGCCCTTCTGCTGTCTCAGTTACTCCGCGCCATCGTTTATGTCTGTAGGTTTCTTAGGCACCTACCTAATGGGACTTTTGTTTCAAGTACTGATCTTGAATTTGCAGAATGTAAGTTACTACGAACTGTACAGGCTGTTCATTTTAGTAACGACATTCAAAATTTGAAAAATAATGTACCTTGTTTTCCCGCTATTCTTAGACTCAAGCCGTTTGTCGATGAGCACGGCGTCATACGCGTTGGTGGTCGTCTGTCAAATACGGACGAACTTTATAACTACAAACATCCTTGCATTCTACCGCGTCATGATCATGTTGTCGACCTTCTTGTTGATTTTTATGACAAGAAGCATCTCCATGCTGGTCCAGAGTTGCTTATGTCATTACTTAGGCATAAATATTGGGTTTTAGCTGCTGGACGAATAATTCGTCACAGAATACATAAATGTAACGTCTGTTTCAAATTTCGTCCGCGTCCGATTTTGGCTCCCATGGCAGAGCTTCCTAGCCAACGCGTCATCATCATCATCATCATCATCAGCCTACCGTAGTCCACTGCTGGATATAGGCCTCTCCAATGGCACGCCACTGAGCCCGATTTTCGGCTCTTCATGTCCAGCCGCTGCCAGCCACTTTGCGTATATTGTCACTCCACCTAGCCGGAGGGCGTCCTACACTACGTTTGCCAAGGCGCGGTCTCCACTCTAGAACACGGCTACTCCATCGGTCATCGGTTCTGCGACAGATGTGACCAGCCCACTGCCACTTCAACGTGCTAATTCTCTGAGCTATGTCGATTACCTTGGTTCTCTGTCGGATCACTTCATTACGAATTCGATCCTTCAGAGAAACTCCGAGCATAGCCCTCTCCATAGCTCGCTGAGTGACCTTAAATTGGTGGACTAGTCACACCGTCAGTGTCCACGTCTCGGCACCGTAAGTCATAACGGGTAGGACGCACTCATTGAAGACTTTTGTCTTAAGGTTTTGCGGTAGGGATGACGAAAAGACTCGACAGAGTTTCCTATATGCCGCCCAGCCAAGCTGTATTTTTCTGCAAGCCTCCCTCTCAAAAATGTTTCTACCCAACTGCAAGGTTTGCCCAAGGTAGACGTACTCCTGAACAATTTCGAGAGGGACCCCGTTTAGGATAATCGGTTCCGGAGAGACATGTTCATTGAACATTATTTTGGTTTTATCCAAGTTCATCCGGAGACCGATGCGAGCAGAAGAATCAGCCAGGCTGCTCAGCATATACTGCAAGTCTTGCACGGTTTCAGCCACGATAACGATATCGTCTGCAAATCTTAAGTGTGAGAGGTACTCGCCGTTTATGTTAATACCGCGTCCTTTCCAGTGCAGCGTCTTGAACATATCCTTCATTGCATTTGTGAACAATTTGGGGGAGATAACATCCCCTTTTCTCACACCTCGATGCAGGTGGATAGGTTCAGACTGCTGGTTCTGTACTTGGACGGTCATAGTCGCGGCGTCATACAGACCTCTCAGCACTTGGACGTACCGCCAATCGATTTGGCACCGTTGCAAAGACTCCAGAACAGACCAGGTTTCGATGGAGTCAAAGGCCTTCTCATAGTCCACAAACGCTAAGCACAGGGGCTGATTATACTCCTCTGTCTTCTGTATAATCTGCCGCACTGTGTGGATGTGGTCTATGGTGCCATACCCTCCTCGAAAACCGGCCTGTTCGGGCGGCTGAAACTCGTCGAGTCTACGCGCGAGACGGTTCGTGATGACCCTGGAAAACAGCTTATAGACGTGGCTGAAGAGCGAGATCGGTCGATAGTTCTTTAACAGAGTTTTGTCTCCCTTATTGAAGAACAAAACGACTATGCTCTTGCTCTACGCCCTTGTAGTTCTCCCCGAGAACAGGACAGAATTAAATATGCGTTGGAGCTGCACCAGTATAGGTTTTCCACCTGCCTTTAGCAGCTCCGTCGTAATTCCATCTTCCCCGGGGGCTTTTCCATCTTTAAGCTGCCTCAAGGCCACCACGATTTCGTCTTGGCTGACGTCTGGCAACTCTTCCGTGAAGTGGCGGGTTAAAGTGGCTCTTGGATCCTCGGAGTCGGTTTGGGGACGGGACGCTTTCGAGGTGTAGAGGTTACCGTAGAAGCTCTGAACCTCCGCAAGAATCTCCGGTCTAGAAGTGGCGACTTTCCCGTCTGACGTGGTCAGCTTCGTTAGATGACTTCAACGCGTCAATCAGGTTGATAAAGCGTTTACACATACCGGTTGTGATTACGCAGGACCACTGCAGTACACGCCAGTGCGTGGTCGAGGTGTTAAAAGCCGTAAAGCTTGGCTATGTATTTTTACATGCTTAACGACGCGCGCTACGCATATTGAAGTTGCGACAGATTTAAGCACGGTGTCATTCCTGGCAACCCTTAAACGATTTCTTTCACGGCGCGGCCCTATACAGTGTTTGTATACGGATAACGGCGCAAGCTCTTATTTACGCGACCTTTATAAGTTTCTCAGGGAAGAATATCGTACTCGTCTTCAGGAAGAACTTTCCATAAATCATATTGACTGGAAGTTTATTCCGCCATCATCACCACATTTTGGTGGATGTTGGGAAAGCATGGTCAAAGTAATTAAAATGCATCTCTTCAAAGTTATAGGTCAACAGATCCTCTCTTACGAAGAGCTTTTAACTGTCCTTGCACAAGTCGAGGCGCTGATCAACTCGCGTCCGCTCACGGCATTGAGTAGTGACCCTGCAGAACCATCCGCGTTAAACCCTGCACATTTTCTGAACACAGTGCCATTATCGTCATTTCCGGCTCCTGAAGCAGACTCTTCAAGCTTGCTCCAGAGACATACTCTGCTGGATAAACTCGTGCAGTCGTTCTGGCGGCGCTGGCGTGAGGAATATCTCCACCAGCTTCAGGCTAGATCCAAATGGAATAGTCCTGCATCCCCTATACAGGAGGGTACGTTGGTCGTCATAATACATGATAATGCTCCGCCGCTTTCATGGCCGTTAGCCATCGTAGAGAAACTGCATACTTCCCAAGACGGTACAACCCGCATTGTTACCGTGAAAACCGCGAAGGGGAGCTACGTGCGCCCCGTTGTACGTCTCTGTCCGCTTCCAACTCAGTGAGATCTAGCCTGAAGTTAGATCCACCTCTTAATTTAAGTATTTAGTTTGTAGTTTTCGTTATAATTGTTTCACTAAAGTTAATTTAGATTAATTTTAATATCATATCGCTGTCTTAGCCTATTGATGGGTTATGCGGTAGTACATCCAACATAGCTAAGTTCAATTTTTAAAGGCAACCCTTTAGGGCCGGGGGATATGGTAGCGCCATCTATCTATTCTATTAATAATTAATTATGTCGACACCTAGCTAATAAATTCCTTTGCATACCGCGGTGTCGGAGCGAGCGATATTTTATCCCTTTCTATCCCATTCCTTCCAAAGGGCACGCCTCGCTGCAATTGGCTGCAGAATTCAACGACGCTGCGGGCCAGTCAAGAATTAACGGTCCCGCTGACCAGCTGTGTCCCTATGCCGCCCCGCGCCGCGCCGAATACGTGCAGCACCCGCGGGTGTAGTGGAGTGATCAGTGCAGCTTCAGGATTCACGAAGACACCAGGAGGCCGCCATTTTGTAAAGAAAAAGACTGACTTACAAGGTAAGGTGTGCTCCCATATCTCCGCCTCCTATTCCTTCCATGAACCCACTCCCTTTTCCTATTCTAGGCGATCAGAACCCATCCTTATACAGTCCACAATATTAATATTTTTCCAAATCGCCTAATACATACGGTTTGGTGCAACGCTGAACCAATGTGTTTGACTTAACTCCATCTACGTCACCAACCCAACCTTTACACTAATAGGATTACAAGAATTTTACGTCAGCATTACATACTCAAACGCTACGGGGTTCGGAATAATGCGCGGTGCTTTGGTTACCGCGCTTTGATTTAAACTTAAAAAATTTGGTTAACCTGAATGCCTGGAAAAAAAGATATGCTCATACATCGTGATAAGGCAAGCAAATTCTATATTAGTTTCAAGTTGCCACACTGTAAAAGTGGTGGTTTTTGGGTTTTGGTTTGTTTTATTAATTTAGAGGATTGAGGCTTGGATCGTGGCGAACATATGTTAGGTTTTATCAAGTAAAACAATAAGAGATATTTCGTCATAGGAGACTCATATACTTCAGGGCTTGAATCCCCGCCTTCTGAATTTGCCCCATACCACGTAATATTTAAAGATACTTGAAAGAAAACTCTATCTATCTTTATTATCATATAATAATTTCTCTTTGAATTGTAGTTTTATTCTCAGTGAGCCTAACTTTTACATAATCTATTATGAACCAGCTTACAGATCGTTAAATCTTCGATACGCTTTCATCTTGTGACTACTTTCAAACTTTTTCAATAATGATTGAATAATTTCACTTCTAACAATCCAAAGATACTTATTGAAATACTAGACGATAATATAATCTTGTGAACTTGTTCAATATTCAAGTAAAAGTTATAAGGAAGACGAATTGACATAGCATTAAAAATGCGCTTCGAAAAATGTATTGACTTTGTAAATTTATTTTCAGAATGTTTATTATATATGTTCTGAAACAAAAAATATGTACTTTATCCAGGGCTTTGAACTCTTTGATAGCATCAAAGAATAATAAATCATACCTAATGGTTAGAGTACTTTAATCCTAATGAAATAAGCTTAAATAATAAAAGGTTTGATTAAACAGAGAGATATTTCGCGTTCACTTCGAACGCGAAATATCTCATGAAACAGTCAACTATTTTTATACCACAGCGTATAACTCCGAGGTTGTATTAACGTTTAGAACATCAGTCGACCGCAGTTGGGCGAGACTTACGTGTAATCCTAAAAGGTAATATTTTTGGTGAAAATAGCCTCCCACCGTGGAGTGCACTCAAGTGTTTACCTCAGCCATTAACCCCATTAAAGAGCTAGTGTTTTGACCACAATACTAAATATTATCTTGAATGTGACAATGGCAGCTTCATAATTGCGTTTTACTATTACGTAGGTATACACGAAATGGGTTTTAGTTTCTTTGTTTGATAATTTCAGAAGTTAAGTATTATTTTGATAAGGTTGTGTTTCTGTACTGTGTAGCTACTTTACTTATGCAGTATGGATTTGGGAAGATTAGTGACTTAATTTTGATGAATAATTGTGTATCATTTCTTTTTTATGTCAAGTTTTATTTAATACTATAGCGAAAGATATAAAATATGGATATTTTATATTAACATGTAGAAATAATATGTTTTCTTGCTAGCAATAAGATCAGATGTAGGAATAAGATATTTTGTCAGACCAATATTAAGTTTATTTTAACTGTAAATCTCTTTACAATACTATTATTGTAAAGTAGTATACTATTATAGAAGTATACATTACTGAAATGTATTATGTTTCTACTATGTGTAGGTACATTTGTACGTAATTACATCACTAATTGTAGATTATACTCCATCAGATCAGTGAGCCGCTTGTGGGGCTTAAGTTAATCACATAATATAACTTCACGCCTTTTATACCCGAAGGGGTAGGCAGCGGTGTATTACACACCCACTTTTCGCCAGTTATGTTTCGGTCCCAATGTAATAGGGGGCGAGCCTATTGGCATCTACCGGGCACATTATTAAGCGAGCGATAATTATTTTTTTAAATTTAATACACACATAACTTCGAAAAGTCAGAGGTGTGTGCCCGGGGTACCTGGGGATCGAACCCGAGACCATCGTCTCAGCAGTCCGTTACGTGCACTACTGGGCTATCGCTGCCTTAGGTTAATGAATCGACACATAATTAATCGAAACATGATTGAAAACGACTTTTAAACCGCACGAGGGAATTACTAATAGATTGAGTACACCACGAATGATCACGAACGTGCAAAAGTTGTTGTTTATTTTTCTGGAATTCTGAAAATTACCTCTGCTCGCTATTAGAAGAGTAAGGCTCCATCACGCTGGCTAAGTGTGTGTCAGCAGACTTCATAGTTATGTCTTCCAAGAACTTTATGGAATATACTCAGTACGTGCAAGCTTTTTCACTGTGTATTTCGTTCACTGTTTAGCAAGCCTTTTAGTAGTATTTACAATTGAATACGCACATTACTTGAAAAATCTCTGCGTGGCAATCTGTTTTCTCTATTCTAGGCTATTGCTATTATTTACAACAATTTGTTTGCGATAAATACGTTGTTTTGATTTTTAACTTTGTGTAATTTGACTGAATGTTTGTAAAATCCCTTGCGACACAGGATTTATTTCTAGTGCCTGATACTAAGTTATCTAAATGCAGAGTCAAAATAATTAAGTTTAAATAGATTTAGGTTTCTAACACACTTGATTAAAAAAAAATACAACTACCGACAATATTTATTAATTATTTCACAAACAATAACTTCACTTTCAAACTAAATTATATAAATGTACAAAATCTATTTTGACAATACTAGTGAACGTCCGTCCGATCCGAGGTCTTGCAAGAGAATGAGCCCGTCATCCTAACCGCCGCAGCTGTGCTCGTGCCCTTCCAGTCGTACCATCCGATCACGCCATCATCGCGTCAGTAGTGACGTCAGAGCGGAGCCACGCCCTGTAGGATCAGTTGCCCGCTAATTCGGCCATTCCTAACAAAGGTGCGTCCTCGGCCGCTTCATTGGTATGGCGTGATGTCGACGGTTGTAGTCTGGCGTCGTCATTTTGGCACCTTGTTTGTTCAGTATGGACTTCAACACGCTGCTGCACATCTGAATTACCTTAAATGCCAGTGCATAGTAAACCATCTTGACTTTCGTATTCCTCACCTAGAAGCAGTTATAGTGTTTGCATTGGAAACAGTTCATTAATTTTGTAGTCGACGGTAAAGAACCATCAAATTGTGTTAGGCAGATTAATATGGTACAGAGCCCTCGGGATTTACAGTTCAATAGACGCAGAGCCCTCAGGATGCGTTAACAAAGGGCAGAGCCCTCGGGATGCGCACAACAATACGCAGAACCTTCGGGATGCGTTAACAAAGTACAGAGCCGTCGGGATGCACACGATAACGTACATATGTACACAAAACAGACATCACAACATACTCACAGTCAAAGAATGCCATGCATACATCAGGGGTCCATTCCCCTTGCCAAGGTATCATGTATTCTGCTGCAGCTTGTGTAGTCTTGCCGTATAAACCAGAGACCAACTTGAGCTTATAAAGGCCACACGGTAATATCTCTGTAACCGTGTAGGGCCCGCGCATGCCAGAGTCTAGCTTGCCGGTAGACTGGCTGGTTTTGCGCACAAAAACCAAATCATGGAGCTGGTATGACTTGGGCGCCTTGCGACGCTCATTGGTACGAGCATCCTGCTGAGCGCGGTTCTTGTCCAGCAGCTCGCTTGCACGCTGCTGCACCAGCTCCCGCAGGGCCTCTCGGTTAGGACTCGTTGCTTCTACAGCAACATCACGCACCACGAATCGTATGACGGGCGGTGCACTATAACTGCCAATTAACAAATTTAAAGGAGAGTAATTAGTGGTTTTCTGTTTAGTAATGTTCAGGTTGAGCTGTAATTTCCAAATAATGTCAGACCAATTCTCTTGTCGAAACTTTTTTTCCACTCTAATCATATTCAGAACCGTACGACAATACCGCTCAACCTGCCCGTTACTTTGATGCATCTCTGGTGCAATAAAATTAATGGAGCAACCCAAGTCTCTTATCCAACTTGTAAACAGAGTGCTCTCGTACATGCGTCCTCGGTCTGCTACAACAACCTTGGGAGTACCGCATAAGGACAGTGCGTTCTCGAATACTCGTTTTAATTCGTTAGCGTCTTGTCGATAGATTGGATACAAAAGACAGTATTTTGTAAACGCATCTATGATTAAGACAACAAACTTGTAATCCTTTGAGTCTGGAAGGTACCCCAACGCATCTGTATGAACTATATCAAACGGGGTACTCGGTTTTTCCCAAGGCTGGATTGGTTGTAAGGGTAGTCGCAGATTTTTTTTATGAGCTAAGCAAATGATACAATTGTTGGTAGCGTTCGGTACTTGCTAATGGAGACTGCATTGTCTTGACTGTAGTGATTCAGCTTCAGTCGACTTGATTTGGTTCCCGTTTAATTGTATTGCACTCAATTGTTACTATAAAAGTGATTACATTTTGCTTTAGACACTTTCTATACCTGTATTTTGTTTATTGATTCCATGTTGTAATTAAAAAGCAATCGTTTCAAATAATTGTTCGTTTTATGCACAGTTTTGCAAGTTTGTGATAAAAATACAGCGATAGCCTAATGTAGAGACAGCAACGGACTACTAAGCAGAATGGTAAAGATTCAAATCCACGTTGCGCACCACTGACAATTGAAGTTATGTGCGTATTAAATGGTTATTTATCGCTTGATATACGTTAAGGGAAAACATCGTGAGAAAACCTGCAGCTATGAATGAAGGTTGATAGTCCCTATGATAGTACTGAAAGAAGTCAAGTGTAACAACACGTACTTTGCCAACGTGATGGACTATGGCCTAAACTTTCTCATAGTAAAAACGGGCTCGTGCCCAGCAGTGGAACATTTCTCTATCTTAAAATAAGCCAAAATCTTTGTCTTTTTCATTCTGTCAAAGACTACTCTTAGAAACAGCGGACTTGCGTCCGCTGCTTCAAAGTTCCTACTATACAATAACTCGAAACAACGGTTTGTGTATCACCTAAAGTATTGTCTCATGTGCGGATCTAACTCACATCACGTACTCAATAAGTCATACGTGCTGTCATAAATGTTCTAGTATCCTGAAATGATCGGGGAATTCAATTTTTAGTCCTCTCAAGGACCATTCCCGTGCTGGATATCCTGTGTCAACACAAAAATCGTAAACTATATGTAGATGGTGTCTCTTTGAACTTAAAACATGGTTCAGCGTTACGAATACTTTTGTGTAATTAATTGTTATTAACTGTATTGCACGAATAGCATAGTGGTATAAGCGGCCGACTCGCTGCTTAATACTGCATCGAGTGTCTTGAGTGCGATCCCCACACGATACAACACTTTATGAGATCCACAAAATAGAAACTTTGAGTATGGGTGTTTCTGTTAGCTTAAAGTTTGTAAAGCTACCGTGAAATATGAATTTCTAGTGCGGTAATTGCAGTAAAGCAAGAAATATATTGACATTATACACTGTCTTTGTATACGTTTAATTCCCTTAAGATATCACATTTACAAAGAGCTGTTGCTAATTGGTGATTGTCTTAATAGAAACTCGTCGACTATAGTTAGACTAGTAATACGCCATAGAATTATTATTGAGAGATAAATTTTTTTCACGGCTTCTTAGGGTCATTGGCAGTCTGGATCATACATCAAAAACAGTGACTTTAAGTCCTCTTTAAAATAAATACCCACACAAGTAGTGGGTGATACTTATATCCCACTACAGTTGTGTTTACAGAGAACTTTAGTATTGGCAGAATAAATTAACAAATAATCGAGTGGAGTTGTGTCGATGTACACTATAATTGGTTGAAACATTAAACGTCTATGTCAACGAATGATATGCTTTATTGATCCAAAACAAGATTGAATACTTTATAAATATTTTAACAGATATAGGCCATATTAGTATTTATATGACGGGTTTATATCGCGTAATTATCGGCAATCAGTATATATAAAATTCTTGCATTATTGACTGACTGACAGACAAGCAATAGCCAAAACTATAAGAAGCTGGCATTTGGCATGGAAAGGTAAATGGGCACCTTAGTATGGAAACCATACCCCTGGCGGACACAAACGAAATATAGCAGAGTGTATTCATCTATGGCTCTCATTTACTAAGGCATTAGTCGCATTAATGTGAGCTACGGGAATCCCAAAAAATTCAAGTGTTATCTATGAATATATCCATACTCTTTATCTTTGAAACTTCTGATCCGATTTGAAAAAATGTTTTTGTGTGTGATAGCAACATTCATGAGAAAGGTTATAGGCTACTTTTTATCCCGATATTCCCGCGGGATCACTGAATAAGGCCGACGAAGTCGCGGGCGTCCGCTTATTTATTGATATAGGTAAGAAAAATAAAATGCTAATTCATTAAAATATTTTTTATTCAATTTGATCCAAAGCAATCATAAGATCATTTAAAAAGGCAGCGGGTGCGCCAGTTGCTTCATTGTGTATGGCCCAAGATAGATAATAAACAATGCTAGCGATATTGGCGCAGCTATTAAATGTGCGAAAAAAAACCTGCTCAATGTGCGAAAGAGATAGCGTATAACATATCTCTAAACATTAGCTCATTTCGATATTATTTTTATGCCTTTATAAGATGAAATAAAAACCTTTGATACTGTTTGTTTTCTTTTTTAAAGGATCCTGTACATTTTTCTCCGACGATTTTTAATCAAACAATTATATGCAATGAAAGGCCATATTATTCCCCTTTGTTTAATACTATTTTGGTTAATGTCCGCCACTGTTCGCAAAGCGGGTCAGATATGCCCAATGACCTTTGGCAAGTTTGTTCCTTGGCAACCGTAGGAGTGCAAAAACATACGTCTGTTACATACGTTTCATACATATTAGTATGTGTACGAGTCGAGACATTTTTCAGGACATAATTATCATCCTAGTTATATTATTCAACTATAGTCCAGTCAAATTAGGCAAAATTAGGTGCAAATCTCGGAAAATTGACATACCCAGTATATTACCACGTAAAAACTTGTATTTTGGCATCCTAAAACTTTTCTCAAAAGTCACATATAATTGGATGTCCGCAAGTTTTAAATTCAGGGGTCAAAGGTCACAAAAATCGTTTCTTTTTTAATTTTTTTGCAAATATCTCGTTTTCTATGGGTTTTACGGTATTTGCATTTATGATCAATATTGTAGAAAATTAAATTTTCTACAACTTTTCTATTTAACATTGTTTTATACCTTTTGTGACACCTGAATTTAAAACTTGCGGACATCCAATTATATTATGTGACTTTTGAGAACAGTTTTAGGATGCTAAAATACAAATTTTTACGTGGTAATATACTGGGTATGTCGATTTACCGAGGTCAACCCCTAAATTGACTGGACTACTAATATTTTCACCTTGAAGCCCGAGGCTCGCTTTTTAGTCCATGACAGTATATTAGCTTTTCCTTAGAGCGGTTGATGTCAGACCACCGGAACCCAAGGATAGCAATATTCCATGGCTTAGACCTTAATTGATTTAGTACGTAGTAGAGCCTTGGTGATTTCAGCACGAATGGCCGGCTCGAGCGAAGATGTACTACCTTCACGCAGAATATCGACGTAAAGTAAAAGTATCCATACTGTTGCGTTACGCTCGGTGAGAGAGTGTCGGAGGCCTCATCTCCTTTCCCCTCTACGTCATCTCGCTCTTCCTCTTATTACTTTTCGCATCCCAAAAGGCGAGAACGTACTTGGGATTCCTCTGGTGATGTGGCACTAATCGCAAAAGCTAGTTGTACATTAAGTCTAAGCATAGAATTGTGGTTTTTATTTATTTATTTATAGTCTCACGCCTGTATCCCCGTAGGGGTGTAGGCAGAGGTGCAAATATTACACCCACATTTCGCCATGAATTTTTAGGTCCAACGTAATAGGCGGCGAGCCTATTGCCGTTACCGGGCACATCATCAGACTCTGGCCTGCTACTGAGTATTCGGAAAAACCCTGTAAGACTTTTGCTCGACCCGGGAATTTAACCCGGGACCTCCGATCAGCAGTCGCATACGCTATCCACTGGACCACGGAGTTAGTGGTTATTCTGCAAAATCAGGTTAGACCAGTGCACGGACTCTAGGTTTCAAGGCGAAAGACTTGGATGCAATCAGGATGTCACTAGGACGTTGATGATGATGTGATAACGCCAATTGCTGTCAATCCGGCATTCCGTCCGGCCAGGATGCTAACTCAAGATTGTAAGACTGAGCTGACATTAAACGTTGATTTATTAAAATTAAATGTTGATTTAATGTCAGCTCAGCAGAGTTCGATATTTTCTCGTTAAGGTGCACTTTTCAGACACGGAACCCGTAAATATTATCTATTGTAGGGATTTTGAAAACTCACCTTAAGATAAAGGGTAATCTTACTACAAATCAATAACCTAAATCATTTTTACAATCACCCACGAAAGTACATTAGAGTAAAGTACTTCTACCAACGGCCTTCTACAAGAATACAATTTTCAGCAGCAGCAAAACAAAAATACGTAAAGTAAGCTCTTGAACGTAACCATACGTATAAATAATTTTCTGATCTATTTATGATAATCTTCCGGCTAAGAGACAGCTATTTAACACATAAAATGCAGAAAAATATCAACACAAATTATATCTAACATTTTCTCCCGAGGGCCATAAAATGCAGCGTGCTTATCGACTGAGGAGACCGTTAAATAACTCGCTTTCCTAAGGCTAAAAGGTTCTTAAAAAAAACCGAAATATTTCAAAGAGAAACTCCAGACCGTAATAGTTTCTTGTTAGCATCAAGCTAATGGAACATATTACGTAAGAAACAAAATTTTCGTTCCACTTTATTTTCTGTTTAAATATTTGTGTAATAATTTACAGGTTTTGCCTACTACGCTCGTGATACTAGCTAGGACTGTCTATTTACTAGATGGGGACAGTTTCAAATAAAAATAATCAAAGAGACCAGAAAAGATTTCTTTATAGCTGTACTGGAAGTTAAGTAGGGAGGTTTTACTGGTAGTTAAGTAGGGAGGTTTTTATTGAGATTTTGTAAAATGGATTTTAATTCCTTTCTGTCACATAATATGGTTTGATTATTCTCGTGGTAGTAAACAAAACATGTTTGAACAGTGTATAACGTTTCTCAGCCTCAAATAGCATATACATTGCTCTACCAAGGTTCATCTGTAACAATTCTAAATTAAACACTTCTGTTTATTTTTAGACGAAGTACTTCCTTGTCCTTTTGTCTTTCATTGGTATAAAAGTAGTTAATTTGCGTTACTGTTCAAAATACTGTAGAACAGGGTCTACCCACCTGGTTTGATATACTTGGTAAAGAAGGATGTATGGTTTGGTAATAATTAAAAGATCATAATTTCAGTGTGCTTCATTTTACCGTGCCGCATTAAACTACAATGGAGCCCTGGAGGCGTCATCGTAATTTAAATCATCTGCATGACCATTTTATTAGCACCAATTCAATATTAATTTGATAGATTGGCATTATTTACAGTCCGGTCAAATAAGACCAAAACTCGGTTAATTAAGACAAGCAAAGGTACAAAAATTCGCACAAAGCCAAATATTTTTATGTGCATGTTAAGACCATGTGACGTCGTTGCCGACGCCGTCCGCCACTACTCTCGGCTGACCGCTCGCCCTCCCCCCAGCAACCAATATACACTGTGGCGCAGGAGTGGCTGGTCCCTCTCACTGGCTGTGCTGCGACCAAGATAAGTGGTCTCTCTTCCCTGTGCGACGCCAAAAACACGTTCCTTGAGGACCTTCGAATTTCGCGACCATATACCAAGAACGATGAAATACAACCAGTTGATTCGTTTACCGCACAGTTAAGTGCAAATTAAATTTTTGCTAAGTTCAAATCCCATACGCCGTGATCGCGGTCGTTAAAAGCCGAATCAGCTGTCATAATAGTTTTGTTATATCTCTCAACCGGATTAACATGTGGGGTATACAGCGATGTGTAATGTAAATTAGGAACTTTTTATTTTCCAAGCTTTCCTTTAATTTGATAAATGCTTGATCAGCCTCTTCCGACCAACAGAATGGCGGGGCTTTTTTGCCTTGAGAAGTTAGTTTGTTCAAAGGTGATGCTATGGTACTAAAATTAGGTATAAAACGCCTATACCACGAGGCTGCGCCTAAGGAACAACGTACCTCTTTTTTAGTACTAGGAGTCGGGTAATTCTTCGTGGAAGCAATTTTATCAGGATCGGCATGAAGATCCTCAGAATCGACATCGTTGCCAAGATACTTAAATTTATCTGTAAATAAATACTTTTATCGAAATTAATGTTTAAGTTAGCAGATTTCAATTTTTCTAAAACGCGTTGTAAAAGCGAAATATGCTCAGAAAAATCGAAACTAATACAGATTATATCGTCGTCAAAACAAAACACCTTATTCTCAAATTCAGGCCCATAAAAAAATCAGACAACCATTATATCTGATTCCTGAAAAAGAAGTGCTCATCTAAATATAACCATTTCTAAGAATGTCAAAAGAAAATTATTAAGGCCAGGTTGGCTGTACAATTTACCAATTAGTAGTCGACTACCTTAAACTTATTTTTGCGGGCGATAAAATGAATAAGTGATTGAGTACTTCTGAGGGTTGCTAAGGTACTGACATAGTGCGAGGCTCTTGACTGGCACACGTGAGTTGTTTACTAACTTTACTAGTATTTAATACTAGTAAAGTTAGTGGTAGCGCTATCTACCTTTCTATTGATAATTAATTACATCAACGTCAATCGTTCCTCGCTTGCTTGTCCAATACGAGCGATACTTTTTATTCCCTCCCTTTCTCCCAAAAGGCACGCCTATCGCTGATTTGTCGCCGAGTTCATCGACGCGCGAGACAGTCAAGAATCATCCATGTCGCGCCGAACATGTACTTAATACCGCTATATTTTACCGCTTCTATACTATAAACGCAACAAAACCGCCCGCGGGTGAAGTGGAGTGATATGTGTAGTTCTGGGTTGGATCCAGACGGAGTGATCAGCTTACAGCCCGATTCTGCAAGAAGCCGACGACAGCCATCTTGTCAAGCCGAGAGAACGGAAGTAGGTGTGCTGCAAATCCCATTCCTCCCAGTATCCACAACTCCCACTCCCTTTTCCTATTCTAGGCGATCAGAACCCATCCTTTATACAGTCCACTATATTAATATTTTCCATATCACGAAATCGTCTAGTACATACTTTCGGTGCAACGCCGAACGATTTTTTTGGTCCCAACGAAGCCGGATTCATTTGCGTTTATACGTAACCTCTCGTTTATCTCGCTCGCGTAGGTATCTTCTAGAAGTACCTACCTAGGTAGTTATAGCACCTAGCTTTACTCCTAATCCATTTACATACCCATTACAGGGTTATTTCCACACACATCCGTTGGTAATAAACTTTTATGTAGCTTCCTACTAACCCAATTATTATTACTGGAACTATCATAGTTGTCTTGTAAATTACATATTTCAAGCACCTTTTAATTCCACCGCCTTAAAGTGTTGCCTACTTAGGTAAAATAATAGGTACTTTAGGTATTCTTATTTTGATTCGGTCTCGTTAGCTTATACTTACGTAAACATGGCACAACAAAAGAAGCCACGCATGTCAGAAGAAAAAGAGCTGACAATCTTAGAAGCTAAACGCAATATTTTATTTGAGCGTATTCAAAACATTTACGAGCGCTCAAAAACTGCCGCTACTTTCGGTATTAATAGGGAATCATTTCTTAGTTATTGTATGACAGTAGATAGTATTCGAACAGATTTTCATAAGTTGTTAGACGATTATAACGCAAGATTGCTTTCTATTAATCCTGATGAACAGCCGAATTATCAGGCGAACACCTCATTCAAAGATCTCTCGATCTTATTGTATCATCAAGCGCATACAATCACAATTGAAGGGTAAATATTCAGCACAGCCCGTTTTGCGGTTCGAACGCCGCGATTACCGCCAATTGAGCTCATGTCATTCGATGGCGATATACGAAATTGGCCGTTATTCTATACGAGTTTTAAGTCTACAGCGCACGATAATGGTTCTCTGACAGATGCTGACAGGTTGTACTATTTAATAGGTAAACTGTCACCGAAGGTCCAATACGTATTTGCAAGTGTCACACCCAGTGCTGAGAATTATCAGGTCATATTTCAGTCACTACTTGATAGGTATCAAGATACTAGTGTTCTAGCGTCTGCTTACTTTGATCAAGCTTTAAATCTTAAATTGTCTGGTGCCGCGTCTGTTCGGAATTTCCAGCTGTTTATAGACAACTTTGTTATCGCAGTTAATTCCCTTAAAAACTTTAAATTAGAAGATCTTTCCGACTTTATGTTTCTTCAACTCGCTTTAAAAAACTTTTGACACTGAAACAATTCGCGCATTTGAGATGACGGAACGCAATCATAAAATACCTACACTAGATAGTTTTATTTCTTTCATCAAAGATCAGTGTTGAATATTTCATAATACGCAGTCTAGTTCATCTAGCTCGTCTTATAATAATAATAGCAAACAAAGGTCGAATAAAGCGCGAAATAGCAATAATAACTCGGTCCCTAATCCGCAATCTTACGTAGCATGCTCGGAATCTAATAATAATAATTCACAGAAGTGTCTGTGCAGTAATATAGTACATGACCATTTCTATAAATGTCCCGCCTTTAATAATTTAAATCCGACTGCTCGTTTCAAATGTGTGAAGGATAACAAAGCTTGCATTAATTGCTTAAGTATAAAGCATAAAACGAGTGATTGTTCTAGTAAGACGAGATGTCGTTCATGTAATCAACGACACCACTCATTATTACACTTTGATAAAAGTTATCCGTCGTCGAGCCAAGCCGGTAACCTTGACACGCTTACGTCGCAGGTGCAGGCTACGGTGACTTCCCCCTCCACGTCTCATGGCGAAGTATCGTTGTGTACAACGTCCATTGCGCGGGCGGCGTGCACGCGCGGACGGCCCTCGCGCGCTTGTAGTGATCAGCGCAGTGCTAAGCCACGGTGTACGGCGTCCAAGACTGTTCTGTTAGCGACAGCGCAAGTTATCGTTTATGATATTAATGGGGCGCCTCACATGGTGCGATGTCTACTCGACAGTGCGTCACAGAGTAATTTTATTACTTCTGATTGTTTCAAACGCCTCGGACTGTGGGATAACTTTAGAAATACTAACTTAGTGGTCAAGGGCAACGGCGGTTCAGAAAAACATTGCAAGGGTTCCGTAGATGTTAAAATACATTCGCGTTTTGATAGGAATATTAATTTTAACATTTCTTCGCTTATCGTGGAGCGTATTACAGACACATTGCCGAACGCTAATGTGAACGTATCATTACTCACCCAGCTCGAGACACTGCCGCTGGCAGACGCGGAGTTTGCAAATCCGGCAGACATTGATGTTTTGATCGGAGCTTCAACATTTCCGCACTTGCTACTAACTAAAGTAGTGCGTAGTTAGCGATATGATTTACCACCCGCTATTGAGACGGTATTTGGGTATGTGATTATGGGTACCGTACCTACGTTACATACTTCTCATTATATAACGTCTTGTTGTTATATGACGTCATTCGTGACTACCTAAATAAAGGTTTTTTGAGTGTAGTTGTAAACGACGAGGGCAACTCTCTTCCCTCATATTATATCCCGCATCACGGCGTAGTTCGCGAAGATAAAACCTCTACTAAACTTCGTGTGGTTTGAGAATCTAGTTGTAAGACTACATCGGGTCAGTCGATTAATGACATTTTACATGCCGGCGCTAATCTACAGGGTGATTTATTTAACATCATAATAAAGTTTCGTCTTTTCCAAATCGCTCTGTCAGCTGATTGCCGCCAAATGTTCCTCAATATCGGCGTTTGCGAATCTGACCGTAGATTTCAACGGATTTTTTATCGTTTTAACAATAACGAACCTTTATCCGTGTATCAGTTCAATCGTGTTTGTTTTCGATTCAAGTCTAGCCCATATCACGCGTTACGAGTTGTTCGCCACTTGATCGCTGATGTAGGCGATCATCTTCCCGCCGCAGCAGCTGTTGCTACTTCCACTTTGTATATGGATGACATTGCCTGTAGTGTCATATCCGTTCCGCTAGCAATTTTGCTTTGTGAAGAGCTTATTCAGCTTCTCAAGCGAGGTCAGTTTGATCTTGTCAAATGGACAAGCAACTCTTAGGAGGTTCTCGTACGCATACCTGATTCTCATAAAGCTTCTCCAGACATTGAGTTTGAGAAGTCTGTACCGCATAAAGTTCTCGGTTTACGCTGGGACAAATCCTGCGATAGTTTTCGGTTTGACGTCTCACCGCCAGATGATAAGTGCACCAAACGCACTATGCTGTCCACAGTGGCTTGACTATGGGACATAGTGGGTTTTGTGGCTCCTACAATTTTGTACGCCAAGCTTTTGATCAAAGAACTTTGGCTATCAAAGTGTGAGTGGGATGAAACACCCCCTGACCATATTGTCGCTGCTTGGGGCCAGTTTTGTATTGAGCTTACCGCGCTCAATCAAATTACTATTCAGCGTCATCTTGGGTTGGTAGATGGATACCATCAACTTAATAGGTTTCGCTGACGCCAGCGAGCGTGCTTACGGCGGAGTCGTAAATCTGCAAGTCCGCATTGGTTCTAACTACTCGGTGCAGTTAGTTTGTGCCAAGTCCAAGATCTCGCCTATTAAAACCATTTCGGTTGCGAGACTGGAGTTGTGCGCGGCCCTTCTGCTGTCTCATTTGCTCCGCAAGGTTCAAGACACAGTTTTGCCCCACTACCCTATTAATAAAATATACGCATTTTCCGACTCCTAAGTAGTGCTCGCTTGGATTTATTCATCTCCTCACCGCTGGCAGACTTTTGTCGCCAACCGCGTTATTAAATTGATTGAACTTGTTCCCGCTACTTGTTTCAATCACGTCGCGGGTATTGAGAACCCCGCTGATTGCCTGTCTCGTGGTGTTACTCCTCTTAATCTTCTGCGTCATCCATTGTGGCATCGTGGACCGTCTTGGATTTCCCATTATCCGTCAGAGTGGCCCATGCAACCCTTTGACCACAGTGCAGAAGACGAAGATGTACCCGAACGGAAGTCTGTTTCTCATCCCGTGATTGCTGAGGTTGCGGAATCTCCAATCTATGCACGCGCACTACGTATGTCGTCGTGGTCTAAGTTACTCCGCGCCATCGTTTATGTTTGTAGGTTTCTTAGGCACCTACCTAATGGGACTTTTGTTTCAAGTACTGATCTTGAAATTGCAGAATGTAAGTTACTACGAGCTGTACAGGCTGTTCATTTTAGTAACGACATTCAAAATTTGAAAAATAATGTACCTTGTTCTCCCGCTATTCTTAAGCTCAAGCCGTTTCTCGATGAGCACGGCGTCATACGCGTTAGTGGTCGTCTGTCAAATTCGGATGAACCTTATAACTACAAGCATCTTTGCATTCTACCGCGTCATGATCATGTTGTTGACCTTCTTGTTGATTTTTATCACAAGAAGCATCTCCATGCTGGTCCAGAGTTGCTTATGTCCTTACTTAGGCATAAATATTGGGTTTTAGCCGCTCGACGAATAATTCGTCACAGAATACATAAATATAACGTCTGTTTCAGATTTCGTCCGCGTCCGACTTTCCCTCCCATGGCAGATCTTCCTAGCCAACGCGTCAATCAAGTTGATTGCACGTACACACATACCGGTTGTTATTACGCAGGACCGCTGCAGTATACGCCAGTGCGTGGTCGAGGTGTAAAAAAGCCGTAAGGCTTGGCTATGTATTTTTACATGCTTAACGACGCGCGCTACGCATATTGAAGTTGCGACAGATTTAAGCACGGTGTCATTCCTTGCAGCCCTTAAACGATTTCTCTCACGGCGCGGCCCTATACAGTGTTTGTACACGGATAACGGCACTTGTTTTGTGGGCGCAAGCTCTTATTTACGCGACCTTTATAAGTTTTTCAGGGAAGAATATCGTACTCGTCTTCAGGAAGAACTTTCCATAAATCATATTGACTGGAAGGAATTCCGCCAGCATCACCACATTTTGGTGGATGTTGGGAAAGCATGGTCAAAGTAATTAAAACGCATCTCTTCAGTTATAGGTTAACAGATCCTCTCTTACGAAGAGCTTTTAACTGTCCTTGTACAAGTCGAGGCGCTGATCAACTCGCGTCCGCTCACGGCATTGAGTAGTGACCCTGCAGAACCATCCGCGTTAAGCCCTGCACATTTTCTGAACACAGTGCCATTATCGTCATTTCCGACTGCTGAAACAGACTCTTCAAGCTTGCTCCAGAGACATACTCTGCTGGATAAACTCGTGCACTCGTTCTGGCGGCGCTGGCATGCAGAATATCTCCATCAACTTTAGGCTAGATCCAAATGGAATAGTCCTGCATCCCCTATACAGGAGGGTACATTGGTCGTCATAGTACATGATAATGCTCCGCCGCTTTAATGGCCGTTAGCCATCGTAGAGAAACTGCATACTTCCAAAGACGGTACAACCCGCGTTGTTACCGTGAAAACCACGAAGATGAGCTACGTGCGTCCTGTTGTACGTCTCTGTCCGCTTCCAACTCAGTGAGATCTAGCTTGAAGTTGGATCTACTTCTTAGTTTAAGTATTTAGTTGGTAGTTTTCGTCATAATTGTTCGCTAAAGTTAATTTAGATTAATTTTAATATCATATCGCTGTCTTAGCCTATTGATGGGTTATACGGTAGTGCATCCAACATAGCTAAGTTCAATTTAATTTTTTTTAAAGTCAACCCTTTAGGGCTGGGGGGATATGGTAGCGTCATCTACCTTTCTATTGATAATTAATTACATAAACGTCAATTGTTCCTCGCTTGCTTGTCCAATTCGAGCGATCCTTTTTATTCCCTCCCTTTCTCCCAAAAGGCAGGCCTATCGCTGATTCGTCGCCGAGTTCATCGACGCGCGAGATATTCAAGAATTATCCGTGTCGCACCGAACACGTGTACCTAATACCGCTATATTTTACCGCTTCTATACTATAAACGCAACAAAACCGCCCGCGGGTGAAGTGGAGTGATTTGTGTAGTTCTGGGTTGGATCCAGACAGAGTGATCAGCTTACAGCCCGATTCTGCAAGAAGCCGACGACAGCCATCTTGTCAAGCCGAGAGAAAGGAGGTAGGTGTGCTGCAAATCCCATTCCTCCCAGTATCTACAACTCCCACTCCCTTTTCCTATTCTAGGCGATCAGAACCCATCCTTTATACAGTCCACTATATTAATATTTTCCATATCACGAAATGGCCTAGTACATACTTTCGGTGCAACGCCGAACCAGTTAGATGAGCGAAAAATAAAAAAAATCTGCTAATAGAATTGTAAATTGCTAGTATTTTAGCCTCTACCCTTGCTCGATCATCATAATTTCACCCTAGAGACGTCCACTGCTAGACTGAGTCATCTACCAAGGCTCTCCACACTCCAGTCTCTCACGTATATTCTGTACAAAATGTAAATAAAGTCGGTTCAGTGGCTTGTCAGTGAAAGATTGACAAACACGGCACGTTTGCATATCTAGTATTTTAACAGAATAATTTATTACTAAAGTAATAATTTTGAGTCATTCCGTATAACTTTATATAACATTATACTAAATTAAACAAATATGTGACTACGTCATATCACCGGCATTACATGGGCTTCAGTATAATCCTTTGCCTTGTTTGTTCGGGCACATAGCCTGTTTATGAAAGAAAGGTATATATGTACTGAGAGTCCCTACCACGTAGTGTGGACATTTAAACTGCTTAATCAAGCCGCTAAATATAATCTGGAGGCTTTAAGAGTCTTTAAGAGGCTTTAAGAGGCACTAGGGGCGAGAGAATTGAAAAATAGGTATTTGTAAAATCTATCGCTGTCGCACAGCCTCAAGCCTCCCCCCGCAGAGCGCGATAGAGACAATTGCAGCTTGGACCAAAAATACCTATTAAATGTACACAAAATCAACGTTTCGTATTCCCTTGATTCCTTCTCCAAAACTTCATCGATTTAACTAGTTTTTTCATATTAAATTAAAGAAAGGCTTTGGCCGTGTTTCTATGTTTTCCTTTTTTAAAATAATCTAGCCAAATTTGTTTTTTGGATGTTTGAACACAGCGGAAAATCTGGCCAATTTTTGAGGTATTTGAAGGTTCATATCTTCTTGAATATTTAATTTATGAGAAAAAGGAAAACATAGGGACATGACAATCGGGGCCATACATCTTTTGGAAAAATTATAATTGCTCTACTGGCATTATCCAGGTAGAAAACAGGAGACTACGTTTGTATGGAAAAAAAGCCGTTCTGTTTCCTCTTAATATGTTGCTGTTTGTATATTTTGTCAGTTTATTTGAGCTGCGTATCTTAATGTGTATAAACATGATATCTTTCCCTTTGTTATGTTCAATTAAAGGACAAATAAGGTCGTATATATGCTACCTACATTATTTCATATCAAAATCAGATGATGGCGTTTTCCGTATAGATCTCAATAGGAACACGCCAGATTTAAGGCTGACTTCGGGTAATCATATTAAATTAGCTTTAGTGAAAATCATCTAAGATGTGAACTACAAGTAGAAAAACTTTTTGTTTTGTTATAATTTATCCATTCAGTGAAACCATTTCGACAGTTTATTAGTGAAACTATAATAAAATCAGCTAAATGATATTAATAATTTTGAGTCATTCCGTATAACTTTATATAACATTATACTAAATTAAACAAATATGTGACTACGTCATATCACCGGCATTACATGGGCTTCAGTATAATCCTTTGCCTTGTTTGTTCGGGCACATAGCCTGTCCGTGTGGTGACGGATTAAGAATACGGAATGTCACCATCCCATATCATCCCATGGGTGTCGTAAGAGCCGACAGAGGGAGCATATTGTGCAGAGAACAGCACTGTAAGAGAAGGAAAACTTGATACAAACCCTATACCAACCCGTTTGGCCAGCGTGGTATAGTAGGCCAATTCCTCCTTTCAAAGGAGAGGCCTAGTCCAGCAGTGGACTGTTAAAGGCTGATGATGATGATGATGATGATGAAATGATATTAAAGAATGAATAAATATATAAACTGCTCTAAAAGAAATCTGTTTTGATATAAAAAAGCAAAAAGGCCGGAAAATATTGTCCTTTGCTAGAGTACTAAAAAAGCCTGACCGTCACCGACATTGAAACTTGGTCTGTAGATTCACCCCATATGGGGATTGATGCGTACGTGCCGGAAATTTTCGTTCACTTATGTTTTGGGTCGGTTAATGTCGCTTTACTGCTCAATCTCCAAGATGGATTGGACCGAATTTGTTGTGTAATTGTCAATGTACTAACGTTATATTTAAGACATAAAAAGAAAAGTATCTAGGAATTCGGTATTCGTGGTTGCCTTTGTTTGGTTTTTTTCACAACATATATTATCTATCACGTAAGATAGAACAGTATTTTAAATGATTATGTTTATATAATTAAATAGCTGAGGTCAATCAAATGTTGCGACCGCAAGAGAAAATTTGATGTATATATTTGAAGTGTAAATATTTGAGTTATCTTGTGAAAATTATTCCTTGCATTTACACGAAAATAAATTTGAAAAATTGCCACTACGCCAACAATATTCGGGCAAGTGCAACCAAGTTGCCACCAGGTTTCAATCCCATTAATGATATGACAGCGCATGAGATATGAACATACCTCTTCTTCCTCTGATGTTGCTAGAGTCTGTGGGCGGCGGTAATCGCTTACTATAATGCGATACGTCTGCTCGTTTGCCGCCTATTACATAAAACAAAAATTGGCTGGCATTATTTCCATAGAATCTTCTATATTGATCTGTCTAAGTCTTCAAATGTTCGGCTGACGTGGAATTGAACACAGAGTGACCCAGTAATTCAAAATAATTAAATAACGCATTTGTATAGACAACATTTTATTTAAAAACATAATTTGAAAGTGTTTGCTTTGCTCGAGAAACTGAAATAAAAAAGTAAGTAAGCAAAATAATTTCGCGGTGTAGTTTTACTCTTGTGTTAAAAATACAGCTACATCATGTAGCATTTGTTTACCAGTTTCTTCTTATTATTCAAAATTTTCAACCACGAAATTTAATCCTTTTTGTATTTGAAAATAATGCTTGTTCTCGGCTTGCATTTCGTTATAGAGAAGAGAATTTTGTAGCTTGGCGTTTTCATTTCTGCTGATTTTTGAATCGGCATTGAGATACAAACTATACAAGAAAAAACTACCGCTTTTATTTTGCCTAATGTGATGTGTCTTTAAGCGAATGCTTTAATGTAATACAAACAATCAGCATTTATCACGAACGCGAAATTACAATGACTCATTTGTATTTCAAAGACTAGAATATAGCTGGGTATTTACCCAGCAATATTCCAGTTAAGTTGGCATACCTGCTTAATATTAAGGTGTTTTCATCGTGGCATCTATAGACCTGGTAGTTAACGTCACTTGTAACATGAAAGGGGCGGTCTTCCTCCGTTGTATACACTGCGCTACCTTCCAGCCGATGTGTACGGGGGTTTATCATTGTGTATATCAAGTGTTGACGCGGGTAAGAGGTTAAACACACTTGTATAATGTAAACGTTATGTATTTATGTTATGAAATAATAACTGTCTCTTGTATTTGTAGGTATAATTTTCATGATGCTCTCATTTATCTATTGTCTAGAAGTAGTAGTTCTGGGCCTGTAGGTACTTGATCTAGAAATTAAATTGAAAGCCGTCGACATAAATGTCAGATATAGTATTTCAGTGGAATACTTCAACAATAATGATTGAGACTTGGTTGAAACTTGAACAAAGTGTAAATGGTATTCTAGTTAGATATATTAAGTAATCCTAAAGTTTTCTGTTTCAATACGATTCGATTAAGGTTGTCTCAGTATAAATACCGTACAAAAAAAATTGTTCTTTTATTACAATGTAGGTTTCAAGGGATGTGAACTTTTGCGTCAATCTCCACGACGAAAAAGTGTAACAAGTATCAAAGTCAAAAAGTTATTTTAAAATTCGTTAAAGCGACACTTTTGTTATTTCTAAACATCGATGTTGGAAATAAATTGTTTTCAGCGGTGACTACGCCAAAGTACAAGGACTACAAGGATATTTGTTAACAAAGTCTAATCAAGGCCGCTGCTAAAATAATATCTAGGGGACTTTTGGAAGGTATCAATTTGATTTTCTCGGGCGTTGCAAGACAAACGATGGTCCACTTTATATAGTGCCTTGCATGCCCGAAAACTTGCACGCAGGAAGAAACTCATAACCTCTGAAAACCTTGAGCTTTCTGAGCCGCAAAAATATTTACCTACGAAACGCTTGCAACGTTTGCCAACGAAACTCTAAGACGAAGTAGATTATTTTTATATCAGCCATATTGTAGGTTTGACCTACAATTCTAAACTTCTTTTACGAAGTTTAGATAGTAAAAACCTTTTTGCAGAAGTTTCTTTGTTTTAAAAGTGTAGCAAAGCCAAAAATTTACCTTCTATGAATGGAACTTTCAGTTGTCAAAGACTGCGAGGATTCATGAAATTATCACAAAATACCCAGTAACATTCAAAAGCACAGAAATGAAGATCCGTGGATCTTTAGAGTTACAAGTAACTTAACAAACTTAACTTACGTACATGCAAAATCAGGTCGTAATTTCAGATTTACCATGCAAAGTCATTATATCTTAAGAACATAAGAGGCTAGCCAAGACCATCCGGCTAATTTAAGAAAAAAAACATGGCATGTGACAGTTGCACCTCCTGCGAGCTATGTAGAAGCCAAAGAACATCTGCCCCCCCGGTAGTAATCTGCAGTGGCCCATATGGAGATCCCTGAATCGTTTACGAAGCCAGGTTGGCGTTGCAGATACAACCTAGCGAAATAGGGTATGATTGACTCGGCCTACACACAGTGCGACTGTGTGTAGGCCGTTTTAACGTGTGGAAAATGAGTTATCTCATGCCCATCCGACCGGGGAGTGGTTGAAGGGGTCTCCCACCTCGTGGGCTGGGTTACCGACTAAAAACCACACGGTGGCTCTGTAGCTCGACGCCTAGCAGGTACAACGGGAACTGTGGTTGTATTGCTCCGCTGTACCTGTCGAGTCCGTCCCCTTGCTTGGGACGCGTGCCCGGAAAAAGGCGGGGTGTGCAATGCCTTTCACAGCAGACTGCACCACACAGTCCGCTGCCTTCTCGGATCCGCTTGTGGTGGGTCGTCAGAGACTCCCCTTCCAACGCCCGCAGACTTGAGGAAGAGTCGGGTTCAACGGCCGCTTCCGCCACCTCGACGCCGCCTTTTCCTGCGAGCGGGGTTGCGTCGTTCACGCTCCCGCTCGGCGGCCTCCTTCTGGAGCATTACAGCTTCACTGAAGGAGACCACTGCACGCCAATTATGGGTGTCCTCTACAACTGCAGCTACTACCACCGTAACAAGTCCCTCCCGATGGTAGCGAGCAGGGTACTCCACTCGTTCGCCCACGCGGGGTGTGCCCCGCGTGGGCGGACTTCCTCTAGTGTGTGTTGAGCGGAGTACAGGTCGTCATCGCAATGGAGGCACTGTGTCGTCTCCTCACGTCCAATCCGACTCAGATACTCACCGAAGCAACCATGCCCGGTAAGCATCTGAGTCAGTCAGAAAGTATATATCGTGGGTAGTTGTGGATGCTACAGTAAAAATTTTTGCTCTTGCATTTAGTTATACTAATATTTATTTTAATCACAGTTAAAACTTTGTTTATGTTTTAATATAATTTGTAAATATATACTCCACCTGCCATATTAAATAAATAAATAAAGTAGTTAAGTAACTCTTTCGTCTCGAGCCAGGCGTTAAATATTGGCAAAATCGCACCGACGATGCGTTGGCGCGTGCAACGCGGTAGATGTAGCCACACGCGCCACTCGTCATACGCGCTTCGGTGCGCATTTCACCGGCACTCTTCGAGCGTTTTACTCGGCGCCTCCCCGCCTACCCGACGAAGGTGAACCTCGTCATAAATGCGGGTATTTACCCACGCCAGGAGATCCCAAGGTGGGAGGCCCGCAATGAGCGTCGCCGCCTCATGGGATATTGTCCTGAATCCTCGTGCGACCCAAATGGCAACCAACCGCTGCAGACTGGCTAGGATACTGCAGCGGGAGGCGCGCGTGAGACGATGATGCCACACGGGCGCCCCATAGAGAACCATGGACCGCAAGACGCCACAGTAGAGGTGGCGAACTTCCTCGCGTGGCCCACCCAGGCTCGGGAGCAGGCGCTGAAGCGCGCCCGCCGCACCACGAACCCGTGGGGCAAACGCTCGAAGTGATCTTTGCACACCCAGCGAGAGTCCAAAGTGAGGCAAAGGTACTTAATAGTACGCTCCACCTGGACTTGTGCACCACAAATTGACACCACCGAACTTGGTGGTTCACGGCCACGAGGAAGGGCATGAAACCATAGTGCCTCAGATTTGTGAGGCGCCACTCGAAGGCCCAGCTGGCTGATCGCCGAGACGACCAGTGCCACGCCAAGATTGGCGAGAGCCACAACACTGCGGAAGCCGGTTGTCCCCCGTGCCAGCACCATCGTATCGTCCGCATAACAGACGACGCTGATATTAGAGGGGAAATCGATACGCAGGACCGAATCGAACGTGATGTTCCACAGAAGGGGTCCTAACACGGACCCTTGTGGAACTCCGTCTGAGAGCTCCCTCGTGAGCAGAGCTCCATTCCGACCTTTTATCCTGATGGACCTCCGATTTAGGTAGGACCCGATTATATCACGCAGATAGGAGGGCACGTTATGATAAATCAGCGCCTTCCTAATTGACTGCCAGGGGAGGGAGTTAAAGGCATTGGCAATGTTAAGACTGACCGCCAACGCCTCCCTCCATGAGCACCGGCTCCGACAGGGAACGGACGCGACGGACTGTGTCTATAGTCGAACGCCCCTGCCGGAAGCCGAACTGGCACTCAGACAAATCGGGGCCCACATTCGACAGGTGGTCCTGGAGGCGGGCAGCAATAATGCGCTCAAAGAGCTTGCCCACCTTGTCCAGCAGACAAATGGGTTGGAACGCTGAGGGAGAATCGGCGGTCCTGCCGGGCTTTTGGATTAAAACTAGATCGGCCTCCTTCCAACCGGAGGGGAATACGGCACAACGGAGGCAGTCGGTGAACAATTGCCTCAGCCTGTCCCCCAAGATTGCGAGCGCGAGCACCCTCGCCCGACCCGGGATCCCATCAGGACCCGGGGCGGTGTTGCGGGCTCGGAGCCATCGAATGGGTCGGTCCAGCGGTCATCTTCTTTCACGGCAAGTCGGTCGTCCCAAGAGACTTGAGACGACTGTGACGGAGGAGGTGTCGAATTGCTTTTGTCGGCCCGCGGGAAGAGGGTATTGACTAGCCTCTCCAAAAACGGTGGGTTCAGGGTCGACGTGATGGGAGAGACCCACGGTCTGAGCTTGCCCATTACAAATTTGTAATGGGCAAGCTCAGACCGTGGCGTTGGCGCCCCCATGTGTCCCTGTCCAGTCCATCGACTAGTTCTTGCCAGGAGCGGGCCTTGGCCGCAAGGATGGCACTTGAAAGTGCTTTCCCGACGCTCCTATGCTCCAGCAATCTCTTCAGCAGTGGCTCTCCTTCTTCGCCGGGCTCGCAAGTACTGGCAGCGCGCCGCGACATGATCAAGGCGAATGCGCTCGATTTCGCGCGTACACCAGTACTGCGAGCTGGGTCTCCTCGGACTGGATCGGGGCATAGACGTGTCGCAGACAGATGTCATAATATCCCGAAACAAGTCCGCCTGCGAGTCGGGATCGGGCGGGATTCATGCATGCATGTCTCCGTCAAGTTCCGTCACGTTCCAGCGACGCGTTGGAACCGCGTTTGGGCGTCACTGAATGTCGCGGGGTGGGCGGACGGTCACGCTGAATTCGATCAATCTATGATCTGACAGAGTGGTCACATTCTCTCTCTTTCTGGTCACAAACCACCCCGAGACAAGACGCTCGTCAGAGGGCGACTCCCACGAAGTTCGACGATCGACTCCCCCTGCCAGCGGATGCATGTACTAACTGACCCCCGGTTTAAAAGCCGGAGATCGAGTTCAGTCGCCTATTCCAGCGCCGTGTCTCCACGTAGGTTGTCCCGGGTGTCACCCCACACGCTAAAGCGCGCGTTGAAGTCACCCAGGACAAACACCGAACGGGACTGGTAAACCCTAATGCGGTTGGCCAGCCCGTCGAGGTAGGCCTCAAAAGCGGCAAGGCCACTGTTTGGGGAGACAAAGCAGCCGACGACGATCGCAGGACCCCATTCGACAACGACAAAACCCCTGATGGAGCAGGTGGCAATGGGGCTCTCTTTCCTCCCATCGCCCCCCGCAAATCATGAGGCACCTATTGGAATGTCCTAAGATTCCGCACAGATTGATGTTCGGTGGCCGATCTATGCTGAGCCACCGACAATGCCGTTGCTGTGGCCACATACTGGGCTGGTGCCATTTGATATCAGTTCTGTACTAACGACTCGAGAAGAAGAAGAAGAATTGGACTTTACTGTATTTTGGCGATATTGTACTAGAAAATACACCACATTTTCTATTTTAGTGGGTGCTTACGCCATAGTAGGAACCTATTGTCTTAATTTAATTTCTAGTTTTAGTAATTTAGGCTCCTTGATAATATGTGAGCCAGGATATGTGACTTTATACATACCTACTTACGATGTATGCAATCACAAACTTACATCTTATACTAATATATAAAGCTAAAGAGTTTGTTTGTTGTTTTTTTTTTGTTTGTTTGTATGTTTGGTTGGTTGAACGCGCTAATCTCAGGAACTACTGGTCCGATTTGAAATATTCTTTCAGTGTCACATTAACGAAACATAATTTTGTTACTGAAGCTTAATCTAATCTAATCTACCTAACCAAATCTAATAACAAAAAACATAAAACAAATCTAAAAAGAGAAAATATTTACAAGGTTTAGGCGTCGTTTTCAGTGTTAGATAGCCGAGGAAGAACTGAGAATCGAGGAAGGCTATAGGCTATAAAACATCGCGCTATGAGTGACGGGAGAGGAGCAGTAGCCTTAAATAACGCGAGTGTAACCGCGGGCATCCTAGTTTGTAATAAAAAAGAACTGGAAAGTGGAATTAGGAAGACGACAACACTAGGTGTCAACAAATTGCTTTGTGTAGACATTCGGCCCACCGCACCCGGCACGTCGTCGTAGTGGCGAGATACCTGACCATCCTGCCTTCTAGTCAAAAGGTGAGGTTACATACATGCACACTAAGTACAGAGTGTCTTGTACAATGTACCCTTGTGTACAAAGATGTTACATACGTACATTGTGCCACAATGTTGCCGATGCACCCGTCTCACGAGGAATCGCTTTAATGTCTGCCGAAATTCTGTGTGAGACATTATGGAATGCGGGAATGGCGTTTTTATAGAATAAAATGGCATGTATCTGAACAGAAAACTGTAGTTTATGGCAAAGTGACCTCCGAGAAATATGTTGTAGATGTCCCACCAAAAACATTTAAATGTAAAATGTTGCCAAGACGAGTGCATATGGCTTAGCCTGTGAAATAGATAATAGATGTGACGTAGAGCAAAGCTTCAGAATCTATCAGCGTCATCTATCCCTAACTTTGCCAGCCTTAGCTTCACAAACTCTACATCTCAGTCAAAATGTATGGCTTCGATTCAGCAAGATTCGTTGTTCCAAAAATTAATAACTTAATTTAATATTTTCTTGGGTTTACGCGAATGTTACACCTTGAAATTAAACTACAGTTTACGGATTTTATCGCGTTATATTGGTTTCACTGGTTACTTAGTTATTACATTTAAACCGAATGATCTAGAAACTACATTTTTGGTGTGATTCTGTAAGAAATCATTCAAAACTTCGAATCTAAATCCGCTGTGAGTTTCTAGATTTGCATTCGAAAACCTCGGTTTATAATTCGAATCTACACTAGCGCTACTCTTGCGAGCGTGTTTGCGAGTTGAACTAAATTGACCTCGGAACTTTCACAGATAAAGTATGAGATGACGTAAAAAGGGACATTCTGTAGTGGTAATTCCCCCATCACTTCGACGCTCACTTCGCACTCAAACCACAAGAAACTCACAGCGGATTCAGATTCGAAGTTTAGAAAGAAGTCTTACAGGATCACACAGAGTGTTGTGTGATTCGTAGTGTGATTCTGTAAGACTTCTTACAAACTTCGAATCTGAATCCGCTGTGAATTTCTTGATTGGCATTCGAAAACCTGCGTTGATAATTCGAATCTACACTAGCGCTACTCTTGCGAGCGTGATTGCGAGTTGAACTAAATTGACCTCGGAATTTTGACAGATAAAGTATGGAAATATGGAAAAGGGGCATTCTATAGTGGTAGTTCCTCGTCACTTCCACGCTCACTTCGCACTCGAACCCGATTTAAAGAGTCAAATTAAAAGCATCTATTTTACGAGTCAAAATAGAAGAAATTATAGTTAAATAGTATTTATATAAAGTGTTAAAGTGAATAAGTGCCTACTTACTTAATCGATAACGAAAGCACGCGTACCTTTCTAACATAATGTTGTTAAAAAAGTACACGGACCTTTGGCAGGCGTACATGAAGACATAGGTCCAACGCGCAGAGGCCCTTTGAGATTTTTAATCTAGAATGTGAGGGGACACCTACTGAGGAGCCTCCATAACTGCACTATAAAGTACAGCTGGATTAGCCGCAGCAGGTGTAGGATTATTGCTACTTGTATGGAAAATAATTACTCTGGGCTATTATGATGGGGGTTAGGTGGATAAGTGAATATGAAAACTATGGATGAACAACGGCGTCTGCCCTAAGTACTCTTATAGTACGTCAAAAAGGGGCAGACGGTGACTCGCCAACTCACTAGATGGGCCCTCTCTAAATAGCCACCATGGTAAACGAAGTCTGCCAGAAAGGTAGCCAAAGGGCAACACCGGTGCGAGTGGCTAGGGGTGTAGAGCGATGCGGCACCGGTTTCGCCATCGCGAGTCGTGACCCGGAGCGGGTTTCCCCGTAATTACGCCCTTGCAAATGACACTTCCACCCCCGAGCAGCCCCGAAAGCTGAGTCACTGACAACAGAAGATAAGCCTAATTACTAGGTATAAAAACTACATAGTTATATGATTTTTTCAGGTGATTCAGGATATGCTCAGCGCGCCTACATTATAACACCAATTAGTGGTGCTGAAATAATTCCCCAGAAGCTTTTTACAATGACCGTCATTTAACTGATCGCAATTTAGTAGAGAAAGCAATTGGCTTCCTAAAAGGATGATTTAGGTGCTTGTTGCTGAACACAGAGTGTTCAACTATCATCCAAACATAGTTGCAAAAATAGTTATTGCATGTTATGTTTTGCATAATATGTGCAATCGCGCAGGAATGCGGCATTCACAATTTCGACTAGAAGAGCTCCAAACAATTGCTGAAGTTCAAAGGAGGCAAACTAGGGATTTGCGATCTAACGCCAATTTAGCTCTAGGGCAATTACGTAGGCGAAACGTAGTAAATAGGATTTAGAGTTCACGTCATAATTAATTGATCGGCGGTGTCGTTTATTGTATGTATTCTGTGGTCGGTGAGTCCGTGTCTTTCAATAAAACTGCGCTAGTATTCGTAAAAGTGTTTAATTTAAATATAAATAAAACCCGACTGAAAAATCTTACTTTAAAAACTAAAACGCGACTTATATTGCTACACCCTATCTCTATTCTTGGCTTCTGCCAATGCTTGCAGCCCTTCCCCAACTGCAGCCACAGCTTCAGCAAAAACTTTATCTTTCCCTGCACTCCTCTCCAGAAAGGACTGCAAGATGTATTTAATTTTTGTATTTCCAGCTGCTGTTTTTCCATCCTCAGGAATCCCTCGGTGGTGGTAGAGAATTCCGTACGCCGATGTGATGGTGGAAGAGCAGCAATTAAAGACGTGTGACGTGATGCTGAAAAGAGAATACCTATTACTACATGCGTTAATAAAAACTCTTAAATAAATAGCAGCTTTTCGTTGTCATTTATATCAAAAATGAAGTTCCAAAAGTTGAGCTGGATGAGGAAGCAAACAGTTTTCTCGAAATTGCACGATCTGGTGGTCTGTAATTACGAGTGTGTTCTTGACTATCCTCAATCAGGTTGAAATCCTGAAAAGTAAATTGGATAAAATGTTACTCCATATCTTCCTTTTGGGATAAAATTAGATTAAAATATTTTGACTGCCAATAGTACCCTACAGATAAATTACTACTTAAATTATATTGGTAATGAACTTGAATATTTATAGGTACTACCTACTATTTAGTACAATATTGCTTACATAAATACAATAGCTGGTGATTCCTCTGTAGGTGCTTGACTCTGCTGTTGTTGTAGTAAATCTATAATAAGTAAATATAAACAGATAAATGCTAGATAAGAGTATATCATTAATTAACCCCATGCAACTATGAATTAAACTTAAATATCTTACATTGTCAGTATCAGCATCTTGTATTTGTTGCACTTCATGTGATGGAGACGGAGTATCATTTTCCTGAAACAAGTAGGTGAATTTAGCAAAAAAATATAATAAAAATTCACTTTACATTAAAAAGGGTATAATCTACCAAAAAAAAAATGAGCGCTACAAATTACGACGGCAAACCTTGCAGAGTGCTTCCAGTACTACTTACTTACCTATTGCATTTCTAAATTTCTTACTGGAAGTGGCTGTATGCCTAAATGTGCATCTCCTGTTGAAAAGCTTTCACCACCACATAGAAGCTACAATTCTATTTTCAAGCTCTGATAGCTCCACTTCATCCACATTTTAAGTGGTTTGCTATAAGGAATGTTAAGTGTTTCTAACACGTAAAAAAAAGGACAGCTAACCTTAGTCCACTGTTTGTATGTTTTGATGGTGCCACTTATACTATTTAGGCGCACGGCTAGTTCCTCCCACTGGCGTCGACTTCGCTCTCTGGTATTTTTAGTTCTCAAGAAACCCTTCGCCATGCCAAGGTTTCTTTCCATAAACTCTACCAGAGTTTCAACCTGAGCCGACGATGGGTGAGAGGGACGTGTCTCACTTGGACTGAAACATTATTGTTGGATAAAAAACTTCTTTAATTAATATTATTTGTGAACTTTGCAATTGCATTTGCATTGAACGCAACGCAATAGATGATAAACTATAACCAGATTGAACGATCAAAAAACAAATAAAACGTAAACCATAAACGAAACAATTTATCGCATTAAACTTGGTTTTATAACACTAACATAGTTGAATAGAACCTCATCTAATTACATAAGATAAGCGCTAGATGACAGCGTTTAATTATTTTCAAGTTAAATTATTTTTATAATATTTATTTCTAAATCTAATAAAAGTCTTCAAATTGTTACCAATAAAAATATTTTTAAATAACAATTTTTACTTTGAAAACAACATTTAAATGTTAAACGAATGTTAATGTTTCGTAATTTCCTAATTTTTGAACGATAAGCAGCTGTCAAACATGTGTGTCAAATTTGACATATAAGCTTTTTGAAAATTTAAAAATCTCCCTTTATTTTCTTTTGTGTTGATGTATGATGTAGATGTGTTTCTTATTTCTTGTTATTTTTATGACGACCCAGCTTGTGATGTTGACGATCCTTCTTTCATCGACTAAATGGACTCTGATTCCCACACTCTTCGCCTACCCATTTTACTCGACCAATTTTGCATTCTACTGGAATTCAGCCACATTCACAGCAATGTCCACAAGAAAATGTTGTGTTTGAAACTTTAATAAAATTTGTAAGTTACTAAAGCCACTTTTATAAGTAATCTACTGATCTTAAGGATATCATAATATAAATCATATATAAATTTTCAAAGAATATGTAGTTGTCCTATCCTTTCAAAATAAATAATTTAAAAAAAGTAAATAATAAAGGGGGGCTCCCATACAACTCGTTACTCAATCTTAATAAACAAGTAGAAACTTAAAAGAATTTAAGTATACATATAACGAACCTGAATTTCTTTTATAGACGATGGTACGGAACCCTTCGTGCGCGAGTCCGACTCGCACTTGTCCAATTTTTTTAAGACACTGAACGTTTACATCCCCTGCAATGATTTCCACCATGCTACAGTATAAGGAAGATTGGTAAATGAAAAATGGGCAGACGGTTTAAAAAGGCGAGAAAGTGGTGACTAATTAGAAACAGGGTCAAAGAGCGTATTGATGGATCAAAAAGGTTTTTGTATTACCATCACCAATAACACTTAGCCGAATGATACGAGCCTCCCTTAAATCCGGCCTGAATGACAACATAGTTGATCAATTTGAGAAAATAATAAAAAGGTTTTTTAAAGTGCGCGACATGGAAACATATTTTGGTTCTGTTAAGTGGAAATCCTTTGGATGTGGAAACTTTGCTTAATGCCAGAACTCACAGAATATCATGTGAATCCAAAGAAAATAACAAAAATGAAAGTAAAATGTGCAACACAGGTATTAGCCGAACTATAGCTGCCAGTGATTGTATCGATTGTATCGTGTAATTAACTATGATCAAAACTCTCAGATACAACCAAAATGTTATGAATATTATAAAAATGATTGAAGAATAAAGGGTACATCATTGTTTTAAATTATATAGTTATAATTATACAGTACGCAGTTACACACATGGTGAAAATGAAATGGTTTAATAGCATGTACATTCATAAGCGAAAACCATGGTTTTCTCTTATGGATGTTTACATTCTTGAATCCTAATAAAATAAATTTATCAAATAATCTAATTTAAATAATAAAGTACGATATTTAAAAATGCTTGAAACGACCGCCAGGTAGCGCTTATGGCTTGAGTGACGTCTCTATACAAAGGTACTACAAAGGCACTACAATATAATTGTATAATTGTAGATATGAAATGTAAATATTGTCCACAGACTAATAATGATTTTGTCTGTCAGTAATTTTTTTTCGTAAGGTAAGCATAGATTATATATACGGCACAAATTTAGAGTTGTCCGTTTTTTATTTTACTTATTATTTGCCTCAAGTTCCTTAAAATAAGCAATTTAATTTAAACATCATAATAGCTAAAATTCTGTGTTAAAAACTGGTAAAATAAAAAACCGATAAATTTCGACTTACATTTTGTTGAGTGTGGTAGTCACTAGTACAGTATTGGTCGCTTTGGCGCTCACTTCACTTCGCAAGTGCCTAGGTAATGCTTACAGAATGCAAAATCAAAGTCAATTTGAACCTTATGCGAAGTGATAGCGCAAACGCTAGTGTATTATATTTTCTTTGTGAGAGCGAATAGCGACGTGACATGCGAGTTTTTGATTGAATTTTACAGAATCGAGATTCAAAGTGCAAATTAAAAGCATCTATTTTACGAGTGAAAATAGAAGAAATCTTAGTTAAATTGTGTTTAAATAAAGTTTTCAAAGTTATAAACTGAATAAGTGCCTACCTACTTAAGGTTATGAGGATGGGTGATTAATGGACCGGTATGATAAAAACTATGGATTACAGACGGCACCTGCCTGATACTCTGATAGCATCCATCCGCGAGGCAGGTGGTGACTCGCCAACTCACTGGAAGGGCCCTCTCTTATTAGCCGCCAAGGCAAGCAAAGTCTGCCATAAAGGCAGCCAGAGGGCAACACCGGTGCGAGTGGCTAGGGGTGTCGAGCGGTGCGGCACCGGTTTCGCCATCACGAGGCTCGTGACAACGGAGACCCGGAGCTGGTTTCCCCGTAGTTACGCCCTTGAAAATGACACTTCCACCCCCGAAGTAAATAGCTCTTGCGGCTTCCCTCTGACCAGCCGACCAAGGCCAGTCAGAGTTGAGAGTCCTGCGGGCGCTCTTGGGCATCCAGTCCAACCAGCCAGTAAAGGCAAGCCGGAGACGAGACCCTGACCGACTCTCCGAAGCATTCGGGACCGCAGTGTCGCCACACACATTCAGCTCGCCACAAAGCTGCCCTGCGGTTTGTAAGCTTTCTTTTCATCTTGTAGTACATTTTTTGTTATATCACAAGATGAGGTGATGTTTGAAAGCTGTTACTCTGCCCTCTGAGTTTGCGTTAGTCTCATAGGGAGACAACGACTGCCCCACAGGGGTTTTATTATTATTATTATAATGATTATTTCAGTGATAAGGATAGATGGTCACTTACACTAGCCAACTCTTGATTATTTTGAATTTATATAGCTACCTTGCTTTCAGTTTTTTTTTATATAATACTTCTAGTTCTATTAATTTAATATTCATGTTTTATTAGGTCATTCAACTTACTACATTTACATTTTCATTGTTGTTCCACAAATTTTATTAAAATTTGCTAGTGTTAGATGAAGATAACTTGTTATCATGGGCTGGATACTAACGTTTTTGTAGTTTTCGTGTATTCATATACCGTCACTTTCCGTAACATACTTTTCCACCATAGTTCTGAACATGATCGCGAGTTGCCTACATTATAAGGCGTAAGTGGTTGCTCCTGTTACACAAGATTTACATTGGAAGACTACTACAGCACTTAATTTTGTAACTGCACATCTGTTTAGTATTATGTATGTTCTTATTTACTATTTACAAGTAATTAATTACAATGTGAAACAGTTGCAGCTCCTTACAAAACAAAATATGTACCATAACACTGGCGATTAAAAAGAGTGGCCACGAGTTTTATTGCCCGTTCTTTCTCGTGGTTCTACCTATTGCTTTGCGAACGAGGCAGTAAATGTAAATGTAGAAGCATTAGTAATTTACTTGAAAAAATTGACCTTGTGACCTAGATGAATAAATGATTTTTGACTTTTGACTTTGACTTTTGACTTAGTGGTGCTGACGATAATTGATCTTTGATCTTTTTTAAGACAACTCCCGCACTAGGAAGAAATCCTGTGTCGCAGGGGACTTTACAAACATACAACCAACGGGCACAATGAACACCCAGACAAGAAACAACAATTTATGGATCACACAAAGTGTTGTCTCGTGTGGAATCGAACCCACAACACTAGGCGCAGTATCAAGCGGCGAGGCGGCCGCTTAAACCACTAAGCCAACCGTGCAGTTAATTCCCCCGAAGCTTTTTACAATTACCATCATTTAACTGCTCGCAATTCAGTAGAGAGAACAATTGGCCTCCTAAAAGGACGATTTAGGTGCTTATAAGTACACAGAGTGCTCAACTATCATCCAGATATAGTTGCAAAAATAGTTATTGCATGTTGTGTTTTGCACAACATGTGCAATGACGCAGAAATGCCGGCATTCACAATTTCAGAAGAAGAGCAACTAGAAGAGCTCCAAACAATTGCTGAAGTTTAAAGGAGGCAAACTAGGGATTTGCCATTTGACGCCTATTCAGCTCTAGGGCAATTACGTAGCCAAAACTTAGTAAATAGGCTTTGGCGTTCACGTCATAATTAATTGATCGCTGGTGTCGTTTAAACTGCGCAAGTATTCGTCAAAAGTGTTTTATTTAAATATAAAAAAAAAAACAACAAATATGTTACTTTAAAAACTTAACTGCCTCGTTAGTCTCGCGGCATAAATGTGCACGTGGAATTGGGAGGTCTTGGGTTCGATTCCCGGGTCGGGCAAAGGGTTATTGGGTTTTTCCGTCAGGAAATTCTCAGTAGCAGCACGGAGTCTGGTAATGTACCCGGTACGGCAATAGGCTCGCCCCTTATTACGTGGGACCTAAAAAATTCATGGCGAAATGTGGGTGTAATAGTACACCTCTGCCTATCCCCTCGGGGATACAGGGAGTCTATATAATATATATATAAACTTAAACGAGAAGACAGAACACTCATTTTGCCACACCGTATCTCTTCAGGGCATCTGCCAATGCTTGCAGCCCTTTCCCGACTGCAGCCACAGCTTCAGCTAAAGTTTTTTTCTCGTTCTGCACTCCTCTCCAGAAAGGACTGCAAGATCTGTGTCTGCAATCTTTGTATCTCCCGCTGCTGCTCTTCCACCCTCAGGAATCTCTCGGTGGTGGTGGAGAACTCCGTTCACCGTTGTGATGGTGGAAGAGCAGCAACAGAAGACGTGTGACGTGATGCTGAAAAGAAAACACCCTATTATTACATGCGTTAGTAAAAACTCTTAAATAAATGACGACCGGTTGGCGCAGCGGGAGTGTAAGCGACTGCTACAACGAAGGTCGCGGGTTCGATTCCCGCTCAAGTCAAACATTTGTGTGCATGAACATGGATGTTTGTCTTGGTCTGGGTGTTTCTATGTATAATATGTATGTATTTACAAAAAAAAAGTATATATGTATGTTTAACCATTATCTAGTACCCATAACACAAGCTCTGCTTAGCTTGGGACTAGATGGTGATGTGTGTATACTTGTGGTAGAATATATATTATTATTATTAAATAGCATCACGTGTCTCCCTCCATGGTCCAGTGAATAGCGTATGTGACTGAAGATCGTGAACATTTTTCGTAGCAATGTTTGGCTCTGTGCGTTAAGTTCGACAAAACACAAAACGGACTGTATATACCACCGAAAATATAATACTATACTAGTAGTTTTTACTGATAAGAAATATAAGTGCAAGAAGTATTTACACATACAAACTATATAGTACAGAGTACTAAACATGTTATTCGGTGACAGTGACGTTTCGCTAGAGTCGCCAATATGGCGACCGCAATTTTTGTCCATGATTTGTCTGTCAAAACCAATATAACTAAATACTCGATAATCCAAATTTTGCCGATATATCTGGTCGACTCGAAATCTTTATTTATTTATTTTATTTATATTTATTTATTTTTATGTTTTATTATTCAGATAAGGTTTCGATCGAGTCTACCATACCCCGTGACAAAACTAATAATATAGATGCTTACTCAAGCGTTAAGCCATGAGGCTCCGAACTTTTACTCCCGGAGTAAATTTTGAATAGTTAACTATGTCCGTACTGCTAGTTTATTAATACCATAATTGCCTAATCTTTGTGTAAGTCTTGGAGTAAAGTTGATCTGACGCTAATCATAGTTGATTAAGAAGGGTGCTTAGTTTAAAGTAGTTAAATAAAAGTAAAGAAAAAGAAAACATGTGACATGGTTACCCGACGAAAGCCCTATAGCTTGAGTCAGAGTGTAGCGGATCTGATCTCATGGTATGATTTGAATCATCACAGTCACAGGATACACTTGCTGTGACAACTCAAATCTGACTCTACTCAGATACATACTCGTAAAATGCTTTGGCTTATTCCAAAAGTTGAGTTGGATGAGAAAGCAAACAGTTTTCTTGAACTCGCACGATCTGGTGGTCTGAAGTTACGAGGTCTGTCTTGACTATTCTCAGTCAGGTTGGAATCCTGAAAAGTAAATTGGATAAAATACTACTCCATATCTTCCTTGTGGGATAAAATTAGATTAAAATATTTTGACCGCCGTGTGGTTGACGGCATAGATTACAAGTGTCACGACCCCTATCTTCCCGTGGGTGTCGTAAGAAGCGACTAAGGGATAACACGATGCAAATACCATCTTTGCGTAGAGACGGAAAACTCGACATCAAACCCTATACGACTGCCTCATTGGTCGCGGCATAAATGTGCGCGTGGGATCGGGAGGTCCCGGGTTCGATTCCTGGGTCGGGCAGTGTTATTGGGTTTTTCTGTCACAAAATTCTCAGTAGCAGCACGGAGTCTGGAAATGTGCCCGGTACGGCAATAGGCTCGCCCCTTATTACGTGGGACTAAAGTATATCTGGCGAAAAGTGGGTGTAGAAATACACCTCTGCCTACCCCTTCGGGGATAAAAGGCGTGACGTTATGTATGTATGTAAATATTTTGACTGCAAATAGTACCCTACAGATAAATTACTATTTGAATTATATTGGTAATGAATTTTAATATTTATAGGTATGTACTACGTTAAGATCTAATAGAATAATATATAATCTTCACACATCAGATTTATAATAGTGGGTACATGTACCTTTATAAATCTGATGTTTCTAGGTACCTAGTATTTATTACAATATCATCATATCAGCCAAACGACGTCCACTGCTGGGCATAGGCCTCCCCCAAGGTTCTCCACACAGACCGGTCTTGAGCCGCCCGCATCCAACCGCCTCCCGCGATCTTGACGAGATCGTCGGTCCACCTTGCGGAGGGCCTACCTCTGCTGCGTCGTCCGGTACGTGGCCGCCACTCCAGAACCTTTCTGCCCCAACGGCCATCGGTTCTTCGAGCTATGTGCCCTGCCCACTGCCACTTCAGCTTGGCTATCCGGAGAGCTATGTCGGCGACTTTGGTTCTACTGCGGATCTCCTCATTTCTGATTCGATCTCGCAGGGAAACTCCAAGCATAGCTCTCTCCATCGCCCTCTGAGTGACCTTGAGCCTTCTGATAAGGCCCATAGTGAGCGACCACGTCTCTGATCCGTAAGTCTTCACTAGCAACACACACTGGTCAAAGACTTTCCGTCTTGAGACATTGCGGGATATCGGACGAGAATATTATGTCGTAGCTTCCCGAACGCTGCCCAACCGAGTTGGATTCGACGATTGACCTCCTTCTCGAAGTTGGACCTACCTAATTGAATTACTTGTCCCAGGTAGATATACTTGTCGACAACTTCGAGCGTAGAGTTCCCAACCTGAATTACAATATAGCTTACTTAAAATACAATAGGTGGGGATTCCTCAGTAGGTGCCTCTCTCAGCTGTTGTTGTGGTTCATGAATCTATAATAAGTAAATATAAACAGATAAATGCTAGGTAAGAGTATATCATTAAACCATCCCATAAAATTATGAATTAAAATATTAAATATCTTACATTGTTCAATCACAGCATCTTGTATTAATTGTTGCACATCACGTAATGGAGAAGGAGTATCATTTTCCTGAAACAGGTAGGTAAATTTAACAAAACATTCAAATAAAAATTCACTTTACATTAGAAAGGGCCTAAGAAACCAAAAAAACAATGGGCGCCATAAAAAACGACAGCAAACCTTGCAGAGTGCTTCCAGTACTACTTACTCGTACTTACCTATTGCATTTATAAATTTCTTACCGGAAATGGCTGTATGCCTAAATGTGCATCTCCTGTTGAAAATCTTTCTCCACCACATAAAGCAACAATTCTTTCCTCAAGCTCTGATAGCTCCACTTCATCCTCCACCCCACCACCAGTCCTACGCCTAGCAGCAGAGCGTGCTGCAACTTTTCTTTTTATGGCGCTTTTTTGTCAGACCAATACTACAATCAGACATTTAGTTACAGAAATGATAAAAAATTACTGATATTAAATACATAATTATGTATTTTTCAAACTACATTAAAATCTCCATTTTCTTATTATTATTAGTCAAGAATTGAAATTAACGCAAAATAAAAAATAAGATATTTATGAAATCAAGGAACACACTTTGAACCAAGATTCTTCACACATTTTAAGTGGTTTGCTATAAGGAAAGTTAAGTGGTTCTAACATGTTAAAAAAGCCCGGCTGACCTTAGTCCACTGTTTGTAAGTTTTGATGGTGCCACCTACACTATTTAGGCACACGGCTAGTACCTCCCACTGGCGTCGACTTCGCTCTCTGGCATTTAGAGTTCTTAAGAAACCCTTCGCCATGCCAGGGTTTCTTTCCATAAACTCTACCAGAGTTTCAACCTGAGCCGACGATAGGTGAGAGGAACGTGTCTCATTTGGACTGAAACATTATTGTTGAAACAAACACTTATTTAAATAGGATTATTTTTGAACTTTACAACCAGAAATATAAACTTACTTCATGATTATTTCACAATAATTATCAGCAAAGAGTATACAAATACCATACAAATACTACGTAAGAATTACATATCAGCACTGAACAATAAAAAAACAAACAAACCAATTGCCAATAGCAACCAACGCACAGATTAATATTGACATTGTGTGTCAGTATCTTTTTTCGTAAGGTAAGCATAGATTATATTCACAGCACGAATTAAGAGTTTTCTGTTTTTTTTTTTTACTTATTAGCTGCCTCAAATTCCCTTAAATAAGAAATTTTTATTTAAACATCATAGTAGCTAAAATTCAGTGTCAAAAATGGTAAAATAAAAAACCGATAAATCTTGACTTACATTTTGTTGAGTGTGGTAATCACTAGTACAGATTTTTTTACGCGTTGGAGCTCACTTCAATTCGCAAGTGCCAAGGTGATGCTTACACAATGCAAAATCAAGAACCTTATGCGAAGTGAGAGCGAATAGCGAAGTGACATGCGAGTTGTTGTTTGAATTTTACAGAATCGACATGCTAGCCGACGTTTCGAATTCTTTACAGGATTCATGTTCACGGCAGACTGAGGTGGTATTTGTCTTTGTCTTGAATTTAAAAGTTATCTCAAAGTACCCGAACATTTTTCAACTATTGGTGTTACTTAATTTAGTAAGTAACCAGTCAATATCAAAAGGAACTACACGATATAATATAAACGTATTGTACATAACAATATGAAAATTGATTATCCCTACATTTAGTAAAACGTGTTAATATCATGTTCGTAGGATTAAGTCCGGTCTCGATGTCTGGGATTAAAGTCGAGCGAATTGTATTTTGTTAGCGACAGCGTGCTCCTGACGACTTGCAAGCTATGCTCATGTTAGCACGACACGTTACGTTACACTAAACCGAAGGAAACGCAGTTTTAGAAAATATGGCACCCAATTAATATCAGAGTGTATTTTCGTCGGAAAGATCGTAAATTTTGTTACAGTTTGAAATAGCTGGGATTACAGTTTTGCATCTATCGTCGATTAGTTAAAATTGAGAAAATATATGTACAAATTGTTGTTCATCAGATACAACTTCATGTTATAAACTCGCAATAAAAACAGCAAAAAAGACGGAATTACACTAAAAGCGATTTCCAGGTACTTTCAGCTATATAAAAAAAATGATTTCCAGAAAATCTGCTATGCTGCGGTTGAAATATTTACACTGAGCATAGTGTCTATTTGATGCCAATTGTTCTTAGTAATAAAAAAAAATATAAAATGTTTTTTGGTTCGTGGAATTGGAGAATATGATGAAACGATCACCGATATATATATATATATATTTGAATAACTTAAATAGCCACTTTACGGAGAAATTATGAATGGAAGACGACGATTATTATACCATCTGTAATAACATATATAAACTGACTGTCAGACAACGCGCAGTCAAAATTATTGAACACAGGTAGCAGAAAGGATTTCCCGAAATTCTCAAATACCAGACAGAAATAATATTTTATTTATTTATAGTCTCACGCCTGTATTCCCGAAGGTGTAGGCAGAGTTGTAAATATTACACCCACATTTCGCCATGAATGTTTAGGTCCCACGTTATAGGGGGCGAGACAGAAATGTTACCTGAAAAATAAAATATGCAGCCGTAGCTGCGGGCATGCTCTTATACAGTATATCACCACACAGTCATGGGGACATCAAAGTCGCTAGTCAATAATCACAAGTCCCCAGTATTGTCCGCAAGCCAGCCTCGCAGCGCATCAGCATTGTTTAAAATGTTGTTCGGCGCGCCGCACAAACCCAAGCGTCGATCACAGAATGTTGGGCTTACCCGCCAGTTGCGGCAGGCAGTAACAGCGTACGAACGCCAAAATGAACTCGTGAAATTATAATTTATTTGCGCGAGTGTGTGATTCTTATACGGGAAAACAATTTTTGTAGTGAAAATGAATAGTGTATTTTCACTACAAATATTGTTTGCCCGTATAAAAATCGAATCCACAGCATTTAGTTCAGTTTCAAGTGGTGAAACCAATACGTCATCAAGTAATCGATGCAGTCCACAAAACGTATCGCAAGTCTTATAAAAATTCTTCAATATTTTAATAAACATATTTCTGTAAGTTAAGCCTGTAAGTTTCGTGATAATAATTTTCATAATGTAATCCCGCTTACATCCAAGATTTTTTGCTCGGAGCTCGGGGTGCAGTGACTAGTCTAATCAGATTTGACAGAATATAAGGTTTAGTCTGGTCAGTTACTTAGATGTCTAATAATTGTACATGAAAGAAAAATAAACACCTTGACCACGGCAACTCTCAAACTGTATCATAATAGGTCTATTCGTTTAAGAGCTACGATGTGAGCTACTACAGAGACAGACTTACATAGATTCATCGATTCGTCAAACCTCTGCATGCATCGAGGGTCATCAAACAGTCACTACATTTCATGATGGTTTTATTGGAGGGATTTATTTTTAATTCACTGTTTGACTGCATTTGCTACAGATTGATAACAGTGCAGTTTTATTTTCATTGATGGAAAATGTGTGTTGAATCAAGCAGCCATGTGTAGGTGGACTTATAGTTCAATTGGTCATTATATCACCACTTTCATGACAATTCTATGTACAAACATATTTTACCTATTGAGGTACATAGATTTCTTATATTCGGATCTATCGTGATCCTTTCAGTCTTGTTTTCCTGAAATTTAATTCAAATATTCAGGTCACAAGCCTTTGGACATTTTCACAACGAAAATAAGGCAAAGCATCGGTCTTAACGTCTGAGTAGTTAAGTTCCCTGGGGATATTACCAAAATAACTATGTTCTTTCATCGAAACTACTGAAGTCTGGCGGTGTCTCAAAAGGACTAAGCAAAATGACAGGCTCAAGTGTTAATGGCTGATGCGTATCTACATTTTCGTGTGGCAGACATTGCTTCGACGCCTTTAACATCCTTTTGTTGGTTGCCAAAGTCTTTCGTTTCGATGAAATGAACGTTTGGATCCGACTAACAAGGGATAAAACTTTGAAATTTTAGATATAAAATTAATAAAGTGCTTTTATGGGCTATTGTTTTATGATAACATATGAAATTTGTATAATTTGGATTCTACATGTATTTCCTCTGACTTGTCTTTTACTAAATATTTTGTGATTTTTAAGAATTTCAATCCCTTACCACGTGAACAATTTTAATAGACACTAAGATTATATGATACACTTTAAAAATAGGAAATAGGTATACCCGCATTTCACTTGGACAAAGGAGCTTTTGATTTTATACCCAGTTCATGGTTACAGCTGGTAGACAGTAATCATGAGCTAGGAAGAAGAACAAGGTAAATATTTCAAATCCGTCATGAAGCTTGATTTGACTAAAACATTTACCTTTATTGCGTACTATTTCAAAGTTTATTTGTTAAGATCTCAACAACTACACTGGTGTTATACCTATTCCTTAGTAAATACTTACGCAGAGAAAGCTCATTATTGTTATTTTTATTTTATTTATAGTCTCACGCCTGTATCCCCAAAGGGGTAGGCAGAGGTTTTAATATTATACCCACATTTCACCATGAATTTTAGGTCCCACGTAATAGGGGGCGAGCCTATTGTCGTTACTGGGCACATCACCGGACTCCGGGCTGCTACTGAATATTCGGAAAAACCCAGTAACACTTTTGCCCGACCCGGGAATCAAAACCGGGACCTCCGATCAGCAGTCGCATACGCTATCCACTGGACCACGGAAGCAGTCAGAAAGTGAAGAAATTCTTCTTCTGCTCAGTATCTTGAAGATATTTTATTATGTTTATTTTAATTAATAATATAAGATGAACTTGTTCCACCTAGTTTTAGGCAAGGTAAATTAATTACGGGCGCTTTTTATGTGGATAATTGGAGTACTCTATAGGCTTTCAGTAATTTAATCAGTGCGTGAGTATTAATTAGGCTTTCTATAGCGTAGGTATAATTTTATATTCAGGAAGATAATATCGAATTGTGTTTCGTAAATTGCCATAGGTGTTGGCAAATCTCATATCAAGTAAATTAATTTCGTGGCTGGGTTATAAACATTGCTAATAAGCTGCAAATAAATAAAGAAGTGGTGACGAATTAAGAATACGGAATGTCACCACCCCATATCATCCCATGGGTGTCGCAAGAGCCGACAGAGGGAGCATATTATGCAGAGAACAGCACTGTAAGAGAAGGAAAACTTGATACAAACCCTACACCAACCCGTTTGGCCAGCGTGGTATAGTCCACTGCTGGACTAGTCCAGCAGTGGACTGTTAAAGGCTGATGATGATGATGATGAAATAAAGAAGAAAAATAAGGCAGTAACTTATTTTATTTATTAGAAACCAAGTAGTTCTCAATTAGCAAATTTTCAGAATCGAAGTAATTATACCAAGTTAATGTTATTAAACATGCATACAATTAACAACGCACTCATTAGTCTGCATGTTTCATTAATTTAAAATACCCAGTGAGAAATTCAAAAGGCTTATCTCACTAGGTTTTTTGTACTAGACTAGTTTAACTAGCAGTTCAGTATCTCATTAAAGCACACACTAAACATTGCAACACAATTGGTCCAGCCGTTCAAGAGAGGTTCAGATTTTAATTCCTATTTTTTTTATCAAGCCTTAAATAATATAATCCCTAATCCCTATTGCTGGCAACAGACATTTGAGCCAGAGGCCCACTAGGTAGATGGTAAGTGGTAGCTTCGGCTCATACACCTGTAGCAGCGGGATGAGCGAGAAGAAAATGGGTGATGGACCTTCGGCATTCTCACTCACGAAAGAAACGCTACAGTATAGATATTGTTATCCACTTCACGACGATATTGTGTGGCTTCCCACAGAATATCGTCGTGTAGTAGGTACATCCCCGATCGAGCCCGAGCAACTGCAATCAGTAAAAGTCTACTAAACTAAACTAGCCTAGCTTGAACATAGAAGTACTCTATATGAACATGTCGTACCGTATTATTAAGCTTAGTTCGTTGTGTGACCACAGCGAGATCTAATCTCCTACTCAACCCGTCCACTTTCCTATCGTGAGAGTGTTCTGTTGAAAAATTTTATTGTCTTGACTTAGACCAATTTTGACCCGAAGTGATAAAAGAAATATCATCTTTGCAGGCCAATTCTCGTATTTTATATGACATAGAAATTATATTTTGAATTGAATCAGAAGCGGTATTCTGCTAACCAAATGTCATTATCTTATAATTTGAAATAAACAGTTCGTCGTTGACACATATTTAGACACTTGTTACAATTCACGATCTAGTCACAACTTCATTCAAATATCAAATAATTTTGAAGAATACGATTTAATAATAATGAAATGAAATATAATTTATTTGCTAGAATATGGTCATATACAAGTTGTTGGGTTTTGTTCATAGTACAACATATTCTACCACCTTTTTTTTCTTTTTTTTTTTCGACGTGGAATATCCCTTCGTCGGATCTCCGACTCTTAGGGAAATGAGAGCCGGAGTATGTGGTGTAACCATTAAAACCCACCTCGACTTTCTCATGTACCCGTGTGTCGGAGGATAGGGAATCGCATAAGCATTCGTCGCTACCCCTCTCCAATACAATACAACGGGTATTGGCCCGCCAGATGGTCAGGCGGGCCCCGAACAAAACCCCCTTGGCGGCGGTATAAGGTGTTGGGCTCCGCCACCAAAACACCCAGCGGCCGCAGAGGATAGGGAGGACGGCAACGCAACACCGCATCTCCTCTTCCTCTGCGGCCCCACCGCGACGCATCGAATGGTGCGCCCCCATTTGGTCGCGGGAGATAGGGCGCGCGGCAACGCAACACCGACACGCCTCTCCTCCCGCGACCGCGCCCGACTGCGAGGGACAGACAGAACTGTCCCCCGCACCCGCACCGTTGGACGCATCCTGTGCAGGCCCCTCTAAGCCCACGCGGAGCGTCCAATCCTGGGATCTCTCTTAGCTTCACCGCGGTTGTCCAATCCACGGTTACTGAGCCCCCCCACCACGACAAGGTGGAGATCCTACGGGGGGAACATATTCTACCACCTGACGGGACGTGCAAAAATTTACTTACAGCTAAATACAATTATTACTATTGTTAATCAATTAATTATTAAAAAAATAATATTACATTTAAAACCATGCAAATTCTGACAATGGCATTACATAACAACATAACAATAATCGTATTATAATTTCAATAAATAATATTATTACAATTATGGAATTAGTAATAACCTCATATCAAATCGATATTGTAATTCTATTAATATAATATACGAGTCAGAGATTTGTCATCAAAATATTCTTTTATAGAGTAATACCTTTTTTCTATTAATATATTAAACAATTTACGTTGGAATAACGTTGTAGGGAACTCAATGAGACCGTTAGGCAAAGGTTCCCTATCCATTTGCATAAAATTTTAAGACCTAACATAACTTAGCATAATTTTGTTTGGCATAATTATATTTTCGCATAATATAATTACGCATAACAGCTTACGCATAATTTTTTAAGCATAATTTCTCTAACCATAATAATGATTAAGCATAATATTCTAAAGCATAAATTTATTAAGCATAAAGTTCTGAAGCATAACTTTTTTAAGCATAATATCCTAAAGCATAAAATCCTGAAGCATAAATTTATTTACGCATAATGATTACAATACAATACAAATTGGATAAAATAACTTTGGCAATGTATCTTTGGCATATTTTTCGCTGTAGGAAGCATGAAGCAAGCAAGCATACAGCATGCAAGCAAGCATGCAAGCAAGCATGCAGCAAACAAGCAAGCATGCAGCAAACAAGCAAGCATGCAGCATGCAAGCAAGCATGCAGCATGCAAGCAAGCATGCAGCATGTAACATGCAGCAGGCAGGGCTTCTGTCACGGCTCCGGCGCTGCGGGCCTCCGGTGGCCCCACGGGTGCTAATCGTCGCAGACGGCTTTCGCTCACCACCGCAGCTTTGGCTTGCTGGCCGGCTTCGCCGGCCAGCCTCAGCCGCGGCGGCTCGCTCACAGCCCTACGCGCCTACGTGATTTTAAATAACACTCTAGGGGTAGGACAAACAAAACTACGTGGAGTCGGTTTTGCAGCAATTCGGTTCTGTCACTAACTTTTGTTGCACAGCATATACATATTTTACAAGTTAAATATATAATTATATAAATATTATGCTAATAGTGATTAGGCCTACTAACGTTATGCTAATAGTCATTAGGCCTACTAACGTTATGCGAATCAAATTTATGCCAAAACAAATAAGTCTTTAAGATGATTATGCCAACATAAAATGTATGCCTAAAAAAAAATGCCGAAGTATTATTATGCAAAAACAAATTGTGCCAAAATCGTTATGCCGAAGTATATTAGGACAAAGAACATTATGCAAAAAGAAGGGATCCCTTAGGCAAATGGTTGTATACCCTTATGGCCATGCAAAAGGCATTTCTCCTAAATAATTCTAGTCGCATCTGTGGCAACTGTAGTCTGTTTTTATGCCTGGTTCTACTACCCTCGTTATCTCCAAGCTTTCTATAGAGGGGTGCCCCGGACCGGCCTACCGGTCTGCTAATCGGTTGGTAGACGTGACAACGTTGCAACCGCTCTCCTCAAAATCGAACCGTCCACCAAAACCTTAGCAAATCGGGGAACTCCATCAGCCCCAGTTACCAAACGAATAATGCGTCCCCTGCGCCATCTGAGTGGCGGAAGGTTAGCCTCCTTGATCAAAACGAGGTCTCCAATCTTGGGTGGATCGTTCTTGTCGGTCCACTTAACGCGTTGCTGGAGTATGAGCAAATATTCCAAATTCCAGCGTTTCCAAAAGCTCTGAGTAATCTGGCGTACCAATTCAAAACGCGAGAGACGATTAGGTCTCGTATCAATATAGGGGTACTCAGGCAAGGCGACAAGTGGGCGATCAATCAAAAAATGGCCCGGCGTAAGGGCCTCCAAATCATTCGGATCTGAGGAGATCGGGCACAATGGCCTGGAGTTCAAAACGGCCTCAATCTTACAAAACACAGTTGCGAGTTCCAATGTAAGGACAGATTCACCGATTGTCCTGCGCAAGTGCGTTTCGGCCGATTTTACAGCGGCCTCAAATATACCACCCCCGTGTGGACAATTTGGTGGGAAAAACAACCAATTTATCCCACGTCGGGCAAGCCTATTGCCTATATCAGCCTTGTTGGTTTCAAGGAAATTAACAACGTCATTCAAATAATTATAGGTGCCCTTGAAGTTACTGCCGCAATCAGAACGGATCAAGGAAGGCAGCCCCCTGCGGGATACAAATCTATCAAATGTGGCTAAAAGCGCCTCGGTCGTAAGCGAAGAGACCGGTTCCAAATGAACGGCCTTTGTGGAGAGGCAAGCAAAAACGCACAAGTAGGCCTCAATAGTCTTGCTATTTCGAAGTGTCGACGTTTTCACCAAAAAGGGACCAGCGAAGTCCGTGCCAACACCGTCAAACGTCCTGCTCTCAGTTACGCGATCTGCCGGTAAGTCTCCCATCAAGGGCTGTATGGTAGAAGCCTTGAGCTTATAGCAAGGGATGCAACAAAAGACTACACTCCGAATAATTCTTCGGGCAGACAAAATCCAAAACTCGCGTTGCAAAATGGCCAAGAGCGCATTACAACCAGCATGCGAATTTTTAACGTGACGGTCAGTTACCAACAAGCGTACCAAATGACCGTCCTTAGGTAACAACAGGGGGTGACGTGCCCCTTAGGGGAGGTTGGCGTTCTTGAGAGTTCAAGAGACCCGTATCGTCCAAAAAGGGGTTCAATTTAGATACAGCTCCCGACAATTTCGATTTCCCTGACTTAAGGATAGCAATCTCCTTCTCAAAGTGCGCCAATAGCACAGAACGAACCCAAAATGTGAGAGACTCCTGTCGTTCCTGTGGTGAGAGAAACGGTGTCAGACGTTTCTGTTGTGGGTGCCTAAAATTAAAAACAAAACGCTTTATCCAAGCAGTAACACCTAACAACTTGTCGAGGGAGCTGTAGCGATTCAATAAGAAATCTGGGTCGAAGGCGCATTCCACCTTCTCAAGAGCAAGCGTTCGTAGACCCGGCAAATTGGAAGTATTCAAAACTGGTGTTCGAGGCCAATCAATTTCTGGTCGACTCAACCATGCCGGACCCCACCACAGCGAATGACCTATCAAACTAGGCGTCAAGCATCCGCGCGAGGCACAATCAGCGGGGTTGAGCTCACCTGGCACGTGTCTCCAAACAAGCTTGACTTCAGATTTTTGTATTTGGGAAACGCGATTAACGACAAATACCTCCAAGGTGTGGACAGAAGCCTTCAACCAACAAAGAACAATTTGGCTGTCTGTCCAGGCGTAGGTTCCCTTAATACAAATGGTTTTACCCAAAGTACTAGACACGTGGTTCAATAAGCGTACAAGTAGGGCTGTTCCCGAGAGCTCCAATTTTGGGATGGTCAAAGATGTACGAAGGGGTGCAACCTTGCTCCTCGCCATGATCAGGGAAACCCTCACCTGACCTGAGGCACTAACTGTGCGCAAGTACACCACGGCCGCGTGACCACGTTCCGAGACATCACAAAATCCGTAAAGGGTTGCCTTGTACTTCCCGGGAGGAAGGATGGGACGAGGCAAGGAGATCTCGTTGACGGCAGGAAGTGAGGATACAAAAGAGGTTCATTTCTCAACAAGAGTACCGCGTTGAGGTTCGTCCTAAGTCAATCCTGCTGTCCAAAGTTTCTGCAAGAAGCATTTTGCCCAAAATATGACAGGACAAATCCAACCGTTTGGATCAAAGGTTCTGGCGACAGTAGACAATACGAGACGTTTAGTCCAAGAACAAGGCAATTTCAAGTCTACGTTATACGTAAAGATGTCTTGGACTGGTCTGTACTGGACGCCGAGAACAGCCATCATGGCGGGGTTGTCAACGATCTCAAATAGATGTGGATCTTGCTGATGATCCTCGGGTAAACCCTCCAAAAGCGCTGGTGAGTTGGAAATCCATTTGCGCAACTCATAACCAGCGGAGGCCAAAATACCTATCAATTCGTCCCGCAGGAGGATCGCCTCGTCCGCTGTGGAGGCGCCTGAACAAATGTCATCCACGTTAATATCGTCCTTGAAGATGGCGGAGGCTCGTGGGAAACGTAAGCTTTCGCGGTCTGCGAGATCCCAAAGAGAACGTATTGCCAAGTAGGGGCTCGATCTTAACCCGTACGTATTGGTATTGAGCTCGTAGACGACCATGGGATCGCGAGGAGTCTCTCTCCAAAGGATCAGCTGGAAACGACGGTCATCAGGGTGGATAATCGTCTGCCTGAACATCATTTTTATAGCGGCTACAAAGACAACCTGATGTCGTCGGAAGCCGGTGATGACGTCACAAAGGTCCTTGACCAACTTGGGATCAGAATGCAAGCATTGGTTCAAGGATACGTCCGTAGAAGTCTGAGCAGAACCATCAAACACTGTGCGCAGCTTGCCAGTCGATGGCTTCAATACCGCATGATGCGGGAGAAAGTAGTGCTCCACCGAACGCCAATCTAAATTTGACAGTGACATGTGTTCCAATTATTCATATTCTCTCATGAACTCAATATACTTCTGTCTGAGCTCCGGATCACGACCCATGCGACGCTCGATAGCCAAAAATCTCTTTTCGGCTAAAGGTCGTAACTCACCAAGCGGAGGCCGAACAGACAGAAAAGGTAGCTTTTTAATGAGCCAACCAGAACGGAGTCGACCAGTATTGTTCTGGAAGAACAACTCACACTCCTCATGTTCTGGATTCAAACGAGCAGCTTGAGGGGGCTCCTCTACTTCCCAAAACCTCTGAACCGCATTAGAGAGAGCGGAGCCTACAGCCAACAAATTATCAAGTTCGGGTGGAGGGGGTTCCTTAGGTACAGGTCCCAACAAAGCAAATCCAAATATGGTCGGGATGGCAGTCAAACCATTTGGCACCAAGACCCGTTTCCCACCAATCAAAATTCCACCGAGCACATCAGAGCCAATCAACAAATCGATTTGTCCCGGTGTGTCAAATTTGGGGTCTGCCAGTTCCAAACCCGATGTCAAATTCACCACAGCAGCAGGTAGCTTCCTAGGCAGCCAACAAAATGCGGGAGGTCTAAAGTAGGAAACCTACTCACCAGTCCCGGTGCTGTCGTAGGAAGCTCCTGCTTCAAGCCGGGTTGCCCGTCCCCCTCGGCAATTAACTGTCTTGCACAGTTGGAGACAGCATCATACAGGTCTAAAACCTGGGCATAATCCTCGCTGACTCTATTTCGCTGGTCAGCGGTGAAGTCATTAAAAGACACTTCGAGACAGCAAGCGCTGAAAGTACGAAATTGCTGTCCCACACTTGCCAGGCGATCATCGATCCGCTCATATCTTTGTAGTAAGGCCTGCTGGTGATCAGGCCGGTTCACCAAGGCACTGGCTGAGGCAAACCAGCGCAAATCTGATGCAATGGCACCAGCAGCCGCACGCAAATCTTTGATAGCTAACATAATTAAGTTTCAAAGGAGCTCAACAGGAGGCAAGCGCTAAACAATACCATCAACCAACAAAGTATTAGCCTGTTTACTGCTGGTACAAGCAAGTGACAGGTATTTACAGCCCAACAAAATTATATTCACACAAAAACAAGCTATAACTCACAACAAATTAATAAGTTGAAACTTCAAATTAATTAATTAATTACTTGCAACAGACAGACTGGCTGTGTTATTTGAGGTATACAACAGTAGTAGTATGTGTTACCTAACAGTATTATCAGTATATTACGACAAACAAAGGTTTATCAATGTGATCCGCCAAAGCAAGGTCAAGTTTGAATGTTATAATGTTTCAAACTCAATATATGCAATTAACTAAATTAACTTAAATAATTGATACATACAACTGTTATGCATCAAAACAAACTGACTTATTAATGCTAACAACAACAAATTTAAGCTAGATTTCAACAATTCAAGTCAAACAATTACTGATTTGAGGTGCATATGGTATGACATGTGTTTCAAGTTATATAGGTCAACCAATACAAACAAATATCATGTATTTTAGACAAAACTGACCTGAGAACACCACAACACTGTTAACAAATGAGATATATAGCTCAGATACAAGCTTATACAGAGATATACTGAGTTTAGATACAATCAACGGCTAGATACAACCAGCGCTTTGATACCAAAAATTATGTCTAGAGTTTGGCTAGAAGGCTGTGAAAGTTTGCAGAGGTCAGTGGAAGCGATTAATTCATCCAGTCTGGTCCAGCCAAGACAAAGATCTAAACACTTATACTGTGACTGCACAGTGAATTACAATTACATGCAAATTTACTTACCAGATCTGGAAACCGACAAAGAATGAATGATGACAGTTCATAGTGTGACCATAGTCAACATTTACAATAGACTAAACAAAACGTTACTAAACCGATATTATCGATTTAGCTTATCATAAAAACTATTTCTATTTCAAACAGGTGCTTTTTAACTAGCTTGCATATCTCAAAAATATATAAGCATGGTAAAGGTAATCTTATACTAATAAGCTGAAGAGTTTGTTTGTTTATTTGTTTGTTTGGTTGAACGCGCTAATCTCAGGAACTACTGGTCCGATTTGAAAAATTCTTTCAGTGTTAGATAGCCCATTTATCGAGGAAGGAGGCTATATAACATTGCGCTATGAGCAACGGGAGCGGAGCAGTAGCCATAAATAACGCGGGTGTAACCGCGGGCATCATCTAGTCTTAATATATAAAATCCTTGCGTTACTGACTGACAGACACGCTACAGCCGAAACTATTGGGCGCAGGAAGCTGAAATTTAGCATCTATGTTCCTTGGGGACCGTAGCGGTGCACTAAGAAGGGATTTCCCTAAATTCCCACGGGATCGGGCAAAACGGGTAAATTTAAAAAAAATATGCAAGCGTAGCTGCTGGCGTCCTCGAGTATATTATATTTTTAAACAGTGGTTTGCAACTATCGAGATATTGAGCACCGCTCATTACTCTGATGCACTTTTTTGTGATCGGAATATTTTTTTTTGTGACTTAAGGAGACACTGACATAACACTACACAGAAGCGATGTGTGCGCTTAGAGTGCAATATAACAATGCTTTCAAGATGCTGATGGGACTGCCACGATACTGTAGCGCATCGACGATGTTTGCTGAGGCTAACATAGATAGTTTTGCAGCTATATTACGCAAAAGAACCGCGTCTATGATGAGAGTACGAGACAGCCCCAACAGGTACCTGAAAGTCATTGCTACAAAATTGGAAAGTCACTATATGGAGGCACTGGAATATGATACATGTTCTCAAAAAATAAGACCCTTGTTCATATTACTAACATAGCTTTTTAAGAATTTTACTAACACCTTATGGATGCTTAGTCTGAAATAAAGTATTATTATTATTATATTGAAACTGTATTTTGAACCAATTTAATTTTGGAGAATTGGGCCTCAGATTATACGGGAAACAATATTTAATTGAATACACTATTGATTTCGATATTGATTCACTAACATAGTTAACAGACGTACAACAGATCTCTTCTTGTATTTTTGTAACGTCAAAATGTCACTATCCCATTTTATCCATGGGTGACGAAAGATTAGATTAAATTAGATTAGATAATTCTTTATTGTACAACAAGTCACATTACAGAGTTAGAAGAAAAGAAAAGCCGACTAAGGAAAATATACGAAGCAGGTAGTATCTTTGCGTTGAGTTGAGATGGGAAACTCGACATTACACCCTGTACCAACCCGTCTGGCCAGCGTGGCCTAATACACCAAATCCTCCCATAGCGCACAGCGCTACTATGAAGCTCACTACGAGAGGCTCTAGTCCAGCAGTGGACTCCGAAAGCGTGTAAAAGATATCGCATAATAATTTGTAAATACTGTGACGACAGCTAGTGTACCTACCTAACCATGCCGAAACGTCGAGGCAAATAATTATTCACTTTCATTTTCGAACGTTTTCGTTTCATAAATATTAGTACGCTAACAGAAGTTTCAATATTTTAATGAGATGAAGTTTTTCCAACGAAAATACTATCGTAGCTTGGTAAACTTTAGATTCCAACCTCGACACAATTTTAAAGACAAATAAGTTGGGCCGTAAGTTGAGGAAGGAAGCTCAGATCTGCAATTATGTAATAGTAGTATTTATCTTACAAACCATCTAAAGATAATGTTTAACATTAAACTTTAGAGAAACTGCTACAAAGAACAGACCCGAAACTGTTTTCATTGTAACGATCTTTACATAAAGATACAGAACACGTTTTCACGGTTTAGGCTAATGCTATATAGTTCTATAGTAGTGTTTGTATAAACTGAAGGAGTATTTTAATTATGGATTTTATTGTTTCTATCTCTATACATCACAATGTAGTAATAATATTATTGATCCCATTGTCCGACTTCGGAACTGAAACACCCGATTCGAATGCCTTCGCAACCTACCAATATCCCTACTACAGAGAAACCTTGAAACACACTTAATTACACAGGCACACACGCAATCCTACTTCATACGTTTGCTTCACGAATACATAGGTAGCGATTACAGTTGTGATCAACCCTAAAAGCTTCCCGCAAATGGAGGCGAGACGTGAGATCATTTTGGTCGTCCACTTATCACGCAGATTGATGACTACAGCCAGTGGTCGGGTTACTAAATGTTCTGTCGAGTGTTAGACGCCTGTACTAAGTACTAAAAGCCTTGCTTTTTATCTTGTTCTTATTTAGAACATTGTTTCTTTAGCTGGAAATATTGAGAGCCTTTATATTGCGCGGCCTTTTTATTCAAACCTTTCAAGACCTTAATTTTGGACCCGAATAAGTAAATTTTATCTTCTAGTAGAAATATATTTTTTGCAGTGAGCATATTATATGCGCTTCATTTTAACACTCTGTTTGGTTCTCTGTTACATTTCTTGAAAAGCGGTGTCTTGTGCGTCTTTATTGCACTGTATTGAGTGTCAGAAAATTTTTGAATTGCAACCGATGAACTTCAGAAGAAGCAATTAAAACGAGTTAGATATATATATATATATATTACTGTATAAGCCCGTAAGGTTCGGTGAGACTGTAACTCAAGTAACTAGGTTATGTTAGGTTCTCTTGTGACCCTTAACCCGAAAATAGGAGCCCTGCTTCGCAGGGCTCCGTCAACTTAGTGTTTTTTAAATTAAATATTCGGATATTTACCAACTCGTGCTGGTAAATCTTAGGATTTACTGGCAAATCTAAAGATTTACCGTACTTCGGATATTTACCGTAACATAAAAAGAAAAAAAAGGATTTACTGGCAAATCTTAAGATTTAGCGTACTTCGGGATTTTACCGTAACATATAGATAACTAAATAATGCACAAAGCGACGGTGATGTCTATCGAACAAAGTTTTATTTGATTTTTACGTCTAATTGACATACAATGAAGTAGTAAGAGTATGATGATTTCGATTATCGCCGTTCTCTATAATGTTCTCAAAAGACATGTCTATGCAAAGTCAATGTCTTCCAATCTGCACTTGCCAGGGTGGTTGACTATGACTTTCATTTTCTACCATGAGAAGAGGCCCGTGCCGAGTGGGATAGGTGGCTGATATCTATATAAATAAAAACGAATCACCGAAATGTTTGTACGCGTATAACTTCTAAATGACTGCACCAAATTGGATAAATCTTTCTTGTATGTGTTCATTATTGTCAGTATAAGGTTTGTATGAAAAAAATATTTAAAAAAGAAATGGCGGTACGAAGCTCGCCGGGTCAGCTAGTTTCTTATTTATATAAGACATGAATAATTTTCCATTCTGGTCAATGGTGCATGATTTGACAAGTTATAGTCATCCGTTAGTAAAATGTCAAATCATTTTTAAATTGCATGCTACATAATTATATACGTAAGTTTGTATTCATGTAGCAGTAGACGAGATATTACTCTAATATACCAAAAAGTTTTATTGGAGAGAACATTTAGATATACGATTAGCACTTAGGTTAGGTGTACGTAACGGACTGCCGAGACGATGGTCTCGGGTTCGATCCCCAGGTACCCCGGGCACACACCTCTGACTTTTCGAAGTTATGTGTGTATTAAATATGTTAATTATCGCTCGCTTAATAATGTGCCCGGTAGATGGCAATAGGCTCGCCCCCTATTACATTGGGACCGAAACATAACTTGCGAAAAGTGGGTGCGTAATACACCTCTGCCTACCCCTTCCAGGATAAAAGGCGTGAAGATATGTTATGTTTATGTTATGATTAGCACTTATATATAAATATAATATAATTGAAGTAAGTATCTGAGTAAGCATATCATTACATCACAAGCAACAAGACTAGTTTATAACATATTAAAATTGTAACTGACGTAATAACTAATGATAACTTTGACTTCTATAAAAGGACTCAGGGCTTATAAGTATATTTGTACCGAATTGTATGTAAGTCTGTCCAGTCACTTTTTTAACAGGTGATTGAGACATATAAACTTACAAATTTTGTTAACATATTTACACGGCAAGAGGAATGTTCAAAGATAATCGAGATTATCAAATAAATAATTGTGAAGTTGTAGGCCTTCTTACTTGCTATAATATAGAGAGCTTTTTCATTAGAATACATTTTGTTTTAGATTTATTCAACAGAAACTGAGTAAAATGTTTGCTGTGGGACTTCTTTCTAGCCATTATCACCAAACCTCAAAATTCAAACGTGTTAAAATAAAATACGAGTATTTATGTGCATATTCAAAATTGTATATTTATGTAAAAAAGATAAAAAACAGCTATCGTCGGATGTTAGGGTGCATATTAGATTGAACAATACCCTCTCAACTAACACAGCACGGGAACTCTATGCATAAAAAGAGAGCCCTTCAGTGACAATGTATGTCGCTTAACAGATATTACCAAACCTATCCTATCTTGCTACTATTATAAATCCGAAAAATTTAGGACGAATTACTGGATGCAGGTATGTGCCTATGTTATTTTTCACGCAAAACGGATTTCGATTACACTACAGTAGGTAATATAGGACATCAGAATGGCACTTGGGTTACCTTACACACCGCGTGCTGAATTAGTTTTGTTAATAAAAGTATCATATTTGATTATGGTACAAAGATATTATTATAAATTTTATGTTGTATTACTTATTTTGTCGTCATTTTGAATATAATAACAAGTCCATACAACGGACTACACGTTTACTTTATACATTTGAAGTAGGTACAAACAATATTTTTAACTGTATATTTTCTGTACAAACCGTCGGTCCTGGCTGTCATGAAGATCTTTGACAGTCGTTACGGGAAGTCAGTACCCCGAAATAAACTGATACTGGTCTAAACCATGGAATATCGCTATCCCTTTGGGTTGCGGCGGTCAGACGGCAGTCATTCTGTGGAAAAGTAGATAATATTCCGTCAACGTCATATCTGGTTAGACCAGTGACCGGACCTCGGGCTCCAAGGTGTGTAAGTCTTGGATCCAACCGGGATAAATAATGCTAGGGTGATGATGATAATTTTCTGTAAAATATAGAGTCAAATCAAATCAAACTGGACAAAAGTAACTTTATGTGTGGCCTTGTAAGCTAATGTTCAACTACTGTTCTAATATTACGAAAACAATATAATCATGGCAATTAATAGGTACATTTTATAGTTATGTAGTGTTTGAAATCAGCTGAATATAAACATCTTCTTAAAAACTATATCCTGACTGTCACTGTGTTCTCCTGACATGTCATCGCAGAGCCCAAATTAATGAAGCTAGATACATTAAATGTGGACAGCAGATTGCTTTTATAATACACCCTAAAGAAGCGATGATATATGCCACCTATAAAGGAAAAACAAATAAGATTTGAGGTAACGCATGTGAAGCCGAGGACTGCTAGTTGGATACGTAATAGCTTTGACATGTAACATAAATACCATCATTCCGAAGGTTTGACTAAATTGAGGGTTTGATTAATCGAAGAAAAAGATATTTTTGTCCAGCACCCACTTAGCACACAGCCTATAGAAGGAGATAATTTAATATGTATGTAACTGAATGTAGGAGTACCTAAGTATCCGTATAAAAGATTAAACGTCGTAAATAATTTGTGCGTAGATTGAAGGTTAGCTAATCTGTTACAGGCGTAACTGATTAACTTTAAAACAAAAAAAACAGAGGCTATAACAAAATACTAGTATCTATAAGATAGAGATAAAACATAACATAACATAGCTTCACGCCTTTATCCCCGAAGGTGTAGGCAGAGGGGTATTACACATCCGCGCTTCGCCAGTTGTTTCAGTCCCAATGTACTAGGGGCGACCCTATTGCCATCTACCGGGCACATTGTTAAGCGAGCGATAATTAACATTTTTAATACACACATAACTTCGAAAAGTCAGTGTGTGCCTGGGGTAAATGGGGATCGAATCCGAGACTATCGTCTCGGTAGTCCGTTACATTCACCACTGGGCTACCGCCGCTCAAGATTGAGCTAATTAAATAAATACGAATATGGAAAATAGAATACAATATGAAAGTGTCCTGCAAGTCAGCGTTACCTCGTTGTATGTGTATAATTATGCAAAACTTTTTGACAGCCACATGCCAGCCCTTTGTTCTGGCGCGTCCACTAGTCTCTTTTCAAAATCTTTAAAAATAGACAAGATCAAGATTTAAACCTGAAAAGGTTGCATCACTGCAAACTTCTTAATACGTTTATTATTATAAAAACAACAATCAAGCCACGACTCGCCTGGTACGAAGCGGCTGTCAGGCTGGCTTCATGCATGAACAGAACTTTATTCTAAATGGAGACGGTAAAGTTATCTTTGCCCTCGTTAGCAAGCTCCAATATCTTCCTCATCCTCTCTTCATATTCACATATCAGGGAAAAAAGCACTGGGATTGAAATACCTGTTTATCGCCGACTCGACGTGTTTACAATGTCTGTATAATTATAGACAAAACGTATAGACATATTATACTCAAACCAGCTTAAAATATACACCGTTTAAGTTAATCGATTGCTACAATATTCTGGTCTCAGGAAATTATATATTACATTCGTCTTCATGATAATAAATATCTCTGAATTTGCGAACAGTTAACGTGTTTGAATCGCAAGGATACTGTATTTAGACTAGAGTTACAAGTACCTCTTAACAGCCCGAAGTTTCAACGAGCTTGCATCAGTTTTGGTCACTTGTAGAGTGGTGAGAGCTCAGCGGCACCTCCTTGACGAAGGTTTCAGTAAATATACTCATTAACAGGTGCTGTCTATTTGTAGCGTCCTCTATTACGTGTACATTATTAATGACCTCTATTGATATGCGATTTCCTTGCAGTGTCGTGAACGCTTGAAAAGTAATTGAATTGGTTTTATTTACGAAACAGGAAATATGGCAACATTCAGAGAAATACACTTTAATTTGACCCTTCACGCGACTGAAGAGCTAAGCACAGCTAGATAACCAAATAAAGCTAGTGCTTAGTATACTTATTATTTCAATATTCGAGAATATTGAAATAATAAGTGATACTCAACTGTTAAAGCATAACAAATATGGCGCCATACGACGGCTGGGTTCACAGCAACCCTACTTATGCAAAATATTGTCATCTCTACCCAGCATTGGCTCCTGCATTGTGCTTGGATAGTCTCGTTTTTATATTATTGTTTTCAAATAACTGTGACCGATATTGGAATTCTAACGGTACAAAACAGTATTACTGTGGCATTTTCCTTTAAGTTATTGACTATATTGGATCCATTTATTATCTACGTTTACTTTTAAGTCTTTGTTAAACGTAAAAAGTAGCTATATATAGGTATATTTCATAGGTGAAGAGCCTTGCTGATTTCAGCATGAATTGGCTGGCTCATCCGGCGAAGTACTACACACTCTATACAATATCTATACTGTTGCCTTTCGTTCGGTGAGAGGGACTGCTGGAGGCACCATCCCCGTTTCCTTCTCCCTCTTCCAATTTATCCTCCTATTCCTTTTCTCACGCCAAACGCTGGCAACCCTTTTGTAATTCCTCTGGTGTTGCTCGCGGCCATGAGCGGTAATCGCTTACCATGAGACGATTCGTCTGCGCGTTTGCCGCATTATATAAAAAAGCATACTATTATTTATTATTGAGTGAGCAAACTCAAACTTCAGAACCAATTAAAATAACAAAGTTATTTAGCCTCTACCTAGGTATATTGCTAGACTAGAAATAAAAGCAATATTCTAATAAAAGTGTTTAGTCATGTTAAGAGCCTCAAGAATCTTTTTAAGGGGACTACAAGAGCTAAACGCGAGTTTTATAATGCTTTAAAGTATATGATTCAATGCACTAACACAATCAGAAAAATATATGATATTCTTCAGGATATAATCTAGTTAAGTACTGTGTTGTAAACATAATGCAACTAACTTTAATCGATAGAAAAAAATCACAAAGATACCTCTAAAGAAATATTTCAACGAGTAAAAACCATATTAAAATACATACAATCATTCTGATTTTTAGACAAATTATTCAACAAGCAATATACTAACTAAATACTGTTTTATTTTTTTAATCCAATCAATACATTTTCTGTAATTAATTTATTTCATGGTTTTTTTTAAGTTCTGAACGTCCCGTCGTCGTCGCGCTTCTCTTTCTTATGTATACATTCCGACAGTGACAGCAACAGCTCAACTCAGTAGCTGTACTCGACGCCGGCGCCTTATTTTATTATATGTTTGTTGAAAATATCACTGCAATAACTTGTGACAAGCATTGAAATTCTTTGAATATTTGTATTGGTTGGCTTAATTATGAATTGTGTTACTATCGTTGTTTACCTAAAACAAATACTCATATATTTTGCATACGTGATTGACAGTTTTTAACCTTCAAGTGAAACTGACATTTATTTCTCTCTCTTCAATTTAAGAGCTTTGCTCTTGTCGGTGGAGTTTACGCCATATATTTCTATCTTTGGCCAGTACCTTGACCTCCTTATACGACATGACCTTTGCCTTTTCTTGTATTTGATACGTGTATTGGATCGACCTCTTCCTCTCTTTCCTTCTATTTTACCTTCCAGTATAGTTTTAATAAAGTCATCAAAAGCATACTGAAAACATTTATTTCGTTTTAATATTAAAAAAAATAAGGTTCCGACTTTAAATCTGCACCGATAAGTACAGAATTTGCTCAAATTGCCCACGTAGAATAACAGATATGGTATTTAACTTGTTTCACATGGGATAATCATCATCTTAATATATAAAATCCTTGCTTTACTGACTGACAGACACGCTACAGCCGAAACTATTGGGTGCACGAAGCTGAATTTGGCATGTATGTTCCTTGGGGACCGTAGGGGTGCACTAAGAAGGGATTTCCCGAAATTCCCACGGAATTGGCCAAAACGGGTAAATTAAAAAAAAATGCCGGCGTAGCTGCTGGCGTCCTCTAGTCTTTCATAACACCGATCGTCTATACCGTAACTGTTGTACATTGACAGGTTTATGGGCATTATGGGAGCCGTATGAGTTAGTTACATGGTCAAATAGTAAAATTTAATTATTAAGTCTAGTATCGACAAATTAACCTGTATTTTTGTATTTCTTACAATGAGATATTTCACTTAAAATATGTGTTGTATTACTGGAGAGCTTACTTTAAGCAATCTCTCGAAAAATTGTCATTTGTAGGGTTCTTTCGTAGCGATTGCTTTTAAATTCGAACTTCTTATAGTAACTCAGATTACAGAAAGCAAAAAAAAGCTTTATTAATAAAGTAATTCCCTTTGATTTTAATATAAAATTACCTCTGAAGTTTTTGTTTTTTCAGCTATATACATTGTTTGAATAAAAAAAAAATATATATATTAATCCAAAAACCCTTTGTTCCAGTGACTTTTAAAGACTCACGCCTGTATCCCCGAAGCTGTATCCCCGAAGGGGTAGGCAGTGGTGTTATATTACACCCACATTTTGCCATGAATTTTTAGGTCCCACGTAATAGGGGGCGAGCCTATTGGCGTACCGGGCACATTATCAGACTCCGTGCTGCTACTGAGAGTTTCCTAACGGAAAAACCCAATAAAACTTTGCCCGACCCGGGAATCGAACTCGAGACTTCCCAATCCCACGCGCACATTTATGTGATTTAATTTTCTTTTTAATAAAACTGTTTGGTGTAGTGCGAGGTTTACAAAAGCTTTTATTTAACATAAATGTCTTATAATAGTATAAAATTCATTGCTTCGTTACACAATTGTGGCAGAAATATTTTAAATGTTAGAAAAGCTTGATTAAATTAAATGAAAATGTAAGTATTATACGATGCATGCAATGAGTGCCGCGTTTGACAGGTAGTTTGACAGTTTGACAGTGTAGGTATGTAATATTTAGAGTAGATAAAAAAAAATCTTTTTAAAATGATCTACACTGGGCAATCTTAGACTAGGCATATAGGTAGGTAATCAAGTAACTACTTACTTTTTTCATCATAAGTCCTTTATACTGTCCCACTGCAGGGCCTTTTTTCACTATGAGAAGGGTTAGGCCATAGTCCATCACGCTGGCCAAGTGCTGGTTGGAAGACTTCACATGTCTTTCGAGAACATAATTGAGCACTCTCAGATGCAAGTTTCCTCACGATGTTTTCCTTCACCGATAAGCAAGCGATAATTAACAATTTAATACGCACTTAATAACTTCGAAAAGTCATTGGTGCGTGCCGTGGATTCGAACCCGAGACCCTCTGCGTAGCAGTCCGTCGATCTCACCACTCGGCTATCGCTGCTTCTTACATACAACATACTTAATATATGTATCTCAAACACATTAATATCTATACCTGTGGCCTATCTGTCTGTATGAATGAGTTCACCACTCCAAAACTACCGAACGGATATTTGATGATGATCATGTGATACTTGAAAAAGATTTAGTTGTATAAGTTTTATTAGTATGGGGTATGGCAGGAGAAGCATGAAAGTAGAATCAATGCTGTGGAGATGAGAGCTTTGAGGAGTATGTGCGGAGTAAGGCTGATATATAAAGTGTGGTCTAAAAGAAGATGTAGTGACAAGAATTGAAAAAGGAATGTTGCGATGGTTTGGACATTTGGAACGGATGGATGAAAGGAGAAATACAAAAGAAGTGTATCGTGTAAGAATGAATGGAGATGTCGGTAGGGGACACCCAAGACGGACGCACGCCGACCAAATAGGTGACATACTAAAAAAGGGCCAAATTAAAAGTACCTATAACCGACGAGCATGTATGATGAGGTTAATTAATGTCGAAAGATGTGTGTTTGAACCGGAGCATTTGGCGTTCCATAGTCTGTGCCAACCCCAATGGGAGACAGGCGTGACGATAGATAGATAAAAGTTACGCGGGTAAAGCCATGACTGAAGTCAAGTCGTAGGTAAATTACACCTAGGCACAGTACAAACAATCATGCTCATCATACCTTGATTTATTCTGGGTGGGAATTGAAACCGCTCAACATAGCAGTCAAAGTCTAATCGAGTCTCAATAGACCAAGAGACAAGTTTCTCAATCTACCTATAAATATATTAAACACAATGAACAACGGGATAACAGCCCTACGCTATTAACCTGCTGTACGGGAATGCCTAAATGCTAAGGGACTAATCTAACTTGTTAACCTACACTATCCTAGAGTCTAAGCCTATCACCTATAATATTGTGACGGCCGGTGTCATAGGTCAGCAAACAGGTAACACCAGTATTAGAAGAGATGCACAGCCGCATAGAGCAAGAGTTCAGGAGGATTAAGGCTAAAGTCCATTCAGTCGCAGTCGCCTCATCAGGTGCTGGTAATTTTAAAGTGCCTCCTATCGATGCTACCTCATTCTGGGAGGCATACAGGATGCAGTTTGAAGCCGCTTCTTGTAGCAACAGTTGGAACAGAGAGCAGGCCAAGAATGCATTCACCCTGGCGTTACGCGATGATGCAATATCGGTGCTACAGTCTGTGGGGAAAGACGCCACATATGAACAGCTCATCGAGGCTCTAGAGTCCAGGTATGGAGACGCGCATTTGGAATTTGTATTCCGTGCTCAGTTGCGTAACCGCTGTCAGCGCCCTAACGAGTCATTGCAACAGTGGTCTATAGAAGTAAAAAAGATGGTAGGAAAAGCTTACCAGTCGGCACCCCCGGCACATGTCCAAAGCATGCATCTCCAGGCGTTCATTGATAGCATTTATGACGATGAGGTCAGGTCTGCCGTTCGTCTGAAGCACCACGACAACGTTAAGGACGCTTTAGCGCATGCTCTAGAAGTGGAGGCTGTCCGTCGAGACTTTAAGGGTGGACGAGTCCGAGTTGTGGGCGCAGAAATGCGGCGAACAGACCAAAGATCTGTCCCAAAATGTTATAGTTGCAGGGAACCAGGACATTTCAGCAGTAGCTGGCCAAAACGTAAGCGTTAGACTAACGCTACTGTTCAAAACTAATTCCAGCCAAGGCTGCGGGGCAAGCGCTGGCCGGTAGACGATAAGCCCCTAAAGTTTGTATCCGACAAAGCACGCATGGGAACAGCTTAACCATTGATGGAGCGGTCAATGGCGTTACCTGTTTGCTGACCTATGACACCGGTCGTCACAATATCCCATCCTAGTTATCCTACCCCTTATACCTATATGTATCCTAAACCTATTCTAACTTGTACCTAGCGTTTAGTGCGCATAGGCTTAGTGCTCTGTGGTATTCTGTGATACAGACCAGCACTTATACGCACCTACTAGTAGGCCCTTAACCTAGGGCATGTACTATCGTGGTACTACTGTGGTATGCTGTGAGACAGACCTACGATTCGTACGCGCCTAAGAACCTAATCCTATTTGTCCCTACAAACCCTAGACCCTACCATACCCTACCATACGTATTAATATATACTCATATAGATAGGTGCGGGATATCTGCCACCGGAGACCTATGATGACAGTCGGACTGTGGGTAGGAATCAGGTATGGTGGAGATGGTTTTCTGACGGCTAACTCAACAGACTCATCGAGCTGATCGGTATTGATGGCTAAAGGTGTCTTGGCTACCGTCAGAGGTGTGGGAAGGGTATTGAGTCAAAGTCGGAATTAACTTGTGACTTTTTTATTTCTTATTCTACATGATCTTATATACTAAACTTATCCTATGTACACACACACAACTTTACAGTTGTGCGCTGTGTGTGAAAGGTGTCATCTAAGCGGAGTATTTTTTTTATAGTAATTGGCGGCAAACGGATCGCCTGATGTTAAGCAATTACCGCCGCCCATGGACACAAGCAACACCACAGGAGTCACAAGTGCGTTGCCAGCCCTTAGGGTTGGGAAAAGGGATAGGATGAGGAGTGGGATGTGGGAGAAGGAATAGGGGATAGGGGATAGGGCCTCCGGCACTCTCACTCACCGAACGAAACGCAACAGTTTAGGTACTGTTACTTTACGTCAATTTTCTGTGAGAGGGTAGTACTTTCCCGGTCGAGCCGGCCCACTCATGCTGAAATCAGCAAGGAGAATCTTCTACCGTAATGCCTTACGTGAGTACGTGATTTTTCTTAATCTTAATATATAAAATCCAATCTTTTAAAGAAGATGTGTAGCGTGTATGTGTAGCGTCTGAAGTATGTGGTGTGATCAAGAGAAGGAAAATACGAAAGGTTAAGAATACATGGTGGGACAAGGATGTACAATCAGCAGTGTCAGAGAAGAAGAAAGCTTGGTCAGATTGGTTGGCTGCCAGAGCAAATGAAAGAATGGGCAAGGCAACGAGTGATGACATAAATGAAGCAAGAAAGGAGTTTGTAAGGTCAAAAAGAATTGTGAAAGAAATTGTTAAAAGGAAAAAGAAGAAAAGAAAGATGAGTTTGATAGCAGATTATCTGAAGATTTCCGGAGAAACATAAAGTTTTTCTGGAAATCCGTCCGTGCAGTTCGAGGAAGAACTCAATCCTCAGAATACACATCAATCAGAGACAAGAATGGAAAGATACTGAATGGTGAATCATGCGTGCTGAAGAGATGGAAGGAGTATTTTGAAGGTTTATTTGAAAGAACGGCGATAGAGACATCGATCGACGAAATGAATGGTTATAATAGCAATTGTTGTTTTGTTTTTCGTGTGAGCGTGTGGCCAACTCTGGTGTCGGAGTTTTCAGACCGCCCGAAGGCCTCCGACATGGCCTAACGATCCTTATCCTTGGACAAGAACCGGGACCGACAGCTTTTACGTGCCCTCCGAAGCACGGTAATAATAATGATTAATTGCACGATAATAGCAATGATGAAAGCGATATTGGTGTAGAAGAGATTGTGAAGGCGTTGGGAAGTATGAAATTAGGTAAGGCTGTAGGATATGATAGGATTACAGTTGAAATGCTGAAGGCTGGACAGGGCATTATAGTTGGTCAGCTGCAGCGCTTATTTAACTTGTGCTGGAGCAGCGGCCGAGTACCTGATGACTGGGCCACAGTGGTGGTTGTGCCTCTTTATAAGGGAAAAGGCTCGCAACAAGACTGCAAGAACTATAGAGGCATTAGCCTTATCAGCATTGTTGGCAAATTGTATGCGAAGGTACTGATTGAACGAGTTATGGAAGTAACCGACAAGAAAATATGGGATGTACAAGCAGGATTAATAAATGCTGTAGAAATGAGAGCACTGAGAAGTATGAGTGGTGTTTCTTTGAAAGACAGAGTAAAGAATTGTGTGATAAGAGAGTGTTTTGGGGTAAAAGGAGATGTAGTGACAAGCATCGAGAAAGGCATGCTAAGATGGTTTGGGCACGTTGAGAGGATGGATGATGAAAGACTGACCAAGCAGATATATAAGGCAAGTGTGGAAGGGACAGGACGAAGGGGAAGACCTCGGTGGACGTTCTCTGACCAGATTGGAGACATCCTAAAAACAGGACAGGTTATAAGTACCCTGAACAGAAGAGCATGCATGAGGAATCTGATGAGAGTGAATGAAGCAAGAGAGATATGTCAGGATCGTTGCAAATGGCGTTCCGTGGTCTCTGCCTACCCCTCCGGGAAACAGGCGTGAGTCTATGTATGTATATATGTATAAAATCCTTGCGTTACTGACTGACTGATAGACACGCTACAGCCGAAACTATTGGGCGTAGGAAGCTGAAATTTGGCATGTATCGACGGTCCCTACTAAATGGCATATTTTTTATTGCATCATTGGCTTTAGATTATCTATGCGCACATACTGACATACGATTTTTTTAAAACTTTATTTATTTACCTTGTTTTACAAATCGTATTAGAGAACAAGTACTATAAATAAAACGAATAAGTGTCGTAGATACGGACATCTGTTACATATCTTTTTGTACGGTGTTTTAAAATGCGTGCCACTTGGTGCGAATGCGGTCTTGTATAGGAGTTTTGTATAGGGTTTGTATCAAGTTTCCTTCTCTTACAGTGCTGTTCTCTGCATAATATGCTCCCTCTGTCGGCTCTTACGATGATATGGGGTGGTGACATTCCGTATTCTTAATCCGTCACCACACGGACAGCGTATAAAAAGGTATAATAGACATGACTGACATTATTATCGGCGTAGAAACGATCATCTATCAGTTTTTTCAAGAAAACGTAAAAAAATGTGTAAATAGCATTATAAACCTCTTAAAACTGTTAAAATATTGTAGAAAGAAAATATTTATTATTGGTCATAGAACTATTTCTAGGGCGTGTTGAACACAAATTACGCTCTCCTGTAAACCTCGATTTTTGACTGGACCTTATGTACGTAGGGACCGTCGGTATGTTCCTTGGGGACCGTAGGGGTGCACTAAGAAGGGATTTTCCGAAATTCCCACGGGATCGGCCAAAACGGGTAAATTAAAAAAAAATGCAGGCGTAGCTGCTGGCGTCCTCTAGTTTAATATAAATTACGAACAATCTGTGTTGCGGTAAATACTCACGTAGGATTATATCGCTGAAATGGCATGTTCATGTGTGAACACACAACAAAAACATCTATTAGGAACTAATTGAGGCGCCGTTTTTGTTCTCGTAAAACTTATAGTAGCCTCTTGAGGGAGAAACCGAAAGTAAAAGTTACTTTTGGTTGGGTGGGAATCGTACCCAGCTTAACTACTAAGTTAAGGTCACGAACCACTAGACTAAGAGACTCTTGATATACCTATTAAATAATATTACACCGAAAAAAATATTTATTAGGTAAATAATAGATATATTTTTGCGTGTAACTTAGTAGGTATCCCTTAGGGGGAAACCAGTAAGTAAATGTTACTTTCGATTTCTCTGTGTTCATTTTAAAAGTTCACTGTAACCTGTATATGGGCGTTCTTAAAGTTCATAAGGCGGAATTTTAATAAAGACACACGCGATGTTTATTCTATCAGAAATAATGTTTCTACATGACAAAAACATGTTCAACAATATTTGGTAAGTAGCATTTTTGTTATATACTTGTAAGGTAAGTAGGTACCGAAACCTTAAAAAAGGTCTCATAAAGGTCACGAGTGTTTGCAAATCTTTATATTGTCCCAATAAAACGCTATAAGTAAAATAACCCGAATACACGGCTATGCGAAATTCCCTCCAAATATACTTTTATATTTGGAGGGAATTTCGCATAGCCGTGTGACTGAAAGTTACGTGCGCATTCAATATAAAAAGGAGCCGAGCTGTGCGAGGCTGCGAGCACAGCCAAAAGGATTTCTTAAAAACTCTACAGCGGAAATGTCAAGAAGTTTTATTTGTTACTAGATGGTTATTATACGTTATGGTATACGTTAATTAAGGCTCATAGCGTGATGTTATATAGCCTATAGCCTTCCTTTATAAATGGGCTATCTAACAAAGAAATATTTTATCAAATCGGACCAGTAGATCTTGAGATTAGGTGTTAAACAAACAAATCCTTCAGTTTAATGTTTTAATATTAGACGTTCGCCATATTCACAACTTCGCTCCACTCCACTCCAGTGGACATACAGCCTAACAGTATGAATCTACTCAGTGAGCACGTTTAGCTCACTTGACCGGCTTTTTTCTTATATAACTTTACTTTATCCCTTAGGTCTTCACTCTAACCCTTCAAGAGAAGGGGAAAATTGTAACATACGATTGTTATGGCATATAAAATGGATGGGGAAATATGCATAGATAATGTAGAAACATATTTGTACGCAAGTTGAAAGCTTTTGCAATATAATTTATGATATTATGTTACACATTGAAATTGACCGAACGTATAAGATAGAATATACCTACATATATATCTTGGTCTGGAAGTATCGTTTTAATAAAATGCTGTATTCACTATCGTTGTAATATAAAATGGACTTAAAATAATAGTGTAGCGTATTTTTTTTACAGTAATGTTGTTTAATCTGCCGAAAACGAAATTAAAAATGCATCTTAATAAATAGTTAGAAATTCAAATAATTCAATAATTATAATCGGTGATGTGTTAAAGCATTAATTTAAATATAAAATTAAATCGAACGAACTTTGCGGCGATGTTATTATACTAATATTAAATAGGTAAACTTATTATATTTCTAATTGTCATTATTAACAAGAAACACACCTGAAGATATCTTTTCATAAGAACAAACATAGGGCGTCTGTTCCTTGACTACGATATTCTACTGGCATATTCAGCGGTCAGCTAAATTATACGATATACTTATTATCTTAACGAGAAGACGGAACAATGGCTTTTATTTCTTGTGAATTGCGTATTCAAGAAAATAGCTTAATATCAGATGCAGTAAAATACTATAACAATTCAAAATAAGAAATTCATATTAAATTCCCATTCGTAAAGCAATAAAATGTTTGAAAATCGTCATTAAACACAGCACATTTTCCGTACAGGGAACAAAAAAAATTAATATGTCCTCACTAAATCCAAACTTAACTAATAAAACCTACCACTAATTCTGAAACTCAATAAAGTACTTACTTCTTAATAAAATTCGGAAGAACATTCGAACCACACAAAACTGAGAAATTCGACTGTATTGGACTTTAGGAGTGATTTAATGGGTCGTTATATCCAAGATATTCGTGGAGATTCGGACCCTACGGTTAAAGCAATAATGTGGATATTGTGATATTCTGTAACAACCGCTATACAAATGGCGCTTGGCACCCCATTAAAGAAAGGCTGTGTCCGCACACTCATGTTATTTATGAAAAAATGTTACAGTAAGGACAATGTATAGGGAGAATATGGTAATTGATAGTATTTGTTGTAATGGTGGCAACTGATAAAAATTCTTTCCCTCTTTTGTGTTGGCGAAGTATCAACGTTGGCTTTTTTATGAACTAGCTCAAAATAGAATATATAAAGTGTTTTATTGTATAGACAACGTAATGGTTTATTCGGTTACTTCGTCACTCAAACTCAAACGGGTAACGAACCTACAACACTTATGTCTTCCAAAAATGTTATTTATCTTCGCTGATTTGTTGTTGATTAACATGACATGACTTTGAGTCATGTATGTCAGATATACATTTTTGATTGATTTGTAGACAATCGTGCTAGTGACTGTTGAAAGTAGCACTATAGCATAGCTAGCATATCTCAATATGCTCATCCTAAGTTGCACTAATCAATACTACGTAGTAAACATTATTAAAACTTGTACTTACACTCATCACAAATAAAAAAAAAACGAATGAAAAGATGTCACAGAAAACATTGAACATCTTTTCATATGAAGCGCATCATGAAGATATTTTTCTCACTAAAAGGGGAGGCACGGAGAAGTAAATACAAACGGCAAAGCAGGAAATATGAAGCAAAACTCAAGGTACTATTTTTAATTGCATTACTTTCTTCTTAATTACAATGCTGCCCATTAACCTCATAATGACTTGCAGTTACAATACTCAAGGTGGATATTTATAACTAAAATGACTGCGCGCAACATTTGCATCTGTACTTTCTTAAGTACAGATCTTGAATATAATTAATGTTACGAGAGAATTAAGCCATGTTGCGTAAACACATGGGTGGGTATTAACTTATTCACGCTATTAAATAGCATATTATAACGTTCATGTAACAGTGTTGTGTTTACTTTTCATTACTTACTTTAATTTGTCTTTATTATTTCATGCCATTTTGGTGCGTTACATTCTGTACTCTGCGACGCTCAGGGAGATGTAACCGACGATGAGTTTATAAAATGTAATAATGAGGATGATAATAGTCGTGAATTCTGTCATCTATGATAAAGTGCAGTTTTATACTGAGACCAGGACAATATCATGCCATGATTATTTTATTTTATAATATGTAGAGTTTTCAAAACAACTTTGTACTCGAAAAGCGTGAATCAAAATCAATGTTTGATTTAAAAGACAATACTATGAAATTGCAAACAACTGCTAGTAAAATATAAGTTAGTGAGATGAATAGCTAAAAGGTAATATCGAAAATGGCCAGAACTTATTTAACATAATAAGATAACAATTAAAAGTACTTTAGCATTTCATAACATTCACATGACAGAAATATGAATATAAATATTAAAATAATAAAGATTGAATGAGAACCCTTTGAGATGGTATGAATGGAGTAGACTACTATTAAAACGTTCGGCGTTTATTTCATTTCTTACAATATAAATTTCATTTGAGTTTTGTTTATCTTATATATACTAATATATAAAGCTGAAGAGTTTGTGTGTTTGTTTGGTTGAACGCGCTAATCTCAGGAACTACCAGTCCGATTTGAAAAATTATTTCAGTGTTAGATAGTCAATTTATCAAGGAAGGCTATAGGTTATATAACATTACGCTACGAGCGACGGGAGGAGAGCAGTAGCCTTAAATAACGCGGGTGTAACCGCGGGCATCCTCTAGTGATCATATAAAATGTACTAAAAGACTTACAACGGTATTCTCTCGTTTTCCATAAATTCATTTGCACTTATATTGTTTGCCATAATCATCCCTGATCATAATATTTACTTGCACTATTATCATTTAAACTAATAACGTTTGCCTTAACAACTCAACAGTGATAAATTTTATTTGCCATAAAATGACTTTCTATAACAACATATATCATAATAATTAGTTTCCATAAGTTACACATCTCCTAATCGACTCTTGATATAATCAAAATTTGATATAATTATGAAAATAATACATAATATTGTTAGGTCGAAATTAATTATCGTTAACACCCCGACTCAGTGCAATCCGACTCGGATAGGTTAGGTTAGAAGTCCAAGGCGAGAGCGAAGCGAAGCGGAGCTCCCGCCTTAGTCTTCGTAGTTTTTTTTAAACCACCCAGAAGTAGGAGCCCCGCCAAGCGAGGCTCCGTCGAGCTTAGTTAGTAGACGCCATATGAGGTTTTGTTTTAGGTTTTATTGTGAATAAAAAATCTGGGGTTGGGTTTCGAAGCGAGTCGCCCGAATTTGAGGGTATTGGTAGTGTAGGGGGCTTAAGGGAGTTAGATTTAATCCCCTAAAAGTAATTTTGGCTGCCGGAGTTGCGTCTAAATATTTTTAAACAATTTCCAAAAATTCTTCATTCAAATATGCACAACGGATCGTAATTTTAGGTTATATATGAAAGTAACTCAATAGGTTGTGTTAGGTTCTCTTTTGACCCTTAACCCGAAAATAGGAGCCCTGCAAAGCAGGGCTCCGTCAACCTTATGTTAATAGCAAAAAATATATAAACTTAATCATTAACATAAAAATTGCAGGAGCTTGTACTAATTTATCTTTATTTATATTATGGTGAATAAAAGTTATGGAAAATGGCATTATTGAAAACGAAAATTATAGCAAATACATTTATGGATTTAAATTATTATGACACTTGATCGATTATGACCAATGGAATTAGTGAAAGTCATTTTATGTAATTTCACGATTATGGCAACTGAAGCGTTATTTCAAATGAAATTATGGCAAATACCAGTTCGGCATATGAAATTATGGCATTTTAAATTATGGCAAACATTAGTAAACCACTTACAACTTGTTCTGTCCTCTTCTCATTGTTATTTGATTCGGGCAACCATAAAGATAAAATTAAAAGGAAGGAGAATTAACTGCTCGACAGTACCCTTATTCTATACTATGTAGTACTATAATATACCGAAAAGTGTTCGTGCCAGGACACAACCCTGTCTTACGCCACGTTTCATATCAAAGGCGGTCGATATTTCACCTTCAAATATCACAGTTCCTTGCATGTCATCGTGAAAGGCTCGTATCAGAGACAGTAAGATATCTGGGCAACCGATTCTCGACAAGATATTATAGAGGCCCTGTCTGCTGACAGTATCGAATGCCTTGTTGAGATCTACAAATGCTGTATACAACGGGATCCGATGTTCACGACATTTCTCTTGGAGTTGACGCAAAGTGAATATCATATCATTAGTAGATCTACCAGCTCTGAATCCACACTGTGATTCTGGGTAGATTCTATCTGCGAGGACTTCTAGTCTTTTTAGAACCACTTTGGCAAACGCTTTACCAGCAACACTCAAGAGCGATATACCTCTGTAATTGTTACAGTCATCTCTATCGCCTTACCTTTTGTATAATGTGACTATGTCTGCGTTTCGCATGTCCTGAGGTACGTATCCTTCTTCCCAGCATTTCAGTAATATCTGGTACAGCAGTGATTTTACTCCTTTTAGTTTAATTATTTCAGAAGGTATATTATCGCAACCAGTACTTTTACCCAGTTTCAAGCCATTAACTGCATTTTCAAATTCAATGAGAGAGGGAGGGTTGTCCAGTTCGGTCATGGTGGAGTATTTTGGAAGCACGTCTATACCTTCAGAGCTGATACTGATCTCATATGAGTAGAGACTTGAATAATGTTCCGACCACCTTTCCAGCTGTTTCATCCTATCAGTAATAAGTTCACCGTTCCTTCGCTTTCTCGTGACTGGTCCAATAGCTGAGTTGATGCCTTGGTACATGCCACGAAAGTCACCTACATTATGACAGTGTTGAATTGACTCACATAAGCTGATCCAATAACGGTTTATACATTGTCAATAGGTGCGTTGCAAAGCCACCTTAGCAGTTTTGTACTCGCGATTTGCTCTTTCATTGTTGAAACTGTTTTGGACTGATTCCTCTCGGCACTCCTTATTGTAGCATTTAAAGATTGCGATGTCGGAGTCCATCTGCATACAAGAAAGGACGGTAGGCTTTTCAATACCAGTCTTCTAAGGTTTAAAAAGAATCACTACGACATAATAGCCCGAGAATTTCTGTATGCTGATGATGCTGCACTTGTCGCTAATTCTGAAGCTAAGCTGCAAGAACTTGTTGATAAGTTTAACCGCGCGTGTCAACTATTC
>OX123185.2:31265037-31456356 GCA_944739405.2 Euclidia mi
ACCAAAACTACTATTCCTACCGAAAGTACTATTCCTATCAAAACTACTATTTGTACCAAAACTACTATTCGTACTAACACTACCATATCCACCATTTTTACTGGATTGTATTTTAAACAGTGTATGTAAAAAGTATTACAGGAAAGTAATCTTGTGCGGCGACTTTAATATAGATATTTTGAAGGGAAATAAAATCGCAATGGATTTTGTCTGCTTTCTCAAAAGCTTCAACTAGAAATTAATGAACCAACAAAACTTGATAGCCAGACATGCTTAGATAATTTTGCTCATAACTGTAAACAAAAATGTAAATCTGAGGTTATCGACCTAGCTTTGTCAGATCACACTGCGCAAATCCTGCAAATCAAAGTAAATAAATCTAGCAAAATAAAATCTTGGCGCAAAACAACTCGAGATATATCCAAAGAAAATCTTATTAAGTTTGACCAACACCTGAAAAGCCTAAAATTCTCAGAGGTTTACGACGCGGATGATCCAAATACAGCATATGATAAGTTCATTGATCTGTTTCTTCTATTATACGACTTATGCTTTCCTTATAAAACAATTACAATAAGAACAGAGAAAAAGATACGATGGATTTCTAGGGGCATCCGTATGTGCAGTAGGAGGCAACGCCAACTACTTTGGCAAAAAAGATTGAAACCGACGGATAGCAATAGGAGTGTTTTTAATGCGTACTCGCAAACATGCAAAAAGATCATCAAACTGACTCAGAAGGCCCAAAATAATCACTTAATCAATAGCTCAAAAAAAAATCAAAAACTGCTTGGCAAATAATAAAGAGTACAAAAACTATTGCTGAACCAATAAATCAGATAAAAAATGAGGGAAAAATAATAACCAATCCTAAAGAAATTGCTCAAGCTTTTAATAACTTCTTTATCGATCAGATTTCACACGCTTCCAAGCTTCCAATAACGAACCGCATAATATATACGTTGAGCGAAATCCACGTTCAATGTTTATGTTACCAGTTATAAAACAGGAAATCACAAACGCCATAAAAACGTTAAAAAATAAGAAAAGTACGAGGTACGATGGTATTTCAACCAATGTCGTCAAGCACGTAAGTAGTAGCATATCCGATCCCCTCTGCCATATTATTAACGCTTGTATAGAAACCGGAACTTACCCGACAAGACTAAAAACAGTAATTGTAAAACCACTTTTAAAAAAAGACAATAAAGACGACATGACAAATTATCGACCAATTGCTCTAATCCCAATATTTTCTAAAGTACTTGAAAAAATTATTTATCAATATCTTTACGCATTCTTGTCAAAATTTAATATATTATGTGATGAACAGAACGGGTTTCGTAAGAATAAAAACATAAACATGGCAATGTTTGATCTATTGAAAACAGTAATGACTAGCGTTGATTCGAGGTTACCCATTTGTGCTATATATACGGATTTAACAAAGGCCTTCGATTACGTATGTCATGAAACACTTTTGCATAAACTTGATGCTTACGGTATTCGTGGCAATATTCTCAAATTATTAAAATCATATCTGGTTGGGCGGATTCAATATACTGAAATTTCCAGAGTCTCCATAACGTCTAAACGGGAACAAAAAAATATTTCTTCTCCGAGAATAACTAAACATGGTGTCCCACAAGGAAGCGTACTTGGTCCACTGTTATTCTTGTTGTATATAAATGATCTACCGCGTCAAATCAGTCACCCGATAGTACTCTTCGCTGACGACAGCACATTATTGATTAAATGCCATAACAAAGATCAATATGAGGATGAAATTAATAACACTCTTAAAAATGTAATTAACTGGCTGAAGAATAACAACCTCGTCATTAACATTAAAAAAACTAATGTTATGCATTTTCACCAACGGCTATATACTCATGACATAAATGTAAATTACAATGGTCAAACTATGGATAGTGCTAACGTAACAAAATTCTTGGGAGTTTTAATTGATCATCAACTTACATGGAAGTCACAAGCAGAGAGTATATGTAAAAAACTAAGCTCCTGCGCATATGTTCTGTATAATCTCAGAGAAAAAGTAAATATCGACACTGTACTCGTTGCGTATCATGGTTTGGTAGTGTCTGTGTTAAGATTTGGAGTGATCTTCTGGGGCAATTGTAGCTACAGAGAGAGTATATTTATAGCGCAGAAGCGCTGCTTGAGGTCCATTTTTAATTTGAAAATTACAGACAGTTGTATGCCATTTTTCAAGAGCCATAAATTGTTAAGTTTCCCATGTATATACATTCTAGAAACTGCCATCTTTGTTAAAACAAATAAACAACTATTTCCAGCTTTTAATGAAAACAGAACAAGAACAGTAAACCTAAGAAGTCAATACCAGCATGTGTTATGTACAGGGGGTATAATACCTCTTTATTAAAAAAAAGTGTGATGGGTATGGCTCCTGTAATATATAACAAAGTGCCAAAAGTCATTAAAGACCAACCTATACGATTATTTAAAAAGCAGCTATGGACTTTGCTTGTACAAAAATGCTATTATTCCGTGTCAGACTTTCTAAACGATAAATTAGAATAAATAAATAGATATTTAATATAATTACTATTTTTCAACGAGGTCTCTGAATGTGTATTGTTCTATTTTATAAATTGGGATTTAATCAATTAATTCAATCATACTGACATGCAATTCTAATCTTATTTTTCGTAAATGGTATTATTATTATAAATCTAATTGTATTTAATTTTTAGAACATTATAATTGTAAAGTATAATAATATATAGGTAATCTGGAATTATTGTTTGCATGATTTAATATTGTATTTTTGTAAACTGACAAGTGAAAATTTATTTCTAATAATTATAATTTATGTTTTGCATACCGAAAGGTAAAATGTAAACGGATACTTTTAAGTATGTTAACATCTGATTTTGTACCTACATTTAATGCAAATAAATACATCTATTCTATTCTATTCTATTCTTACTAAACTACCATTTCTACCAAAACCGCCGGTGCTGTCAAAAGTAACTTTTCTCTCAAAACTACTATTCTTACCAAACCTGCAATTTCTACTATATCTACCACTTGTAATATAATTATATGACAATAGTACTATGAACCGCTGTAATATGTTCCACATAAAAAATTAAGATGCGCGAAGAAAGAGCCGAGCCACCCCCCCTCTATCTACCCCAAACTCGGTACAGAGTTGGCGGAGCGTAACTGGATTTCATCGCGATACAAAAAAGGGGGAAAATTCCTCAACATCAGAGATCAGTTCACCCAACATTAAGGGTTAACTGGTAACATTCGGGGAATATTACCTGCCATCCGCGATAATTCACTCTCTCTCTCTCTCTCTCTCTCTCTCTCTATTTATTATTCCCATCTGATTGTGGGGTCTGCTTTCCTTGTAATAATAATTCACTATAGTGCAAATTTGACCAACATCGGGTATAATTTTACACACCATCACACTCACACCCGTATGAAAGTAAGGCAAGGTCACCTTAAGGAGGCATAACGGTTTTTCCTGGCAGTTCCCGCAAGGAACTTATTAGATGCCAAAAAATATTTTTGAATTAAGAACCGTCCATGTAGAGAGAAAGCAATGGAATCTTAAGAAATTTATAGGAAAATATTGAAAAATAAGTTCAATGTCCACACCTATCTTCCTTCAAACTTACCCAATTTAAATGAGCATACCATCAAATGAGAGAACTCTTTTCAGCGCGTGTTATAGGCCTATAACGAAACGCCTACTTTAATGAGAACCAGTTATATAGAAGCCGAAAGTCATTGACTACGACTACGAAAACGTAAAAAATGTATGGGAGAAAACTGTTTTTGCCTATAACTTGATGAATGTGCAGGTAAGGTAATTTCTAATGCTTGATGACAAATATATGCAGCAAGAGCTTTCATTTAAATTTAAAATCATGCAAATTGGTTGGGTACGCTAAGTAAACAGGCTGGCCGACTCGTATTATAAAACACAAATTCTTTTAATATATACATTTAGCTTGATACTCTTGTGAATATCTTTTAATATCTAATGTAGAATGTAATATTGTTTGTGAGATAGAGCCTTCGATTAAATTCATGTAGACGGCCGATTTAATAAGATGCATGCATTTATTAGACGCGTATTAACAAAAATATTAGTTTTCATCGTGATTGGTACAAATGCGACGTCCGTGACAAAACGTGAATTGGACGTTCAGACATTGATCATTTCTGAATAATGGTTTCGAGTGTACGCTCTTTTTATATTAATCTTCCTTAGGAATAACATTTACTATTGGTGAAAACCGTACAAAATCCATTCAGTAGTTCTTGAATTGATCACGTTCATACACACAGGCAGGAAGGCCGAGATACTTTATTTTATAATAAGTACAGATAAGCATCAAATTAGGAAAACCAGTCACCTACTCTAGGTACTACGCAGTGTATCTTGGATTCATTTACACAAAATGGTGACAACGTTATGGAAGATTATAAAATATTTTCAATTTGACAATACACTCTCATCAGCTTACACAAAAAATGCATTACGTTATTTAACGTGTTTAAACACTCTTAAAAGACACTGATAATAAATTGTGAATAATGTAACAAAGGTAAGTTACAAAGGTATTTAAAGCCTCACTCTGAAAGCCAGATTACGATGTCGTTTAAATTAAGTAGAAACGTTGCAGCTGATGAATATTTAAAACAAAGGAAAGAATAGGCCCCCGTGTATAACGTACTTTAAATGGTACGACTTTTTAAAGCAACCTTCAACTAAATGTAAGGCTCGCTTTAATATTTAAGACAGTGATGATTAGTTTGTTTATCGTTTATATAATCACAGATTGTAAATTATTTATCCAGGTATCTATATTTATAACGTTTATGATATTAAAATCAATGTAGGTATATGATATTGAAATTGTAGTGACGTAATAGTTGGTGTTCTTCATCCCAGAAGGAGTTTGCCTCGACCTGCCCATGGTATGTTGATTGGATCTGGTAGACTGCGGCCTAACTGTTACTGTCATTAATTTGTTTTTATAGGAAACCCACGTGGCGTCATTCAGGACCTATAATATTATAGTCCTCTTCATAGCTGTCATCGCTAATGCGTGTATTAATGCAGATGCCTCTAGCCCTAGCCATGCGTAGATAGGTAACCTAAAGAAACCTACTTTAATTGGTTACCAAGTTCTAGCCTAGCTCTTCATTAAAAGTGTAGATAATCTACATTAAAGCTTATCTCCCAAAGCATAAGCGGAGCTACGCATAAGCAACAACTGACCAGCTTATTGTACAAACACTAACTTCGCACGGTACTTTAAAAATCCCATAAAGTATTACTGTGACAGACGTTAAAAATTTGTACTAATTCTCGTCTTTATAAAAAATCGTCGTAAAAGATTTAGTGGCTTCAGGTTGGTACGGCGGCATCGATATCAGCTACAAAATGGATCAAAAGCTTTAGTGGATTATCCGATTAGCTGAACGAACGTAATTTATGAATGCCCACGATATCGATATATAGACTTTAACAAGGAGACACAGATAGATTTTTTTGACGCATGGTGTCATCATTTTTAATTATTAAAAGGTAAGGTAAGCTTATGAAAATGTTAATCCTCTTTGGGAAAGGTTGCCTTTGTATAACTACGCGTAGGTATAATAACTGTGATGAAAGTTCATTCATTGTTCACCTTGGCTCATGAACGCCTTGCAAGGATTAAGTACCTATTTTTGTGACACAAACATACCGTGACCGTAGGGGTGCACTAAGAAGGGATTTCCGAAAACTCCCACGGGAGCGACAGGCGTATCTGCGGCAATCTTCTAGTATTAGTATAAGGCAATACACAAACACACATATTTAATTATTTAATACGTGCGTGCAGGTGTTATAACTCCATCGCCGATGATGTTGATATATTTAACAATTCGGCTTTTAAAACTAAACGGTTGCTTAATAACCGTTTCTTTGAGAGTTAAATATGTAAAATCTCAAATGTGTACGTAAAATCATACGGATAGTTTGTATAGATAGGTAGTATAAACAATAAGTTATCTATGTATTATTGTCCATAGGTTTACTGTTTAAACAATGCACCATTGCTGTTCTTTCTTGTGCACGTTCGTATCCTTAACGTTTATTGTGTAGCTAGGAACCATTTGTGAAAACTTTTAATTTGTCTTTAAATATTTTATAAGCAATTTGTTATTTTTTTTAAGACAGTTGTTAATTTTCCGAAAAAAAATAAAATAAAATAAAACACAAATAATATGCGCTGATACTTGTAGGTACCTTTAAAATTCTGCACTTGAAGAAGTCCATAAATCTAAGCTTTTTATAGGCTTCTTAAGCCATAGATCAGGGTTTCTTAAAGTTGGATCCATGGACCCCTTAGGGGTCCGTAGCATGAATAACAGGGGTCCGCAATGGCACAGTTGACACTCATCATATTTATTTAGAAATTATTCATTAAACATTTTTCGGGGAGATGAGCCTCGTTAGCCTTGGTTGGCAACCTGTCTAGGAGAAGGAAAACTCCGAAATTAAACCAAACGTTCGGGGAGATGGGCCTCGTTAGCCTTGGTTGGCAACCTGTCTAGGAGAAGGAAAACTCCGAAATTAAACCAACTTTCAGGGAGCATACCCGACACAAAACCCCGATCTAAGGTGTCAACCGACCCGTGCCGAGGGATAAGTGGCCAGAGGGCAAGCTGGTCTCAAACGGAGGGTGCCTGTATTGGTGGTCACAGGGCACAGCTAGGATTCCATCTTACCCCCGTACAGGGCTCTGCGGGGATGGATATTTTAAATCCCTATTACTCGTGGGAACGCTATGAGGACAGATATTAATAATTCTTTAAATGGCGGCGACGCGGTTCGCAACCCGTCACGTCTCGTTTCCCGCGAGGGCGAAAAGCGGCCTGCGGAAAGCCGATTTGCAACATTGAATGTTGGCAGTGGAATGGACGGAAAATTGGATGAAGTATACCAGATGATGGATGATAGAAAGATTGATGTTCTGTGTGTGAATGAAACGAAAAAGAAAGGATGTGGCACTTCCAAGCATGGCAGCTACATGGCGTATTGGTCCGGAGTAGATAGTACCACCAGAGCCTGCAAGGGAGTTGGTTTAGTACTGTCTGCGCGAATGAATGAGTACGTAAAAGAGTTTGAATGTGTAGCCTTGCATTTACATGCAAGGCTACTATGGATGAGAATGAAAGTAGGACTTACTCGTCTTCTTATTGTAGGGGTTTACGCCCCGGTCAATATAGTAACGGGTATGTCACAACATGAGCAAGACGAAAGGCAGGGGTTTTGGGGACCTGTAAGGATAATGAAAGATTGATTTTGTTAGGTGATTTCAATGGATGGGTGGGAGTAAAGCGAGATGGATTTGAAAGGGTTTTAGGTGGATTCGGTGATAAGAGTGTGAACGAAAATGGAAAAGAACTGCTTGAGGTTTGTTTGGAGTGGAGCCTTTGTGTGACAAACACCATGTTTGATCACAAAAGGATACATTTGTATACACGTGAGGCGAAACATGTGAGAAGAAGTATAATTGATTTTGTAATAGTAGATGAACGACTGAGAAAGAATGTGTTGGATACGAGAGTGTTTCGAGGGATCGGCATCCATGCAGACCACTTATTGGTGTTAAGCCGGATAAGTGGACTCTTTAGACGATGGCGACACCGAGAAAATAATCAAGAGAGGGTCTTGGATAGAATAAAAGTAGAAAATCTGCAAGAGAAAGATGTGAAAGATGAGTATAAACGAAGATTGATAGCAAGATTTGAGAGGTTCGATGGCATAAATGATATGGAAGAATTATGGCATTCCTTTAAAGAAGATGTAGTATGTGTAGCGTCTGAAGTATGTGGTGTGATTAAGAGAAGGAAACTACGAAAGGTTAAGAATACATGGTGGGACAAGGATGTACAATCAGCAGTATCAGAGAAGAAGAAAGCGTGGTTAGATTGGTTGGCTGCCAGAGCAAATGAAAGAATGGGAAAGGCAACGAGTGATGACATAGATGAAGCAAGAAAGGAGTTTGTTAGGTGTAAAATAATAGTGAAAGAAATGGTTAAAAGGAAAAAAGCGGAAAAGAAAGATGAGTTTGATAGTAGATTATCTGACGACTTTCGGAGAAACATTAAGTTTTTCTGGAAATCTGTTCGTGCAGTTCGAGGAAAAACTCAATCCTCAGAATACACAGCAATCAGAGACAATAATGGAAAGATACTGAATGGTGAATCGTGTGTGCTGAAGAGATGGAAAGAGTATTTTGAAGGATTATTTGAAAGAACGACGACAGAGACATCAACAGGTGAAATGAATGATAATGATAGCAATGATGAAAGCGATATTGGCGTGGATGAGATTTTGAAGGCACTGGCTAGTATGAAATTAGGTAAGGCTGCAGAATATGATAGGATTACAGTTGAAATGCTGAAGGCTGGACAGGGCATCATAGTTGGTCAGCTGCAGCGCTTATTTAACTTGTGCTAAAGCACCGGCCGAGTACCTGATGACGGGGCACAGCGGTGGTTGTGCCTCTTTATAAGGGAAAAGGCTCGCAACAAGACTGCAAAAACTATAGAGGCATTAGCCTTCTCAGCATTGTTGGCAATTGTATTGTATGCGAAGGTACTGATTGAAAGAGTTATGAAAGTAACCGACAAGAAAATATGGGATGTACAAGCGGGATTCTGAAAGGGTATGGGGTGTACGGATCAAGGCTTTTCCTTGCGATGCATAGCCGAGAAATTTTTGGCCAAAGGTCAAAAGGTCTACTGAGCCTTCGTGGATTTGGAAAAGGCTTATGATAAAGTGGTGAGGAATGAAATGTGGTCGGTACTGTCGATGTATGGGGTGAACAGCAGCCTCATACGAGCTCTGAAATCCCTTTATGAAGATTCTAGAGCTTGTTTGAGGATAAACGGGGCATACACTGACTGGTTTACCATCAACACAGGTGTTAGACAGGGATGTGTAGCATCGCCGTGGCTGTTCAACCTCTTCATGGACAGTTGTTTGCAAGATTTGAAACATAGTGATTGTGGATTAAGGATGAATGAGTTACTTGTCAAATGCCTCCTCTATGCTGATGATCAGGTTATGCTTGCGTCTTCAGCGGAGGTGTGGCAGGAGATGGTAACAATCATGCATGGTGCGTTAGAGAGGAAAGGAATGAAAGTGAATGTAAGTAAAACGAAAGTTATGGTTTTTGAAAAGGAGGAATGCGTTACGGCTTGTAATATTATGATCGATGGACAGCGAGTGGAGCAAGTGAATAAGTTTGTATATTTAGGTACGCTGTTTACAAGAGATGGTAAGAATGAAGAAGATATTAAAAGAAGAGTTAATGCAGGTAATAGAGTGAATGGAGCTCTGAAGACGTTTATGAATAGCCAAAACGTGTCTAAAAAGGCACGTTTGGCTGTGCATAGAGGGGTGTTAGTACCTACTCTTATGTATGGTAGTGATAGTTGGGTATGGCAGAAGAGTCATGAAAGTAAAACAAATGCTGTGGAAATGAGAGCACTGAGAAGTATGGGTGGTGTTTCTCTGACTGACAGAATAAAGAATTGTGTGATAAGAGAGTGTTTTGGGGTAAAAGAAGATATAGTGACAAGCATCGAGAAAGGTATGCTAAGATGGTTTGGGCACGTGGAGAGGATGGATGACGAAAGACTGACCAAGCAGATATATAAGGCAAGTGTGGAAGAGACAGGACGAAGGGGAAGACCTAGGCGGACGTTCTCTGACCAGATTGGAGACATCCTAAAAACAGGACAGGTGAGAAGTACCCTGAACAGAAGAGCATGCATGAGGAATCTGATGGGAGTGAATGAAGCAAGAGAGATATGTCAGGATCGTTGCAAATGGCGTTCCGTAGTCTCTGCCTACCCCTCCGGGAAACAGGCGTGAGTCTATGTATGTATGTATGTATGTATGTATGTCATTAAACGCACGCCTCGATCGAATTTGCAGTGACAAGTGTCGGGCAGCGAAAGTGATTTTTAATATAAATAAGGCTTATTTATTTTACACTGCGATATTCGTTAGTACGGGTCTATGGCTTTTTTTAATTCTGTCATTGGTCCGTGATTGCAAATAGTTTAAGAAACCCTGCCTTAGATGGTTAAATCGTTGACAATTTTTAAATCGTAAAATAATATCCTTCATTGCATCATTGTCTATCAGTCAGCCAATAACACAAGAATTTTACATATGCGACTCACTGAAAAACATTAATTAATTTTAGATTTACAGACATTAATAGATACAGTTGAAATAAAACTTTTGACATAAGCTTTTAAAACTTGACTCACAACCAGTAGTGGTTTCCATGTAACATATAGCGTTTCCAAGAATTCCGATCTTAAGCAGCTTTCTTGGAACAGAGGAATAACATAAGTTAATCTCATAAGTTTTATAAGTCAGACTTATAAAGTGGATAAGTGAGCTGTAAGATTAAACTAAATGGAGGACTAGTAGCAAACAAACCGTTTTATCGGTAACGCGTGTTTATTAAATGCTGCGTTATGTTTACGTAAAAAGAGACTTATTCGAAAAAAAATCATTGAACAAACCAAGAAATATAACTCAATCTAGTAAAGGTCAGTTCCAGGTTTTTTGCGGATGTATAAGTTGCTGCTGCTGATTTATAATTTGTCTAATAGTTTTTGCGTTAAAGAGTAACAAACATCCATATATCCATCTAGAGATGCTCTCAAATCACAATAAAAACAATTCTAGTTAGATAAATTCAGTATACGTGTTGTAGGTATGACTACGACTTTACTTTTTACTACAAACATTTTATACAATAGAAAGAAATAAAATAAGCAGAAATAGATTCTAAACCTAAACACTAAATTTATTTGATAATTCCCATTCTATTTGGCTAACTAGCAGTCAGAGGTGTTTAGTTAGTTCGAATTCAATATATCTATTGAAATGATCTGAATATTGGAGCTCTGAATGGTAAATTGCTCGAGGGTTACACGTAGCTAACTGCAGTGTAATTGATCTGTGGTACGAGCTATTTTGGTTATTGTTTATGTATCTGATATACTATATAGTTTGCGAAGCAGGGCTCCGTCAACTTAGCTTATCAAACATCGTCCCGTGACTCCACATTTCCTTATAGGGTGGATTGATGATCAAGCCACGCTGTATTAGTCCAGTCAATTTAGGGTTTGACCTCGGAAAATCGACGTACCCAGTATATAACCACGTAAAAACCTGTATTTTGGCATCCTAAAACTGTTCTCAAAAGTCACATATAATTGGATGTCCGCAAGTTTTAAATTCAGGGGTCAAAGGTCACAAAAATCGATTTATTTTACATTTTTCGGGATATATCTCGTTTTGTATGGGTTTTACGCTACTTGTATTTTTTATCAATATTGTAGAAAATTAAATTCTCTACAACTTTTCTATTTAACATTTTTTAATACCTTGAACTGTTTTCGAGATAGAGGGCGTAGAGCGCGCAGTCAGAGAATTATCTAAGGTCAGCTGGTAGTCTCGGGCAAAAGCTCGTAATATTAAGGTTATAATTTATAGCTAAACATATAACTATCATTTTTTATAAACTTTTAGATTAAATTATTTTTTTTGGTTAATTATCTATTTTTAATTAAGGGTCAAGGTATTTTATAACACTTACCTAGCCATGTAATTAAGAAATTGTTGAGGAAAATACCAAAATTGTATTTTAATTCTAATCTAATATTATACTAATCTAATACTAGTATGTAAAGCTGAAGAGTTAGTATACTAATATATAAAGCTGAAGAGTTTGTTTGTTTGTTTGAACGCGATAATCTCAGGAACTACTGGACCGATTTCAAAAATTCTTTCAATGTTAGATAGCCCATTTATCGAGAAAGGCTATAAACTATATAACATTACGCTATATGCCACGGGAGCGGAGCTGTAGCCTTAAATAACGCGGGTGTAACCGCGGGCTCATCTAGTGACTTTCTATATAAATAAAGGAGAGAACAAATACATTTTTATTGACGTTTTTATCAAAAGTCATTTTATAGATTTATTATAGTCAAAATTAATAAAAATTTCGAGATCAAGTTTTAATTTCTATTCTCTTCTTCTTCTTCATCATCGGCGTCATCGTCCTTCTGCTGCAGAATTTCCTCTTGATTACCGTCTTCAACGACATTTGTCCCAAAGTCATTCATGATTTCCGGGTCAAAGGTTGTATCATCATTAATATCGGTCTGATATGGTACAGCATTGAGACAAGCTTGTCCATTACACTGGCCGCAAGCTAAAGAGCACTGTAACCCCGCTTTCCTGCATCCGCATCTTGAGCCACAGCCACTTTTGCAATTACAGAAATATTGTTTTAAGTAATTCATCTGGAGCAGGTGGTAAAATTGACATGATAGGTTTCAGGAATCCGTTACGCCTAGTCCAACCCCATCCTTGAGGTTGTAAATCATGCCCTAACCAAGTTTGAATCTGATAATAAACGAGATTGAAATATTGGTGACCTGCTCCACTCGTTGGTGGAATATTTGATAACTGCACAGGTTTATTCAATTTTGTTAACTTGACGTATAGTGCATATTACGGAGATGATCGATACCATCCACATTTTTCAATTACCGAAAGCACAGATAATATACAATATACTATACATATAATATATATAAGATATACTAGCATAGTATCATATTATCTTTATTACCGAAAGAGATTATGAGTGTTATTGAATTGATAAATTCAAGAATTATTATAAATAAAGATTGAATTTAAACTAAAAAAGAAAGTTAATGAAAATGGTAATTATATGTTTAGCAATAAATTATAACCTTAATATTACGAATTTTTGATCGAGACTAACTGTTGACCTCAGATAATTCTCTGACTACGCGCTCTACGCTCTCTATCTTGAAAACAGTTCAAGGTATAAAAAAATGTTAAGGAGAAAAGTTGTAGAAAATTTAATTTTCTACAATATTGGTCATATATACAAATAGCGTAAAACCCACAGAAAACGAGATATTTGCAAAAAAAAATAAAAAGCCGATATTTGTGACCTTTGACCCTTTGAATTTCAAAACTTGCGGACATCCAATTATATGTGACTTTTGAAAACAGTTTTAGGATGCCAAAATGCAAGTTTTTACGTGGTAATATACTGGGTATGTCGATTTTCCGAGATTTGCACCTAATTTTACCTAATTTGACTGGACTAGTATCGAAATGGTAAGGCAAGTAATTCGTATCGTATTTAGTACTTTGACTTCTTTGGCCTGGCTTTATGAATAACATCCAGATGAAATTATTAATTTACCAAATTGTCTAAGCAATTTAGTACCTAATTATTTATATTGACTAGTCATAATGTATAATTTTGTATTAATCACTATGGCTGTAACCAATGATATTACAAAAAGTTGTAGATACGTTACAGGCGTACCAAAAGCAGCGCGTGAAAGCTATACCAATTGGCAAATGATTGGCAAGGCTTACTTATGTGTGAGTGTGACGTCGCTCGCCAGTATCAAACGTGAATCTGACACATCTTGTCAAATGAAAATGCCATCGTGTGTAATAACATATTGCACAAATTATTCCACCAAAATTTTGAAATCTCAAGGTATCACATACCACTCGTAGCTTTACATAACATTTACTTACTGTTGGGGAAAATAAGAGGAAAGCTGAGGTACCTTGCTTGTCGCTGGCGTTTTGTTTCCTCTCGCCTTCCTTGCCCACCATAGGTTGATTTTCTGTTAGTTGTCTATCACACCGAACACTCGCGAGACGATACCGTCCGGTACGGGATGTGTAGGCATCCACCGTAGGAGGATAATGTCTTTCACGTTCGGAGGTCGGCGCGGAACAGGGTCAAGGTTTGCACTTTTGACGTGCGATCAAGCGAAGTTTTTTTTTTATTACTGATAGGCTAGCGTTTGACCATGATCTCACCTGATGTTAAGCGATGATATGGTCTAAGATGGAGCACGCTTACCTAGAAGGTACCTATTCACTCGCGACTTGAAAACACCCAGGTTGTACTCATCAGGAAACACAGACTTGGGTAAAGAGTTCCACACCTTGGCGGTACGCATAAGAAAGGAAGAAGCAAAGCGCTTCGTGCGTATAAGCGGGATATTCACCATGTAACGGTGACGCTGACTCGTTAGTCTGGTCGTCTGATGGAAGAAAGTGGAAGGAGGAATCAGATTGCGTAGTTCCTCTGCGCACTCTCCAAAATATATCCGATAGAATACCGATAGACTGGCGACACTAGGGCGATGCTTCAGGCTTTGGAGTCCTACGTCAACCAATTGGTTGGCACAGGACTCCAAGAAAGCAGTTGGAGGGTAGATAGGAATTAGGTGAGGAAAAGTTTAATAAATTTAATAAGAATATGATTCTACCCTACAACCTGCATCTTGAATGTTACAATATACAAAAATGATTCGTCATACCGCCCCCCAAAGAGCGAGTCAGCTCTGTAAGTTGGGTAAAAAAGAGAAAACTAGTGAAAATTGCTATAAGTACCTAATTGAATGCTTATTTTATAAGTGCTGATTAACACGCTGATTTTCTAAGTGCTGATTAACACGCTGATTTTCTAAATGGTGATTAACACACTGACTTTCTAAATGGTGACAGACACGCTGATTTTCAATTTATCTATAAAAATATGTTGATTTTCAATGATAAATAATACTTAATTGAATTTTAATGTGTTGGGGTAAGGGTTTTTAGCTCGTCCTAGGTATCAAAGGACAAATTTTGACAACCGGCTTGAGCATAGTTCCAGTTGCTGTTTTCAATTCCACTACCCTAACGATGTTGTCCCTACCGGGACAGAGACGAGTAACGCGAGCCTTACGCCACTGAAGCGGTGGAGAGCTGTCTTTAATGAGGACCAAATCACCTACATGAATAGTCTCGGTTTTTAATAGCCATTTATGGCGTTGAGATAAAGTGTGCAAATATTCGGAGTGCCAATGTCTCCAAAAATGTTGGGTGATTTTTCGGAGCAGCTGCCAGCGCTTCAGCGGGCTAATGAAGCTATCCTTTACGTTCCGTTCCGGCAACGCCAAAAGCCGTTGCCCTATGATAAAATGACCAGGAGTTAGAACTTCTAAATCGCTGGGATCCCTTGAAAGAGGGCACAGGGGTCTAGAATTCAAGACAGCTTCTACCTTTGTGAAAATTGTTGCCAATTCCTCGAAAAATAAAGAGCGATCGCCTAGGACGTGGTTGAGAATTAATTTGGCGCACCTGACGGCGCTTTCCCACAAGCCGCCTATAAGGGGACTTGCAGGCGGGTTCAGGTGCCAAGCAATCTATTTGTTAGATAAAGAATTATGAATATCGTCTGATGAACTCGAGATTAATTTATAAATTTCCTTTAAGTGGCTACGGGCACACACAAAATTCGTGCCACAGTCGCTGTAAATATCTGAGGGAAGACCTCGGCGGGAGATGAAACGATCCAAGCAAGCGATGAAAGCTTCGGTGGAAAGCTCAGATACGATTTCCAAATGAACACATTTAGTGGTGAAACAAATATAAATGCAAAGGTAACATAGCATTGCCTTGGCGTTTTGAGTCTAAGAAACCTTTAGCCAAAAGCGCCGGCAAAATCCACTTCAACGCGTTGAAAGGGTCGAGCTGAGGTGATTCGACTGTACGGCAGGTCTCCCATAAACGGCTCAGTAGACCTGGGACGCAATCGATAGCAACGGTGACAGCAAAATATCACCTGCTTAATCACTCGCCGAGCCGATATGATCCAGAACTTGCGCTGGAGTAGGGCCTGCAGGGTGGCTAAGCCAGGATGAAGATATAATTTGTGGTAGTGTTCAACAATCAGATTTGTTACATGATGAATTTTCGGTAATATTACAGGGTGCTTAGCAGCAAAATTCAGCTCGGATTTACTGATCCTACCGCCAACTCGCAGAAGCCAGTCGTCACCGATGAACGGATTCAGTCGCATCATGGCTCTCTTTTACCGCTTTCCACTGCGCAGCGATTCCATTTCCTCGTAAAGCGTTGCGGACTGAGTCCACTTGATTATACAACTCAAGCTATCGTTCAATTCTGAAACCGATAGAGGTCCGGAGCGCCGCTGAATGGCATTGCGTCTGTTAAACAGGAAACGCTTGCACCAACCTACAATAGCCTATAGCTTGGTAAGTGAGCTAAAATTGTCCAGAAGTAATAGAGAATGCAGAACTTAAGCAGCAGTGGAAGCAAATGAAGTTGATTTGACTCCAGGCAAATCCACCTCGCATACTGAAGACAAGTCCCCAGGCCATGTCACAGGATTATCTGCAAGCCAAGATGGGGACCACCATAGAGGATGTTCTACCAATTCAGATGGTGACAGACCACGGCTGGCAGAGTCAGCTGGATTCATCGTCGATGAAACCTGCTTCCAGACAATATTTGGACACAAGGCTTGGACTTGTGACACCCTATTTCCTTCAAATGTTTGTAATCTGTGCGGTGATATCTTTAACCATAATAAAACAATGGTAGAATCTGTCCAGGCGTGAATGGATTGAATAGGAATTTTATCTCGTAAATTTAAAACTATGTGCTCGATCAGATGAGCTAGCAAGAGAGCGCCGTTGAGTTCCAGCTTGGGTATTGTTAGCTTCTGCTTCAAAGGAGCTACGCGTGATTTGGCGCCGAGAATGCGAAGCAAACCGCTGCCATCGAAGTTCTCAGCGCGGAAGTATACACAAGATGCATACCCACGCTCGGATGCATCGCTGAAACCATGGTTTTGAATCGCAACCGGTTGATCAGGCAGAATGCATCGCTGAAGTGAAACCTTATTTAGGTTGTGAAAACCGGCCAGAAATGTTTTCCAGGATTCGATAAAATCTGAGAGAAGTAGATCATCCCAGCCGGAATCAAGGCACCAAAGCGATTGCATAAAAAGTTTGGCCTTAAAAATTGTTGGCGTCAAGAAACCACAAGGGTCGTACAGTCTGGCGATGTTGAAGAGCACACCACGCTTAGTCATGGTGTTGTTCATCTCTGACACGTGGTAGATGAAGCTATCATTTTTTGAGTTCCCCTCGATGCCGAGAATTTTAAATATGTTATCCTCGCCATCGAAACGATAAAGAGACTCGCAGTGGTCAGCAGGAAGTAGTGACAGCAATTCCTGGGAATTACTGGACCACTTGCGGAGCGTGAAACCTCCTTGCTCGAGGATAGTAACTATCTCCTTCTGCAGTTGCCACGCAGAATCTAGCAAAGAAGATCCCGTCATGATATCATCTACGAAGGTCCCTTCTAGGAGCACTTGAGCAGCTTGAGGATACTTGTCTGAATTTAAGTTAGCAAGTTCATGAATCACACGAATAGCATGATAAGCCGAGCTGGAGACACCATAAGTGACGGTGGTCAACTCGTACTGCTTAATCTGATGATCAGGGGATTCACGCCAGAAAATGGTTTGCAGCTTACAGTATTCATCAGCCATCTTGATCTGTCTATACATTTGTCGTATATCAGCAGTGAATACTATTTTGTGAACCCTGAAGCGTAAAATAATATAATAATAATAATAATAATAAAATTTATTCGCAGAAATACAGAAAGCATAAATATCAACAATGTTCTAATATAATATTACTCTTAATGCTATAGATTTTCAATGAGGTGGAAAGAACCATACCCCTGTACTAGTTGAAAACTGTATCACAGGTGGTTGGGTCTTTCTTTACAAATTTGAAGTTTGTATTTTACAATACAGCCATAATAATACGTAGTTAATAATAAATAAAATTGCCAATATAAAACTTATTTACTAATTAATATCTATATTATATAATAAAGATGGTCATGAAATATACACTATAATTGCGTGTCCAGCATTTTATTGAACTTACAGCGAAATTTATAAAACTGTGTGTCAGCCGAATCGTGAATGATGTCAATGTTATTAATAACTGTGTAAGTACATAATTCTTGTGTGCATTTTATGTAACTAGATGATCTTACAAAAATAATGTTAGTAGGTCAATATAATGAGGTGTGTTAAGTGTTTATGAATCACAAAATGAAGTATAAATTCTTAAATAATAAAGTTGAAGAATAATATGATTAATGGTCGGAAATACCCGAGTACAACGTCGTTCTTAGGCTCCTTCATAATCAACTGAGTTTATGTACCTCTTTTCCGCCATTATTCTTGCTGGGCAGTCAGTAGAACCGGTGTTGTGGTTGCTGGGCTTCTTGAAGTGCAAGCAGGTTGCGCATTTTGGGTCTTCGGATTTCCTAGTGCAGTCCTTTATTGTGTGTCCTTGGTTGCCGCAATGACCGCATGTGTATTGAGACTCTCTGCAAGACTTAGCCGCATGACCATACTGCTGACACTTATAACAGCGCGTAACTAGGGTGTAATCCTTCACCGGGCAAGATGACCAATTTATAAAAATCCTGTCTTGGATAATCAGTGCTTTACGTATCGCTGCTGATACTTCAATGATATAGTTACAGGTCTCAGCATCTTTGCGGCCCAATTTGTGACTCAACTTGGTTTCATTGAGAAACGTCTCTAGATTGCAGCTTTGAAGTTTCTCTGCTAAGTTCTGGTGGTACAGGCACGTGAAAACTTCCGTCTCTTTCATAGTTGAAGGCACTCCAATGATCACAATCCTAGGCTTACGTTTGTGGGGCTCATTGATTATAAGGCCTGAGTTTGCAAGTTGTACCGATTGTTTGACTTTCTCGATGTCGTCTTTGGTCTCTGTGCTAATGATCACGCCGCTGTTCCTTATCTTGCGCAGTGCTCTCACGTGGAGGTTCATTTGGTCAGGCCTGATTATTTTTTGTACTAACGATTTAGTGTCGTCACTTGTTTTTAACTTGTCATTCGGATAGATTGCCACCGAACTTACGCTAACTGGCTGAATGAAAGAATGAGCAGTTTTTTTAACCATCTCAGCGAAAGAAGGTGTACAGCTGGTAGGATTCGAGGACTCTTGTATGGATTGCTGTAGTTCTTGAAGTCTCTGAGACAAATCGAGTTGCTCTTGCTGGGATTTGATGGTATTGTGGGCCTGGATAGCATGTGACTTAAGGGACTGGTACTGAACTGCCAACTGTGATACTTTAGTGCCCACGTTTCGACAGAGATTGCTGACTCTCATCTTCTGCTCAGAATTCAGTTTTCCATCTTGTGCTATAGAACACACTTCGTTGAGGTAAACCTCAATGGATGATATCCAGTTCTGGATTTCAGGCGTAGGGATGACTTCAAGGGCTGGACGCTGGGGTGCAGGTGCCGGCGTCGAAGGTGGACTCCGCGCAGTCTTGCTGCTCCGATTGAAAGGACTGTGATCCATTTTATTTTGTTTGCAATTTCAATCACGATACATTTTATAACACTCAGTTTTGTAACGTTCGCAGATAGTTGGAAGCGTATATTGAGGTCACTATTTAAAATTGTTTAAATAATAATTTCTCATGCTGCTCGACACGTCCGTTCTCAACAACAGTACTAAAATACGAATTTAAATAATTAGAGATTATTCAAATCTACAGTGCAGGCCATCGAGACATTGGTGGCAATGTGACTCAATGCTGCAGGAGCTTTGCCCATGATGATCCATCCAAACATTGATGAGTAGGCAGTAGGCATGTGTTCACCTAGGCTGAACCGTAACCCATAAAAAATTATGTCATAAATACCAACACCCAGAAGCAAGTCAATCTGACCTGGGGTATCAAAATGTTTATCCGCTAAAACTAAATGCCTACATTTCTATTGAACACACTTATTAACATTCATGGAAGGTACAATTTCGGTTATGCTCTTCATAATAATGAACTGTTCACAAAAGGATTTATCGGACTGGTGAACAGATTTAATGTTGCGTTTTACTCGCCCCCAGTAGGTTGGTTAACTACACCACCCAAGCCAATTATAGGGTTAGACTGACTGCGAGGTAACTGCAGACGCTGTGCCAGATCCTCAGTGATGATAGATACTCGTGGTCCACAATCAATAAGCGCCCGAGCAAAATGGTAATGTCCATTGATATCCTGCACATAAATTATTGCGGTACCTAACACCATAATTGAGATACCATCTTCACTATAATAAAACTTGAGATTGAGCAGTATGAGCTAAGGTGTTGCTATCACTATGTGAGAGAGATGTGGGTGAAGTATTTGTTCTATCACCTAAATGTAATTTGGTATGATGGCGACCTTTGCATAATTGGCAAACACTATGGGATAAACACTTAGACACATGTCATGATGCTTATGCAGACAATTAAAGCATAATTTGCTCTGTATAACAAAAGATTTCCGTTTAGAAGGCATCATGGACTCAAATTTATTACATTTATATATAGAATGCTTTTGACTACAACATGGATAACTTAATGTGTTAACATTCGATTCGACAACATTAAATGAGTTACTGGGTGTTGATTTAGTAATTGTGGAATTTTAATATAATCTATTTTTGATTCAAATTTAGTGCGTAGTTCTATAGGTAATTTCTTGAGAATTATGTGGAGTAGCAAAAAACACCAAGAATCTACATCAAACTTCAACCCTTTAAGGGCTTGAGTGCTTTCCTTGATAGTAGAAACAAATCGGTTCAAAGTTTTAATATTTGTTTGAGAAATATTTGGCAGTCTTAAAATTATTTCTATATATTTGTCTGCAATAACTCTTTTGTTTTCATAACGATCAGTTCGTAAACTATATGCTATTATATAGTTTTCAGGTGTTAAAGTAAAATGTATCACTAATGATAGGGGTTCCTTATCAAGTACATTAAGTAAATAATGCATTTTTTCCACATCACTAAGCTGATCATTTTTATGAATTAAACTATTGAACATTGAAATGAAGTTTGACCACTCCACATGAATTCCATTAAATTTATTGAGTGACAGCTGTGGAAGGCGAAATTCACTAGAATTGTGAACACTATTGGAATTGTTGTTACATGATGTAAATTGTTGTGAATCTATGCATGAGTGTTTGACGTGAATAGAATAAAACAGCTCCTGGAACTCGTCATAACCACGGTCTAGCTCTTGACGTTTCTTTTCATCAAGGTTTGTAGACTCAGACATAAGAATTGAATACAGTTCATACATTTGTTCGCGATACTTTTCGATATCCCTAAAACGAACTAAAAACTGCTTACTTAAGGCTTGGTCTTCACCCTTTAGGGATGGATTCGTACCAATTTCATACAATTTACTGATGTTTTTATGAATTGTGTTAAATTTTAAAATATACTGGTTTGTTTTGCTCATATTGAAGGTTATGTGTACGAAAAGTAACCTCAAAGTAAATAAACGTTCAATCAGTCAAGTAACAACTGTCACAGGGACACAGATAAAAAAGTTACTAAAATGCGTAGTACTATTTGTAAATCTGTGCTTATAGAGAGAAAATACAACATTATAAATAGAACTCAGTACAAATTTTAGAAAAAACGTGATCGAAAAGTACGATTACGAGTTCAAATCGAGGGTAGAAATTTTCAAGGTGATTTTTTTTTATTTAATACGATTTGGAGTAAAACCATGGAAAATGATGTTTGATGATATTGAGAATGATAGGATATATGGATCCGGACTCGAAGAACCAAGGAATATGGTGGGGAAAATAAGAGGAAAGCTGAGGTACCTTGCTTGTCGCTGGAGTTTTGTTTCCTCTCGTCTTCCTTGCCCACCATAGGTTGATTATCTGTTGGTTGTCGATCACACCGAGCACTCGCGAGATAATACCGTCCGGTACGGGATGTGTAGGCATCCACCGTAGGAGGATAATGTCTTTCACGTTCGGAGGTCGGCGCGGAACAGGGTCGAGGTGCCTATTTGCACTTTTGACGTGCGATCAAGCGAAGGTGGAGGGTAGATAGGAATTAGGTGAGGAAAAGTTTAATAAATTTAATAAGAATATGATATATTCGAAACTCAAAACCTACAGGGTACTTCCCGTGAACTCAGAATCTTGCAATTTGGTACGAAGCAATGTCTTATAGCATGAATAAAGGAAAAATTGCGAAAACCGTACATTTTTAGTTACATCAAAAAAAAATATTTTTAATAATTTTAAAGTTATTACCATTTTCTCATGAACACGTAAATCTATTAAATTGAAACTCATACCAGATACTCAGGTCTATAATACCTTGAAGCTGTAACAAAATCAAAAAAAAATATTTGTATAAATTTTAAAGTTACTACCCCTTTCCTCATGAACGCGTAAAGTAGTTAAATTGAAATTTATATCAAATACTTGGGTTTATTATACCTTTAAGCTGTAACAAAATCAAACTTCTATCTCAACGCAATCAGCAGAAACAGCAATTTTACTATATTTTCAAACTCGCAACTACTGGCAAGGGAATCAAAACCTACAGGGTACTTGCCGTAAACTTAGATTCTTGATATTTGGTACCAACTAACGTCTTATAGCACAAATAAAGGAAAAATTGCGAAAACCGTAAATTTTTCGTAACAACATATTATTATAATAAAAAAAAGAAATTTAAAGTTACTAGCCGTTTCCTTATGAATGCATTGAGGTATTAAATTGAAATTCATATCAAGTACTTAAATCTATAATATCTTTAAGCTGCAACAGAATCAAAATTCTAGGCCAACGCAATCAAAAGATACAGCTGTTTATGCCGCAAATTTTCGAAACTCACAAGGGAATCAAAACCTACAGGGTACTTTCCATGAACTTAGTATCTTGAAATTTGGTACAAGGCCACTTCTTAGAGCACAGATTAAGGATACAATTTTCATAAATGTAAATTTTAAGTGACATCATATGACTGAAACATTTTTAAATTTTTAAAAGTTACTACCTCTTTCCTCATGAAAGCGTAGTTATTAAATTGAATTTCATATCAAATACTCAGGTCTGTTGAATTATTAATTATCGCTTGTCCCGTGCCTCGGAAAGCACGTTAAGCCGTCAGTCCCTGTTGTCATGAAGATTTTTGACAGTCGTTACAGGGCGTCAGTACCTTCTTAATCAACTGACCCTAGGAAACCATGGAATATCGCTATCCCTTCGAGTTGCGGAGGTCAGACAGGCAGTCGCTCTGTGGAAAAGCTAATATTCAGCTAAATTCGGTTAGACTACTAAGCGGACCCCAGATTGAAACTGGGATAACGCTAAGAGGATGATGATCAAATACTCAGGTCTATAACACCTTTAAGCTGTAATAAAATCAAACTTCTATGTCAACGCAATCAACAGAAACTGCAATTTAAACATATTTTCAAACTCGCAACTACTCGAGGGAATCAAAACCTACAGGGTACTTCCCGTGAACTCAGAATCTTGAAATTTGGCACGAAGCAAACTCTTATAGCACAGATAAAGGATAAATTGCGAAAACCATAAATTTTTAGTTACATAATATAATTAAAATATTTTTAATAATTTTAGAGGTGCTACCCCTTTCTTCATGAAGGGCTATAAAATTTAAATTCATATCAAATGCTCAAGTCAAAACTAAAGGGTATTTCCACTCGATCTAGAATCTTGAAATCTGGCATAAAACAACGTTTTACAGCACATAGGAAAAAAATTAAAACCCTAAATTTTTAGTTACATCACATATTTTTTTTAAATAATTATATTCTTAATAGTCGTATTCCTCATATCTAAGGGTCGTGACCACTTCTCCCATAACTTTACTTCGAATGATGTTACGCCATCTTCCTCTGTTACCGGTAGCCTGCATTGCATCATAAACGGACGTGTCACGAGTGGTGCAGACCTGATCGGACCAACGCATTGAGCTTCGACCACGAGATCTTTTACCGTCTACTTTACCAGTGACAATGAGCTTCTCAAGATTGTCTCCATCCTTTCTCGCTATGTGACCAAAATACTCAAGTATCCTTTAGAGGCAGATGGAAGAGACCCTAGTGGTTATTTTGAGTTTGTTGAGAATTGATACATTGGCCCATGGTATTCGCAGCATCCCTCTCCAACACCACATCTCGAAGGCATCAATGCGTTTCCGGTCGGCAGTTCTGAGAGTACATGTTTCGGCCCCATAAAGAAAAATTGAGAAGAATAAGATGCGAACTAGTTTAAGTTTCGTCTTGAGTGAGAGTTTTCTGTCTCTCCATGTTTTATTGAGCCGAGACATAGCGCTCTTGGTCATTCCTATTCGTCTTCGCCTAAATAATTATATATATCTAACAGACACAGATTATGATACGGGACAGAAATTATCTCTCCACGTTTGCAAAATAGGAATAATGTACTAAATAATTATATATATCTACAGGTTTGCGAAATAGGAATAAAATACTAAATAATTATATATACATTCAGGTTTGTACGGAACCCTCGGTGCGCGAGTCCGACTCGCACTTGACCGGTTTTTTTGCGTACAACACCACTACAACTGTTTTCACTATTGCACTGTACCCGATCAGAACATACTACACTCACTAAGTCAGCTCGTGATTTGACTGTTTCTTTTCAAGGGTTTTACATAGACGAACCACTGGATGCCAGATACTCGAGAGTTGAAACCACGTTGAAACCCATCCCATATATTGAATTTTTTTAACTTTTCAATTTCAATAGCTTCCCTAACCATTCGAAGTATGTAGTGGCGTTCTGGCGAAAGCACCTGAGGGTTTTGTAACTCAAACCAGTGCAGTGGTCGGTTCCCGAGTCTAAGAGGTGTTGAGCTATGGCTGACTTGTGTGGTTCATTATTTTTGACTGCCCTGATGTTTTCCTTTATCCGGCAAGAAATGGTGCGTTTTGTTTCTCCCATATAGGAACTTACACAGCTGCAGTCAATTTAGTATACACCCGGCTTTTCTAAGGGAAAACTGTCTCTTGGCATACTTATACTTATATTGCGATAGTTTCTTAAAACGAGTGAAGAAAGTTTTATTTGAAACCTTCACTTGGGTGTTTTGCCCATTAAAGTATGACTCAAGAAAAAAAACAATTCAAGCTATACAACCTAAATTGATTTCAGCATTTTAGTTTAATAATAAATGGTTTTAAAATGAATATTTTTTATTTACATTCACATACTTTCAATGCATTGTTACTACTATATGAATTCGTGAGTGACCTGCATGTTAGGCACAAATCATGGTAATTTAAAGTGTCGTATCTGGTTAACTATTCTGTAGCATTTCACTATCACCAGACATGCACTGTCACATCATAGCAAATGAATGAACTGTCTCTTTTTACCTCGCGATATTTTAATCATGCCATCTTACTTAAACGTCTAATCGTAATGTGGTGTGATATTGCAATAAGTTGTTTTCGATGTGTGCGTTAGAGTCCCGTTTCTGAAAATTTATTCCTATGTAGGTAACGTGCCTACACCTATTTACTTGTAATGTCTTTGGCTGTAACATATACATATTATAATAGTTAAGTAGTAGTAAGGTTTCTTACAATCATGTTTCCTTGATTATGGTTTATACATAGCATAATTTAGCTGTATTTGCAGTATTAATTTCAAATTCAATTTCGATGCGACACTGTAATAGGTACTGTGTCAGCTAAGTTTAAGCTTGCAGGGTTGCAAAATCCGAAGGCGTGCATTTGCTTACTGTCAAAAAAAATACGGTTTGCTGTTCATTTTTGCTTAAAATATACTGTCAGCTGAGCATTAATTTCATCATAAAGGTTGACATCGGTTGACATACATTCAGTTTAATGAGATCCGACTTGACGTGGAGCGCTTCAATTCAATGAGCATTATAAAATACTAGTGGACGCCCGCAGCTACGCCTGCACATTTTTCCCGTTTTGCCCGATTTGCCCGATTCCGTGGGAATTTCGGGAAATCCCTTCTTAGTGCACCCCTACGGTCCCTAAGGAATATACATGCCAAATTTCAGCTTCCTGCGTCTAATAGTTTAGGCTGTAGCTTGTCTGTCAGTCAGTCAGTAACGCAAGGATTTTATATATATACAGATAAAGTGGATGTTCCCGTATACGACGTAAGTCAATAAAGCTTTCGTTCATTCTTTTCTTCATAAAATAGGATATCCAGGGAGAAATTCACATTCAAAATTATATATAGAAAGAGCCAGTAATTGGAAGGCAATATGAACTCAATATGAACTGGAGCACTCAGTCAGATTGAAGCTATTCTGAAGGCTTTAGTGTGGCGATCGGAAGCTTTCAAGATTTTCGCCATTCACCGCATGAGCAATATCGTCTATGTTCCAACAACATCTAGACCGACCTCTTTTATTCTAATGTAGTCTCGCACAACTGAATTCAAATAATAGCTGTCAAGTTTAACATATTGGTTTTTATAGTGGGCGAGATGGAAACAATATGTTCCTTTGAATGTCCCTGTAGTACTGCCGTAAGTATACATCGTATTATGAGATTTGATAAAAATACATATTATGTCCCTACTGTAATCATTCATGAATTATTTTATTCAATCACTAACACATACATATTATAACACTGCCATAATCACTCCATAAAAACAAATTACGAAATGTTATTTAGGCAATATTTCTAGGAAGCTCATCATATAGGTAATATAAGGAGAAAAGTATTTCTTGATCAAATAATACGAGTATTTACGCTAGAGGGCCGCCATAATGACAGGAGAACCAAATAAATTCTATTTATTCTGATAACCACACAAATACGTTGCTGAGACTTTAATCCGGAATTATTTTTTTGTACTTCGCACGGATAAAAAATTACCACAGTTTTTGAGATTTCGGGCGTAAATTATTTACTTCATTGCGATGTGCGGGTGTCGCATACATAAGCTACCTTTATGTTTATAGAAATAAATATTTAAGTACAAAAAAATGTCGTCGCCGGTAAAATACGAAAATCTTTTAAATGTTAGGGACAGAGCGATATAATGTGTTAGCATGGCAATTCAAAGTGTCTTAAGGTGAGCAATTCCGTTAGTCGGGTTTCTAGATAGGTGAACGTCATAAAAAGTCACATTATTGGTGCCAGTGTTAGGTATGAAGAAATACCACATGACTTCAAAAATTCGGACACTGGACTGACCATTATTATAATATCACAAAGAATATGAAGTGCTCTGTGGGAAAAACTACATTCTGTCAAATCTGTCCGAAAGGTCGAAAAATTTATTTATTTATTTATTTATCACATCCTTACATACAACTATGAATATATTTAACAATATACAACATACATCTTTGATGCGGATGGGATAGCATTCAACATTTAAAACCTTAAATAGAATGCACACCATAAAAATAATTACTATTAAATAAACACTATTTGCATTTACTAGTTAATAAATATCGATATTATAATATATCAACGAGTGCGAAGATCTACAATATTTTACATTAAAATTACCACATTTAATTTTACTGCGCCAGTTAAAGTAAAATATTATGAAAATTGAGTCCCAAAGGGGCTGAAGTACAACATTGGTGACTTATGGCAGCCTAGATAATTGAAATGGAAAGTAAATATCATGGCGTTTCGTCAATATGTTGCCAATTTGTCGCATCACCAATAAAAAGGTCTATTTTATTATTCACTAAGAAACTTTTAACGAGAAAACTTGATGTTTAAGTTTCGGGCTTTTATTAGGCTTTGCTTTGTTGAACCAAAAAATACATAAAGTCGTTATCGTCAGTCTGGTTTATGAAACTCGTCACTTTGAATACAGAGCGTTTCAATAAAGTTTTGTGGAATTAATAACTGATAGACCTTTTGCTGAATATGAATCTATGTAATATCCACATATGTAATTCATGGATATTTGAACAAGTATAGTATTATATTTGGAGTATCCAATATCTTATATTTAATTTTCTCTTACACATTGCTTGTCGCACTGCTTCGAAACAGCTCAATAGATTTTCTTAAATTTTTAGGTACATACAATGAGAGCCTATATAATATGCCTAACCAAATATTCTTTTCATATATTTTCGTCATTTTTGACTTAGCTTTAAAACATTTTCCATGGCATAACAACGTTTGCCGGGTCAGCTAGCTATAATTTTTTTTTTTTTCAAAAATCTTTTCTATTATACTTTTGTTCAAAAGTAAACAAACATTTGCCCTATTTGTTTTCTCCCCTAAAGCGACAAGCAAGCATCCGACCCAACTGTTGATAACGTTTGCTAAACTAAGGTATCTTTTCCTCAATTTTACTTGAGACCGTCGTAATAAACAAATTGCAATTTGCTGGGAACAGCTGTTTGCGATCGTGCATAATGAATAGACTGCATTGATGACAGTTTGTTCGTTTTAAGTCTTATTTTGCGTATTTATACATTAAAGTCCTAAGAACCCGGGAAATCCTTCACTCCTATTTTCATGGAAGAAGTGCACTGTATCACGAGGGCAGTGATTGATTATTGAATGAAAATTAAGGATCCTATACTTCTTTATATTTAGCCATATTTGGGATTTAGTCTAATATATTGCTTGTAATTTTAATTGAAAAAGGCAACTTCCACAAAGTGAATGTTTTATCGCGGACTATATTTATACAAACAACAGCTAACTATACGAAGTTTGTAAACACCATAAACATCTAAAGAACAGAAAACATACAGAATAGCTGTACGGAGAACAACCCTACAATATTCGGCGCAGTGCTAAACGGTAATGTGACGGCTTTGACTTCTACGTTATCCGTGCAGTCAAAAACAAACATGGTGAGTTTTCATTTAATTTGCACTTCAAATCTACCCACCATATGTTATTATTATTGAACAACATAACTTTTAAATGTCATCTAAACGTTATGTTTAGATTAGATCTAATCGACAGCCGAATTCCATGATTGTTTGTTTTGGTTGCTGTGCTCGTACATCATTTGTTATATTCGGAATTTCCTTCACTTTACACACAACTATTCACTACTGCAACACAAATCAACACAAATCACAATAATAATATTTAAACACACTAGTACAACACAAATCACAATAATAATATTTAAAATTGAAGAAACCAAATTATTATAAGTTTTCAGCAAGTTTTCAGACTTTCAGTATGGCGTCCTTAGTTAGCGTCTATTACAAAGATTCAAACCACGCGCGCTATACGCCTGCAGCATAAATAAACAGTGTTGTAATGACAGCCGGTAGCATGTTTACGGTTTTTGTGTGTGTCCGATTCTGTTAGTGTAAAGATTACTAAAGATTGTTATTTTTGGTTTATGCATTAATATTTATTATAATTTACTCCAAGTAAAAATATTATTATTTTCTATAGTATTTTTAAAATCGATGACTCACATCATTGATGTAGTATTAATAGGGTTGCAATGTCTGAAAAAAATTGTAGATTAGGCAGTAAAATTTTAAATTGCTTGTAATTTTTATATTTTTAGTTCTTGTTTATAGAAGAAGGAACTTATTTGTTGTTTGTATTTAAAATATATTGTATCCTTCTTCATAATGGTGTTGCAATAAAGAAATGTTACCCGACCGTGGACACAAAAATATTTTTAGAAAATTCATTTGAGTACTGTTAAACAGATTTATTTAAATAACAAAATAAATTAATATTAGGATAATACAATTATAACTACTTAAATACTACAACTAAAATTAAATAAAAAAATTAAAGTACAATACAAATAAATAAGAAAATGCATATTCAAAGGGCGTCGTGAAAGTCCTCCACATCGCCGTCTATTGGGAATGTGCCCAGAAGACTGGCAGCATTGCCACGCTGTATGGCAATGCTAATTTTTTGTGCTAGATACATGCCAGCCTTCTGGTCACGCGAGGCGTCGACAAGTCTCTTTGCAAGCTCTCTATAGAGAGATCTAGCACTTGGACCCCATGACCCCAACGTTTCGACTCCAAACGGCTCAAATACATAATCCCCTACGAGATTTACGTATTTGCGCCGTTTCAGAGTCTCCGCTGTGGCAGCAGCAGCGCCCGCACAACCCGCTGTGCTAGAAAGATGAGATGGCGCAAGGGTATCGACACACGTTGCGTCCCATACCAAAGGCCTACCCAACTTCCAAGGCAGTAGAGACATTCCATCTGGTCTTTTACCATCGTTGCGTGCCGAACCCTGAGGTTCAAGTTGGGCTAGAACGCCAGCGGTGACAAGAGCCCGACGGAGAATGTCATTCAGGTTGCTATGTCGTGAAATACGACCTGCGCTCCTGCTGCATGATAGGCCATGGTGACCAAGGCTGTCGACCGCCTCCCTACAGTGACAACGATGTGGAGCGACACACGGCGCACCTAAACGGAGGCAAGAAGCGAGGCGGAAGGTCGTATCGTCCAACATGGTACCTATGTTGGAAGATGGCAGTGCTTGAAGCCAGAGCCCCGACTCCCACTCTCCCACAGCCAGCAAACGAGCACGCTCTGCAGCATTGTACGATGTGCTAAGGAGATTTTCTCGTACTGCGCTGCAAAGCGGCCCGTCCCACTGCCTCTGAGAGGATAAATTTCGCGGCAACTCAGTGCTTGGACAAGCCATTTTCCAAGCATTAATGGCATCGATCTTACACGGCACCTCAGAATCTACCAGTGTGGGTGCTAAGATTTTCCTGGTCAATTCTGCAGTGCTGTGGACCGATGACAGAAATGCTGGTAAGCTCACGTCGGAAATTTTGCGTACGCCAAGCCCACCCAGGCGGACAGGTAATGTCGCCTGTAGCCATGCTCGGTCGTTCAGAGCCACATTAAAAATGTTGCTTAGGGTGTTTTGTAAAATTTTGTCAATATTGACTAGTGGGCTTGGGTTTTCCCAAAAAGGCGATGAACGTAAAGCGTGTGTGAACTTAGGCACAAAAAGACAGTATCGAATAATAGTGAAAGCCGAATATATATTAATTTTGAGCAGGCGGTCCGAAATTTCACTAAAATTTTGTTTTTTTTCATGAATAAAAGAATCAAAACCTTCTTCAAATATTGGGGACCCAAGAAGGCGAAGAGTACTTTTTTTAATATGCGTTATACTGGGTGCTAGGGTTTGAAATTTGGAAAGTATTGCAGATTGGTCTAAAGTATCGTTGATAAATATTTCACACTTACTTGGATTAAGGTCTAGGCCGATGGAAAATAAATAAAAATAAATAAAATAAAATACAACAGTTTTTTAGAAAAACTGTTGTATTTTATTTTATTTATATGTATCTATTTTATATACTTTTTTGGACCTAACAGAATATCAGTGCCAACTCGCAAACCAGCAAGATGGCTCAATGCTGAGTTAGGATCCAATTCTGTATTCCTTAATATTTCTTCTATTTTTTTTTATGTTTTGTTTATTTTGTTATGTATTGGGAAGCAGAATAAATATGTTTTCTTTATTTCTTTCTCTGTTTCATCTAATTTTCTATCACATTACGACGTTTGATTAGACACATCACTTTTTTATTTATATCGATGACTTCCGGCCAAAAAGGGGTAAGCGACATTTTTTGCGAAATTGACTTATATATATGGTTAGAATCGGCTTTTTTTTCTGCGTCTAATGGTCTAAGTTTCGTGGCTCTAGGACAAACTTTTTGTCGCTTAGGCGGTAAAGGAATTGAGGTTCTAACACTAAGTTTTTCGTCATAAACGACAGTTATTTTTGGTGTATTTTGTATTATGGTGGTTGGATAAAAATAATATTTCAAAACTGTGAGATAAGCATTTTTGAGTTTGAATATTTTTTTCTTTACTTGAACGTTAAGTAGTTTGGGCTGTAAATACTTTTTTGTAAAAAATACATTAGTCAAATTTTACTTGAATCTTTGTGTACCAAACTTTCGGTTAGGATATTAGGGCAGTTCCTTTGGATAAAATATATGTCATTTATTACATTTAGGTCTCATTTCCGTGACTTTATTTGGCGTTTATTTTTATTTTCCCTAGTCACCAAATCAATCATCGAAGGCGCTTAGGATAATTCATCCAAACGAATGTCGCCTTGCATTGTCGCTTACCCTTTTTTTCCCTCCCAAAAAAAATATCTGGTATGGTGGTTAGATAACAAGGTAAATCAAAGGTTTGGCGGTTAGCTTACAGAAAAATGACAAACAGCGTCGGTTATCTCACTCTTTCATTCGAACAAAATGTCGTTAGCGTTGCACAGCGAACATTCACCGCGGGCATAAGCACCTCCGTGCTTGCGAGTCCGTTTGGCGCGAAGTTTTTCGAAGGAAATAAAACGGTAAGATTATTTTACTAGACTTTTATATTCATCTATCATTGTGTATTCTAATTAAAAGAATATTATAACGAGTTATTCAAATACTGTAACGTGTTACCAGTGCAATGTAAAATCCAAATGGCCGTTATGAAAGAACTTGTAAACACAGACCTACTTAGTAAGTACAACCGCCACAGTACTCTAAGACAGTTGCCAAACGCAAAGAAATATGTTTTACCAAAATCTAATAATCTGTATGGAACTAAAATATGTCGATACATACTTCCAAAGATATTAAATAGTTTACCAAAAGTTATAGCTAATAAATATGTAATAAAACAGCCGTATAAAAACATGTTAAAAAGGTATTTCGTCAACAACATAGATAAGATACTCATTTCGTTGTAAATATTGTAGTCATGATAAATATGAACTCCCATTCGCAAAAAAAACTCCAGTGGTTTAAACGAATGTTATAAGTGAGAATATTGTAAATTGAAAATTTTGGTAAATAAATAAAAAATAAAAAACATTAGTTATTTTAAGTTTTATAGATAAGAAGTCATTATTTTGCTATCTTGTTCAGACAATACTTCTTTCTCTCCTTAGCGTTATCCCAGTTTCAATCTGGGGTCCGCTTACTAGTCTAACCGGATTTGGCTGAATATTAGCTTTTCCACGGAGCGACTGCCTGTCTCACCTCCGCAACCCGAAGGGATTGCGATATTCCATGGTTTAGACTAGTGTCAGTTTAATAAGAAGGTACTGACGCCCTGTAACGACTGTCAAAGATCTTCATGACAACCGGGACCGACGGCTTAACGTGCTCTCCGAGGCACGGGACAAGCGATAATTAACAATTCAATACGCACATAACTCCGTAAAGTCTTTGGTGCGCGCCGTGGATTTGAACCCAATACCCTCTGCATGGCAGTCTGTTGGTAGGTATATCCACTCGGCTACCGCTGCCATACTGAATGGTTAAATAAGTACCTACAGAGTTTTTGTTGGCTGGCCTAGCTTAGGATCATAATCAAGGGTTCGAATCCCAGGTTGGGCCAGCAAGGAATTATTGGATGTTTTGATGAATTCTCAGTAACCGTCAAGAGTTAATCCTGCGACTGATATGACTCTGTTGTGTCGAATTGCCTATGGGACTATGACAGTGAGAGAATAAAAACTGCACGTTTGTTTTGCACATATATTAGCGTTAGTAGGTCCCTCTTTTGCAAATTGTTATTCTGCCTCAAGATTTGTCACCGTGACTGATTTAACATGTGTCATCATCATTGTTTTATCGATTGAGTGAATGGATGGGTGAGTGCGAATGAATGGATACACGGCAAAAGCGATAGTAAGAACCCTCTTTTTGGAGTGGCTGAAGGCCGCCACGGTGTCACCTTCCGCCTGACGCATGTCTTCATCGGGCACGGTTGTTTTGGGTAGTTTCTTTGCTGTGGAGGACTCCCCCGGCAACGGACGTTGCGAGGCGATTTACGGCAACTGTAGACGCGGACATGCGGACGACGAGGACCAAACGTCTACCGTCATACCTAAAAGTGGTCCTTAGGTACGAAATTTTAAGTTTATATTTTTTTGTCATACCTAGAAAGTCAGCATGAATGTATAATGCAAGACTAACTTACAATGAGTAACAATTGTTTTGTGTAATTTTCTAAAATAAAGACTGATTGAGCACATTTTCTCTTTTTTTTAATTCATACCTTAGTCGGTTAGCCTGTTTAAAAACTTATAAAAGTGTAATATATATATGTAAGTATGTATGTATAATTTTATAAGAATTAATCACAATGTGCTTTCGCGTTGCATAAAAGAGCTTATAGTATTTTTTATAGATAATTAACTTATAACAATTTTCTTGTTTTTTTGCTACTAACCAATAGCCGGTTATGTCATATTGGCTCCACTTGATAAACAGAAAAAGCACAGGTATGCTCTTTTTCTTCAACAGAAATAAAATAAATGGTGCAGTTAAATCATTTGGATTGGAACTCATAAATTGGGTTGTTTTCATTTACGACGTTTTTTCCTATTAGTATAATTAGGACCATTTGAGGGTAAGCGACAGTAAATAGTGTTAGGAGTGTGATTTGTTTTAATTAACAATGTCATTTCGTAGAGACCTAATCAAAAACTATATGGTTAAATTTTGAAACTTTTGGAACGTACAGAAAAATTTCTATGATTTTTTTTCACTTATTTTGAACTTTAAACTACTCTCCTGTAAAGTTTGTTAAGTGGCGGTTAGCCTCTTTTGGCCGTAAGGCATCGATATTCATATGTCATTGCATTGCATAATTTACTCTTGTTCATGGCTTTAATATATTTATGCTTACTTAGCTCGCCCTCTGTCTTAGTAAAACATCTGTAACCGACTCCCCTGTGGACATTTTCCCCCTTGTCTTCGCATCAATTTCAAGCTGCCCCTAATAAAGATTTTATTGTCTTTTCCTCGTTGTATGGATCCGTGTGGTTGACGGCATAGAATACAAGTGTCACCACTCCCTATCTTCCCGTGGGTGTCGTAAGAGGCGACTAAGGGATAACACGATGTAAATATCATCTTTGCGTAGAGACGGAAAACTCGACATCAAACCCTATACGACTGCCTCGTTGGTCTCGCGGCATAAATGTGCGCGTAGGACCGGGAGGTCCCGGGTTCAATTCCTGGGTCGGGCAGTGTTATTGGGTTTTTCTGTCACGAAATTCTCAGTAGCAGCACGGAGTCTGGAAATGTGCCCGGTACGGTAATAGGCTCGCCCCTTATTACGTGGGACTAAAGTATATCTGGCGAAAAGTGGGTGTAGAAATACACCTCTGCCTACCTCTTCGGGGTTATAGGCGTGAGACTATGTATCCTCGTTGTAACCCACCCTCAAATTATATAATAACCCGCACCCATACATCAATGATTGATTGTAGAACGTTATGATACACAATAGTTGACGTGCGTAATTAAATGTATATACTGATTAAAAACGTCACGCTATCTCACCATTTTTGTATATTTGTTTTCATTGTGTTAAGTTCAGCGTATTCTGAACTTAACACAATGAAAACAAATATATATACGTATATTTCAAGGTGTGCTTTTTATGTGCACACGTTCTTATTTTAGCTATGAAAGGATCAGCTGGCACTTGAATATAACTTTAGGGATCTTAACATATCCAAACGAAAGCCTATCGTAAAAACTAATATATTTATTATTGTTATAAGGGTTGGCAGGGGCTGGAAACACGTATCGACGTTAATCTAGATGTAAAATGACTTTGTCTAAGTGTTGATATAATTTTACGTGAATCGTTATTTTTTATTAAGGTTATTTTTTTTTAATTCCTCTGATTTTTGTGAAAATAACCTTACTGAAAAACGTAAATAAAAGGTTTATGCATAAAAATCACGGCACTTTAAGAACCGAGAATATAACTTCAAAGGTCAGTTCCAAAAATACCATACTTTGAGTCCATTCTTTGACCTTTGGTTATAACAGGATAATTATTTGTTAATTATGCCCATAATACTATTTATCCAAATATTGTGTTTTTGAACGCTTCGGTATTTACTTACCTTGTAGTTTAATTAAGGTTACTATGAATAACTTAAATGTTATTAAATGTATCTTCCTGAAGGAAAGAATACAATTATAGCAGAGATTCTCAACAGAAGCAACGCCCAAATCGTGTATCGGAAAGCATAACCGTGAAGTATTTCGCCAAAATACGATTAAGCTTTTAATTTACTGAGATTTTTTAAATACTTACACTTTCTATTTTTGTTACATCGAGCATTCAGTGTAGTTTGAATTATTTTCCTAAGTAGTGAGGCGAGTGAAACCTTTCATTTGCCGTATGCGCGTGAGCCAGTGCATTCATCCCGGTTTATTCTGGTTAAATAATTTATACAGTTATATGTGTACATTGGCCGATGTTTTGATAGTTTATGTTTAGCTCTACTTTATTCACGCTCCACAACTTGATGACATACAAACACAGTCAACCATTAAATAATTGTTTAGGGAATGTTTCGTTAGTACAACAAGGTAACTATTTATCAACTTGAAAACAATAAATTTACAACTTAACAGAGTAGGTACGTAGCTTAGGTATAGTACATAATTGACCTTAACTATCACAATATAAATATTATCTAATATTTAAAAATTAGTTTATTTATTGAGTTTTATTAGTTAAATAGCTTAGCGTACTTCATTATATGCGCCAGAACGTGCATTAGTTTACACCCCAGTACGGTTCAGTTGGTAGTGGGTAGGACGCGTCATGTTTGATGGTCTACGCTCAATATTTCGTACAATAATATTTTAAATACTTATACAACGACACCCTATACAATGGGGTCAGAAAATAAATATACCTACTGTGTTAAATATTTTGAGATAGTAATTTTTAGATCAGAATCGGGCGCATTAAATAATAATTACTTTAAAACCGGTTTTGAAGGCATAGCTCAGTTTATTTCAAACCAGAGTACCAAAAATCTTTATAATTATAAAGACATTGGTCCAACACATATACATATATATATTCAAAAACAAGCCTGTCCTGATGGTCACTAAAAAATCCTATCACTCGAGATAATAATATAAGGATTCTAACGATATGTATCAACATAATGTATCTAACTTTATGTTTATTCCACTATGTTACATATATCACCGTTACAACACAGTTGAATGACAAACGCACATAATTATGCACATGTTCACATATAACCCTTAAAACATCAAGTCCCCTTTTTGAGCAACCGTGTAAAAATTCCCTTTTTCGTATTCGAACGCCAGCTTTCAACCGTGCACGCCGAAATAGCACCTTATAACGAACTTAGAACAATATAGACCCAACTTTTGTAATTGTTCTCAGTTTTGCATCTAAATTGCGAAGAAATGTTGATTTTGGCTTATCGTGTCTTTACACGCGAATTCTGAATGACGTAATAATACGTTATTTTAATAAGATTAGACGTTTGAAATTAAAGTAATGCCTCGTTTAATGTCATCGTGAGATTCTTGAGCTTATCTTAAGTTTAATTATCGGATTTTGCTACCGTTGTTAATGATATCGGAGCCATTTGTTTTTGTGTCCTGTATGAATGTTACTGTTACTTTTATTGACATTTGTAATTAGCGAAACAATTTGTATACGTTGTAGTCGTTTTTATAATGAAATTGTATAGTTTTATTGCCTCAATGGGCAATTCATCTTGAGCATGAAAATTGGGATTTACTTTCAAGTATGCTAAATTCACATACCTAGGCATTGGTGTAGTATGAAGTACTTTATCAAATAAAAACGAATTAAGAATTTGGTATAGGCATTAGCTATGATTGCAAATCAGAAGTTCTTTTAATACTTGTGGCGCGACGCCTTTTTAGTAACAATCATCTAGCTTACTGTTTTACTGATCGGTGGCTTTGACTGCTACGCCGAAGGTTTTGGTTTCGATATCTACCCGGTAAATAATTTTGTGTCATGTAATTTGTCTCAGTGAAATTTATCTAGACGGACGCGACACTATTAACTACAGGACAATCTACAGATCCATCACCAAGCCGAAATCTTCTCGTTTTGGACATCATGCCAAGTCATACTAAGCAAAAATAATACCTGGGGAACAATTCTATTTAATCGACACATTTGTTAAGGCACAATTATAAGTGAATTCAATTCTCGAAATACCTACTTATACATGGGTGCATAGGACATCTACAAAACGAATTGGCAGGGTTCATCGGTTTTGTACCTAATTAGAAAAATGTTATTCTGACTTTGAGCGTCAATATCTCCTGAACCAGTAATTTTCTAGATATGGTGGCGTATACTGCAATAATTTACAATAATGCAATCATTACAAACATTTTTTACTTAAATCTACTACTACTTACAAATCCATTATTGTTCCATGATTTAAGTTTTCGTTAAGGGATTTTTTACACCATGTATACAACGTATAGTTCTTTACAATGACAAAGATCACTTTAAAGAAGAAAGTTTATAGTTTAGCGGATTCCAGATACGAAGATAAAAAATTGTATACAACTGGGATAACGCTGAGACGATGATGAGTTTGATATTAATTTATCTTGTGCTTTATTCCTTTAGCGGCCATGGTAACAACAGGCAGTGGTAGAAAAGACTAACATACCGATGCTACGTTCGAGTTCAAATTGTTTTGAAGTTAAGTGATAAACGGTGAAAGAAAATATGCGGAGGAAACTTGTATGTCTGAGATACAGGTCTGTTAGTTCTCCATAATGTTCTCGAAAGACATAAAAAATTGATGTCTACCCATCCACACTTGGCCAGCGTGCTGGAATATAGCCTCACCCTTGTTACAACAATCAGAGGCTTGTGCCCAACAGTGGGACAGATTGTGAACAAAGCTTATGATGATGTTGAGTCTTTCTAAATGCAACTACGGAACCTGACATTTTATATGGCCCGACGCGAACTTCACTCATACAAAATAAATTAGCGGGTATTAATCGCGCACAATTGACTTATTTAAGGTATAAATACCTATTTGTTTCCGACGTTTCACTCTACTTGCACCGAGCGTGGACTCGGAGAGACTTAAGACCCGCTAATTTATTTTGTATGATGTATACAAATCGCTAAAGTTTAAAAGTGAACGTCACTGGCACTTTTTATTTTCAAGGGGTATGCTACTAATGTTTACGGTTTATTGGTTCGTTACGCTAATATTTCGATTACCTACGCAAACAAATCGTGGAAAATAAAAATAAGGTTTTTATGTTGAAGGCTTTATTGAACATTTATTTACCTTAGTTACTATAACACCAATAATAAATAGCTGTTTTAACCTTTAAAGTATAACTTTGAAGTCAGGGTTGATTGGTAACCTTTACCTGAAATTTCTTGTGTAAGTCAAGTTTAAAAAGTTTTTATTTGTTGTTTATTACTTTCCATCCTTGAAAAATTCTATGTAATTAGAAATAATATTTATTTTACAGGCGCTGCAAAAATCAATAGGCAAGTCCTCTTTAATTTGAATTGATTCAAATGCGAAATGATAATGGCAATTGACGTCAGCCGCTCGGTTTGAAAAGTGCCTTAAGAGTTGGATATACGCCGTTGACCTTGCTCGTACTACTGGTTAGTTGTCCACGCGCGATTTGCGAGTATCGGTGACGTAAAAAAATCCTAAGAAAATAATAAGTAAAGTTATTTGCAAAAATTAGCTGAAGGTTCCCTTGGTGTTCTAATATATAAGAGGCTGATTCAGTTAAAACAATCTTATGATTGATAGATTAGGAGAAAAAAGGTAATAACTACAAAAACAGAGGTTACTTTGCATATTTTTTTCAGATATTTAAATTTTTTTTTTAGGATTTGGTACCGAAGAGAAAATTCTTTATATGATGTAGATTATGACATATTTTTTTGTTTTTTTTCTATAACAATTACGGAGAAAAACGGTTTTAATTTACCCCTAATGACGCCCAATTCACATATGTCCTCGCCTTAAGGTGCCGCGGTGGCCGCCACAGTTCCTACAAATCTCAGCGCATATTGCTCGATATTTTTTTTTTAAATACAGCGTTAGTTGATAAATACAGCGGTAGAATATCGTTATCAAAATTCCATAACCCTAAAAAGAACTTGCCGTTTTGAAACTAGACTTGAGGCAAATTTCAATATAATCTTAAATGTGAACTGTTTTTATTTATGAATTCTTTTTTACACCATTTTATCACCGTAAAAACATTTAATATAAAAATATATAAATATCCCGAGTAAGATTAAATAAATTTGTTTAAGATATTTTAGAGGGGGCTGCTATCGTGCTAAGCGGCTGAAAAATGGCTTCTGAACAAAGTAATAAAGCCCCAACAAATCGGTCGAAAAAAATATGAGTGCGCTGAAGATGTGAGGATTTGTCGCAAATCTCCAAGTACTTACGACTTAGTAACTCGTGAATCATAAAAGCTATTGAATTAACGAAAAGACGATTTCGAAATATGAACATAATATTATACACAAACATGCTCTAGTGACTCGTTCGTTTATTGAGGTTGGTGCAAATTATCATAATACATTCTTACCGACAAATTCACAAGTTGTTACACTGCTTTGTAGGTATGGAGATGTGTGATTCTCGGTTGCAAATGAAATGTGCTATACGTACATCAATGTATACGCAGCAATATATATTTATTGTAACCAGTTTACATATTAAAAAAAAAAAAATGCCTCTTACCTATACTACGGTTAAACTCTGTGATTGTAGGTACACGGACTGGTGCGCTGTGTAAATACAACGTTTATACAATATCAGCGCAATACCATAGTAGATATAATTATTATTCATTGAATCTTACTAAATTATTATATTACTTTCTGATTGACATCCAAATGACAATTAAACGTATATTCCTAAGCGTATTACCAAACACGATATGTATATCATAAAAGTTACGTAAACATTGGTAGAATAGTCTTCTCATCTGTTTTCTACAAAATCTCAAAACAAACAATTACTCAAACATAATTGATTCATCTATAAACAAACAGGTGTTTGTCTAAAAGTTTTAATATTCGAAATGCACAACGTATTGCACCATCCATCAATGCCTCAATGCTGGAACGGTCAAATGCACTCACTGTGAAGCGGATTGATTATGTTCAAGTATAAATTGTACGCTGTAGGCAACTATACAACTTGTATGTGAATTTGATCTCTTTAAGTGAATATTCGCCTATGCAGAAGCAGGTTCTTACACAATAACGCTTTAAATAAACTATTTTGAAAGATCTGACAGCAGTCTTTTGTACCTTTGCGTCACTTCGACCTCATATATCAATAGAGTATTTGATTCTTTAGTTACATCATCTTTATTAAATGTAAATTTAAGTAAATCTATGAAATTAGGGGAAATCAAATAAATGCTTAAAGAAGTTGTTTGCTTAAAAAAGCTGCCTGCCGACCTAAGGTCGCGATTTGAACAGCGCTTTGGTGGGGATAGTGCGACGCATCTGCCCCCCTTTGCAGACTTGGAAAGGTTCTTGGAGGACGAGTGCCGGGTTTTGGACAACTCCGGTGGTGATACGCCGGCTAAGTCACAGCCGCCCAAGGTCAAGGAGCAGGCTCGCGTTCACACCCGAGGTAATGTTCATCGGCGTCCTCCTCGATTTGCAGTCACGCAGAGCCCAACGGAGTGCTCATACTGCAAGGTCACGGGGCACAGAACGGCCAGTTGTAAGGCATTCTTGGCCCTTCATGTCCCCTCCGTAGGCGCATCGCGAATGCCCGCCGCCTTTGCTTCTCTTGTTTGGGATCCCAATACCAGCGAGACTGCCCAAACTCTCGCCCCTGTCCTCACTGTGGAGGACAGCATTTGGATATTCTCTGCATGAATGCCAGAGAGGTAGGCCGCTTGTCCAACCAGCCGACGCCGCGCACGTGTTTTGAAGGTGGCAACCGAGGCTCACCGGCGCGCAGCCGAGATTCGCCTCGCTCAATTGATCGCCACTCACCCCGCTTGGAGAACCGTAGCGTGCGCACGCCTCCTCTCTCTCGCGCACCTGAATATGCGACTGCTCAGCGTCACCAGTACCATGACTGCTGCCCCAGGTATTCCCCTCCTTTGGCGGAGCGTCCCCGCCTTGACTCGCGCCCACCTCGTTTTGGGCGGGTGCGTCATTATGACCCCCCACAGATGGCGCACGGATCGAATCACCGCGCTTTTGAGGACTTCAAGCCGCACCCTCATTTTGATTTGCTTGGTCCTGGCCAACGGTCGCCGCCCAGGCAACAATAGGTCATTGACTCCTGCCCTATAACGCCAACCTCCCCCATTGAGATCGTTATCCTACCAACGGTTGCTGTTAGGGTCTGGGGACCCACGGGGGCCTCTTATGCGTTATCGCGTTGTTGTCCGCGCTATACTCCTCATGAGTTCATGAGAGAATATGAACAATTGGTACACATGTCTGTGTCAAATTGGGATTGGCGTTCGGTGGAGCACTACTTTCTCCCGCATCATGCGGTATTGAAGCCATCAACTGGCAAGCTGCGCACGGTGTTTGATAGTTCTGCGCAGACTTCTACAGGCGTATCCTTGACGTCATCAGCAGCTTCCAACTACATCAGGTTGTCTTTGTGGCCGATATAAAAATGATATTTAGGCAGACGATCATCCACCCTAATGACCGTCGTTTCCAACTGATCCTTTGGAGAGAGAATCCTCGTGATCCCATGGTCGTCTACGAGCTCAATACCAATACGTACGGGCTAAGATCGAGCCCCTACTTGGCAATACGTTCTCTTTGGGAGCTCGCAGACCGCGAAGGCTTACGTTTTCCATGAGCCTCTGCCATCCTGAAGGACGATATTTATGTGGATGACATTCGTTCGAGATTGTTGACAACCCGCTGTTCTCGGCGTTCAATACAGATCAGTCCAAGACATCTTTACGTATGACGTAGGCTTGAAATTGCCTTGTTCTTGGACTAAACGTCTCGTGTTGTCTACTGTCGCCAGAACCTTTGATCCAAACGGTTGGATTTGTCCTGTCATATTTTGGGGTAAAATGCTTCTCGCAGAAGCTTTGGACAGCAGGATTGACTTGGGACGAACCTCTCCGCGGTACTCTTGTTGAGGAATGGACCTCCTTTGCATCCTCACTTCCTGCCGTCAATGAGATCTCCTTGCCTCGTCCCATCCTTCCTCCCGAGAAGTACAAGGCAACCCTTCACGGGTTTTGTGATACTTCGGAACGTGGTCACGTGGCCGTGGTGTCAGTGCGCACAGTCAGTGCCTCAGGTCAGGTAAGGGTTTCACTGATCATGGCGAAGAGCAAGGTTGCACCCCTTCGGACATCTCTGACCATTCCGAAATTGGAGGTCTCGGGAGCAGCCCTACTTGTACGTTTATTAAATCACGTGTCTAGTACTTTAGGTAAATTAATTTGTATTAATGGGACCTACGCCTGGACAAACAGCCAAATTGTTCTTTGTTGGTTGAAGGCTTCCGTCCACACCTTGGAGGTATTTGTCGCTAATCGCGTTTCCCAAATACAAAAATCCGAAGTCTCGCTTGTTTGGAGACACGTGCCAGGTGATCGCAACCCCGCTGATTGTGCCTCGCGCGGATGCTTGACGCCTAGTTTGATAAGCCATTTGCTGTGGTGGGGTCCGGAATGGTTGAGTCGACCAGAAATTGATTGGCCTCGAACACCAGTTTTGAATACTTCTAATTTGCCGGGTCTACGAACACTCGCTCTTGAAAAGGTGGAATGCGCCTTCGACCCCGATTTTTTGTTAAATCGCTACAGCTCCCTTGGCAAGTTGTTAGGTGTTACTGCTTGGATAAAGCGTTTTGTTTTTAATTTTAGGCACCCACAACAAAAACGACTGACACCGTTTCTCTCACCACAGGAATGACAGGAGTCTCTCACCTTTTGGATTCGTTCTGTGCAATTGGCGCATTTTGAGAAGGAGATTGCTATTCTTAAATCAGGGAGATCGAAATTATCGGGAGCTATATCTAAATTGAACCCCTTTTTGGAAGATACGGGTCTCTTGCGCGTTGGACGGCGTCTCAAGAACGCCAACCTCCATTTCGGGGCACGTCACCCCCTGTTACGAATTGGGTAAGCCCAAGGACGGTCATTTGGTACGTTTGTTGGTAACTGACCGCCTTAAAAATTCGCATGCTAGTTGTAATGCTCTGTTGGCCATTTTGCAACGCGAGTTTTGGATTTTGTCTACCCGAAGAATAATTCAGAGTGTAGTCTTTCGCTGCATCCCTTGCTATAAGCTCAAGTCTTCTACCATGCAGCCCGTGATGGGAGACTTACCGGCAGATCGTGTAACAGAGAGCAGGACGCTTGGCGGTGTTGGCACGGACTTCGCTGGTCCCTTTTTGGTGAAAACTTCAACACTTCGAAACAGCAAGTCTGTTAAGGCCTACTTGTGTGTCTCCGTTTGCCTCTCCACAAAGGCCGTACATTTGGAACTGGTCTCCTCGCTTACGACCGAGGCGTTTGTAGCCACATTTGACAGATTTGTATCCCGCAGAGGGCTGCCTTCCTTGATCCGTTCTGATTGCGGCACTAACTTCAAAGGCACTTATAATTATTTGAATGACGTAGTTAATTTCCTTGAAACCAACAAAGCTGATATAGGCAATAGGCTTGCCCGACGTGGGATAAATTTTCCCCACCAAATTGTACACACTGGGGTGGTATATTTGAGGCCGCTGTAAAATTGGCCAAAACACACTTGCGCAGGACAAGTTTTGAACTCTAGGCCATTGTGCCCGATCTCCTCAGATCCGAATATCCGTTAAGTGGACCGACAAGACCGATCCACCCAAGATTGGATACCTCGTTTTGATTAAAGAGGCTAAGTTCCGCCACTCAGATGGAGCAGGGGGCGCATTCTTCGTTTGATAACTGGGGCTGATGGAGTTCCCCGATTTGCTGAGGTCTTGGCGGACGGTTCGATTCTGAGGAGAGCTGTTGCAACGTTGTCACATCTACCAACCGATTAGCGGACCGGTAGGCCCGTCCGGGGCGGGTGGATGTTTGAAATACAAATATTGTCTATGATAAGTTGAATCGATAATATTAGTTGGTATCATTATTTTGTCTATTGTAATTTTTTGACTCTGGTCACACTGTAAAATGACAGTTTTTATTTTGCTTTTTGACTTTAAAAATTAACACGTTTGTCGTCTCGTGAAATATCGCCTTTTGAAAAGCACATGGTTGAAGCTTCGCGAATAGTATTGTGTAATAGTCTTGTAAATACTTTGCAATTGTCACTATTGGATTTGCTCGACAAAAGTTGTGAGCAATTGATAAAATTTGTGAAATATGGAACATTTGTAAAATTTGTGTGTCGACGTGCACGTGCATCGTGTCCGAAGACATCAGTTTGAGGAACAGCTTAGTAGATTAGACTTCATTCAGTCTAATGTTGGCCAATTTTAGATCTGTGTGTGTGTCTAATTTAGCTCCAAGCCTGACATCCAGAGAAGATCACCAGGTAAGTTGAATTGTGTAAATTCATCACTGTGAAACACAGTAAATATATGTTAGACTCCTTGCTTGCCATAGTCAGGTGGATGTAATACAAACTTCTACTGCCATCTGCAACAATTTCCTACCTGCCTACGGCAAACTCTGAACATAAACTTTTACAATGCAACCTAGGAAAATCATATTCAATATTTCCATAGTAATGGATGACTTCGAGTTAGAAGTTCGTAACTTCGTTTCGTTAAAAGATGGCGTGAAAGCAAATAGCTTTATTTAAAGCATATAATACATTGTAAACGTGTCTCGCTTAAAATAAATGTATTCATATTCTCATGAGCGGAATCTCATGGATTGATTGGATCGCCTATAGTCTACCATCATAGCAAATAGAACTGCAGAGTAGATGTTAAGCGTTTGTATTTCAGATGTGGTGACTGTGCCGAGCTGTTTTTCCGTTTGACTTTTTTCTTTTAATGGTTTCTGTTTTACGGCCGTCTTTATTACAGTTATACAAAAATATGTTGTGCGCACCAGGAGGAATATAGCAATTCACCAGCAGAAACATTTGTTTGAACCAGTATACTTTACGTCTTAGAAATCAAAATAACCTCATTTTAATAAAACGTAATGACAGACGCGTGGTGAGGGCTCAAATGTTGCAAATTGTATTTTCCCGCTGTTTTGTGGGACAGGATGACTGATGCCTTACATTATCTGTGTATTACGAAGCTTTAATATACCTTTATTGCTTTCGTGTTAACAGGAATGACGTTTGACGTAAAAATATCACCGTCGTTACGAATAAGGCAGCGAGTAGGTATGCTTTAGAAGCGAAGGATGGTGCTCGGAGGTAGTATGATTGACGTAACTGGTTTTAAAACATACCTTATGAACTTGTTCTTAAGTAGAAATAAATTGTGAAAGCGTAGCGTCGTTTACGGTCTATGGGATAGCAAGACGAATTATCAACAAGCTGACGCTTGACAGATCTTTTTTGAGTCTGGGTAGACTTAACGAATAGGAATAATCTTGTATAGAAGGCAATTTTACGAACATTTCATGAACAATTAGACACGAAACAAAAATTGATGTATTACTAAAACTGTCGATCTTAAAGCTCGGGGTCACCTTACGGTACGGTATTGTGTCATCTTTACATCAAGCAGAAGGGGACTGAGTTTGCAAACATCCGTCGAAGCGCACTTTAGGGCGCGCGCACTTTGGACACGAATTCGTATCGTACAGTATACGTACGATCGTGGTCGTACGAAATGAGTGCACACTGCATACGTTTTTATTAGTCAAATGAGCAGTGTTCTAGTGATATCGGATTTATGAAGTCTGCTTTGGTTGGAGCGCGATGAATAATCTGTATCTTCACGACAATTTTCTCTTATCGCTCGAAGACTGCGGTGGCGTCGTCGCTATCGTAGAACCGAAATATATTTAAAAAGAGATGATTTTGTTGAATTTCATCATATCATGAAAGACTTATAACATCACTTATACAATCACTTTGCTCCCACAAACATTTATGTTTGCGAATCTGGTTTAATTAACTTTTCTACATCTATTTCTTGTGTTAAAACGTAAGAATGTGCTTTGAAATCTCGAATCTCTAGAAAGTTCGGATTGTTTTCGGACGTCTGAACTACACGTACGTATACGCATGACTAACTCGCACCCAGTCTACGCGCTCCCATAGTACTTGGAATATCGGGATCGTTCGTACGTGCACGCACGAGTAAAATTCGTACAAAAACGTGTCCAAAGTGCGCGCGGCCTTACGGATACTGCTACTTTCCGTTAGTAATCCATGTGAATTCGATAATTCCCCTGCCAGTGAAATAAAAGAATTTGATGGCATTATGATTAATTTAAAACTGTTAATTAGTGTTAGATTCTCGCTTTCAACAAAAAATAAGTAGTAGTATAATATTTCAAACAAAAGAATTTAAATTACTTATAATCTCAACAGAGGAGATACAGTCGACAGCAAAAATATTAAATCGGACGACTCTTTTTCTTAAAAAGTCATTTAAGATGAAATTTCGAGGCAATAAAATTAATTCACTAAGAGCCCTCTTTGATTCCCAACTTTTCATACTGACAGAATTATTTTTCGATAGTTCTCCAAAGTCGAAAAGTACTTTTTGTTTCTTTAAAAGAAATAATATTATTGTTCTTTAATTGATATTAAGGGTTGCTTCGAATATTAACTTCACAATTTTTCATTCAATATTGCAAATTTCTTAACTATGCACTACTTTTTGTACGTGTACATCTAAAGAAAATTAAAGTTTTTTGCTTTCTAATAAAAGAAACCGTACAGGAAATGTGTGAATAGTGATACTTTTAATTTATTTGTATATAATCGAAGACTGACAACCAATTCACAGACCTACAGTGGTTTTCCCCTTTCAGATTTGATGATTGATTTGGATAGATTTGGGAGATTTGGGACACTGATTACGGGAAAAATATTCAAAAAAAATACATCACGTCAAAATGTTTGATTACTCATCATCCTTTATTTTTGCCAAAATTACCTAAGGCTTCCTGGTTATTAATTAATATTTTATTTTAATCGTTTCTTATTTAACAAAAAAACAGATTTAATGGGATAAGTAGTCATTAAGAAATGAGTTCTCATAAATTTAATTAACTACAGCTATCTATCAATTTACTGACATACCCTTATTATCAAAAAATTGTGGATTTTTAAGTCATTTGCTAAAGACCTCATTTCTTGTACTTTTTTTAATAGAAATTAACTGAAATCGTTAGAAAATGGTTAATGAGGGTAGGTTAATATTTTTTTTGTATAAATAGTACTATCATTGTTTTTAAAAATCAGTACTGCCGTGCAATTCGTAACGCTGAATTGAAAAATGTCATCGCGAAAGTGCTTAAACTCTCCGGACAATTTTTGCTACATTTCTGAGCATTTTATGCTGAGAAAACAGCAGCATAACATAACTGAATTCATAAGTAATGTTTATAATATGTATTTCGGCCTATCAATCGCCAATCAAGATAAACAGTGGGTCCCGCATAAAGTTTGTACCACATGCGTTCGTGAACTTCGAAAGTGGTCCAAAGGGAAGAACAAAAAGTTGAGTGAAATTGAATTAGAAGCCTGGAAATCTTTTAAATAAGTAGTGAGGCATTTTCTAGGGTGGTTCCCTAGAAAATGCCTCACTACTTCCTTAAAAGATTGAAAGTGAAAATTATGAAGAAATTGTAAAGAAAATGCTTTAAAATTTCGGAAAAATGGGATGTTTGGTGAGCATTAAACTTCACTTCCTTAATTCGCATTTAGACTACTTTCCTGATAACTTGGGAGCTGTAAGTGAAGAGCAAGGTGAAAGATTTCACCAGGATTTGAAAGAAGTGGAACGACGTTATCAGGGAAAGTGGAATAAAACAATGATGGCAGACTATTGTTGGCTATTGAAGCGAGATGACCCAAGTCGGAATTTTAAGCAAATATCTCGCAATCGGAGCTTCGGTGAAAAAAAGCAAGATACCATAAAAGTATTTAATATTTTGAATTTATTTATTAATGCCCTTGAATGTTTTTTTAATGTTTTTATAATATAATTGTTTCTTCATTGTAATAAAAAATATATATTAGTAAAGTTGGCCTTTTTTCCGTTTTCACACAAAATGATTTATCAAAAGAACTGAGGGTGATAGAAGAAATCTAAGTACATATTCGTAATCAGCGCACCAAAATACCCCAAGATCAGCATTCAAATCCAAAAGGGGAAAAAAACGTTTAAATTTGCAGGATTATTAGTACTCTTATAAAAAATATTTTTAACCGACTCCAAAAAGAGGAGGAGGTTCTCAGTTCGGCTGTATTTTTTTTTATGTTTGTTACCTCATAACTCCGTTATAGAATTTTGGAAATTGGTTGACAAGACCGATTTCCAAAATTCTTTTTTTGTTTGAAAGGATATACTTTCAGGTGGGTTCCATATAAATTTTATCAAAATCAATCCAATAGTTTCATTAAAAACTCAAATTTTATCAAAATCAATCCAATAGTTTCATTTAAAACTCCAAAAAGAATGTCATCCAAGTAAACGAAATTAAGCATTTGCTGTGACTTTTCTTCAGTGGACACTAGAATAGTCGCAATCAACGGGCCTATTTCGGGCTTCATTATCAGGTATTGATGAAACCAGGAGGAAGAAAGGTTGGAGAGTAAATCTGTATATATAAAATTGCTTGGGCTGACTGATTCATCAACGCAGAGCCAAAACTACAGGAGCTTGAGACTTGAAATTTTGACAGTCGATGCATTTTATGATGTAAGCACCCACTAAGGAAGGATTTTTATACATATTTTTGGTTAGAAAAAGTAAACGTGCAATTTAGATTTTTTTCAAATCTAAAAACTAAGAGGGTGATATAGGGTTAGAAAGTTTGTATGGAAGTTCCGAAGGTGACCGTGCGGTAGCCACAAATTATCTTGACGGCCATGGCGCGCTGCGGTGCGCAAAGCGCCCGAACGTTGCGAGCCGTCAGGTTCTCGGCCCAGATGGGATACCGGTATAGGGCCATCGACCGCACGACTCCCTCATATAGCCTCCGGCAAGAGGCGTTCGGCCCCCTTAGGTTTGGCAGCAGCCTTGACAAAGCGGCCGTCGCCCCCAGGAGTCTAGGTGCCAAACGCTCAAAATGCCAGTGAAAGTCCCATTGGCTGTCGAGAACGAGCCCAAGGTACTTCAAGCTCGTCCCGATGCCGATGCGGACCCCTCCTACCATTATATTGGCCCCTGCAGGTGCCCTGTTCCGAGGCCCATGAAACGAAATGGCCTCGGATTTCGACAGGGCCACCTCAAGGCCCAACTGCCGGATGCGACTCACTACGTGTGCAACCCCAGCTGTCGCTAGTATGGTCGCCGCCCGGTGCGTCTTACCCTTGGCCGTGACCAACATATCGTCGGCATAACAGACTATGCCGACGTCGTGGAGGAGCGCAGTGTCATTAACCTCTGAACATTTAATCTCAAGCTCGTTAAAGAATTTAGCACCCACAAGAGGAACCGTTTGGTATGCATTTAAGCGTACTTATTATAAATATAATTATTTCCAGTTGGCTATAAAAGATGTATGCTGATTTTAACAGATTTTTTATTATATCATCATCGGGCATCTTGTATATAGGAAGTTAAATATTAGTAAAGCATTTGCGGTTTGTATGGGTGGTGTGTCGATCCAGTGACTATAGTTTTCGAGCGGTGTGTGTATTTATCGAGTAAGTTGTGCGTTCTAACACGGTAATACGAATAGTTATTCTCTGTAGTTAGCGAGAAGCATACCGTTCGTCTGACTTTTAATAAGTAAATGCTAATGACTGCTCCCTACAAGCGCAGTAAATATATGTGCATTTTAAAAGGTTTGAAATGTAAATGTTCAATCTTCTAGGTAAGTATCACTGTGTGTGCGGGGTTCTCTCAGGTCAAGAAATAAAAGATGTGTTCATCAGTACTAATGCGTAATCTATTCAGGAACAATTACACGTTTACATTGTACTCGCACCGGGAAACGACTGGCGAGCTTAGCCTAAGTGCCGTGGCACTACAAACTACAAACATGCATAGTCATCACAATGTGTGGGGCCGCTACATACCTCCCCTTTTTGAAAAAAAAATTTGTAAAAAATTTTGAACATGTAATACAAATCATTAAAGTTATAAAACAATATACCTCTTTTTATTTCACCTGGTTAACTTATTCTATAAATACATTACACAGAACTACGCTACACAATCGTTTTGCTTACAAAGTTGTTTTGATACAATACAATGTTGTCACCTACTCTATCCGATTACAATACCACGAACGGAAATATATATGTAGGTATATTATTACAACAACTGTTTAACTATATCCAGCAAATGTATTTCGCAATACCTAAGTATTTCCTTTAATTACATGATGCAATACTCGTAAATGTTTAAAACATTACCAACACATTATAAAAGACAAAATTTCTTTGCTTTATAAAGAGTTATGGATAAAACGTATAATTACATTAATAATAAACAAAGTATGTTTGTGTGGCTGTTAGTACGAAATCGCCCTACGACTTTGTCTTGGGTTCACTAGTCAACCACACACATAAAACACAAAGTATGCTAGTATAAAATAAGCATATAAGTATAAAACTAGTACATAACATCTCTTTGTAGTAGGTAATTACTATCATTTTGCGGACAACTATTATAGATGCCAACTTTACATTTTCTTACATTAACGTGTATCTTAACTAAGTCTAAGAGTAGCCGTCATGCCGACCTACTCTGCAAAAAATAATTAACGCCCCTTAGAGCCCTCAGTATCCAGCATGACGACGCCAAAAAATAAACATTCACTCTTATAATTATCAGACATTTCACAAACACACTGTTATTACTCTGTTAAACTTTCTCCGTCACTACGCACTATTGCGTGATGCCACGAATCGAATGACTCCTGAAGTAACTTAAAAATTGAAATCACCGTAACAACTTTATCAAATTAATTTCAAAAAAATATATAATACCTAAACAATTGTTCATTTAACCATAATTTTAAGCGTACAATGCTTGCGTCTGCCGTTGAGCGGCTGCTGGGTCGCTTGAATAGCTGGTCCCGCAGGCCATAAAGATTCCAACTCTTTCCTTGCCCATTTTTTTAGGGGTAAACAAGAGTGCTTACTGTATGAACACAAACAAAGTAATGCAAGGGCGCTAGCAATTACTATAATAATTATTCCATAACTTTCCAATTTCTTTTCCATTTCAAGTTGTTTTGCCTGATTCGCTCCTTGTTGGGCGATGATAATTTCTTCATTTTTTGTATTATAATTGCCTATTTTGTACTGAATATACTTATAAACACACTGTAAAAATTACTGTCTCGGTTCCAATTGCTGAAGATTATGTCTAATTTGATACAGTGATTTCTATTTATATTAAAATATCTTATTCTTTGACATACTTAAACTTATATGTATCTAACGTTAACAAATCATTTTAATGCTACGGAAGCAAAAATCGTATCGGTGGCTTAATATGACGTCCACTGCGTGAGGTACGAACCATAAGCTGAGGCGATTTTATACTATCATTATTTACTAAAGTATTTGACATACATTGTTCGGGATGCGGGCTATCATCCTGTTCGTTTTCATACAACATAAATGCTGGTTTGAGTCTGTCTATTGATATGTCAATCTCTCTATTAGGTAATTTAACTTTATAAACTTTATCGTTTCTACTAATAACTTTAAATGGACCATCGTATGTAGGACTAAATGTCTTCTTCAATAAATCATTTCTAATAAAAACATGAGTACAAGTTTTTATATCTTTGTTTACAAAAAACTTACGTGAATCGCTAATCGCTTGTGACTCGGGCCTTAACTTACGAATGTTCTGATGCAACTGTTCTATAAAAATGTCCGAATTGTTAACTACGCTATTTCGAACTTGGGAAAAATCTCCAGGAAGCCTAATGGGTTGGCCATAAACCATCTCAGCAGCACTGATACCTGAGTCGTTTCTACAAGCTGCTCGTTATCCTAACAAAACTGTTGGTAGCTCATTTACCCAATCCTTATTATTTATTAAACGTGCGGTCAGTGAGCTCTTTAACGAACGATGCCATCTCTCTATCATCTCATTACTCTGGGGGTGATAGGGGGTGGTTCTGATTCTTTGTATACCTAAATATGACAACAAGTTGTTAAACAAGTCACTTTCGAATTGCCTACCTTGATCCGTTGTTATTCTAAGCGGGCAACCAAACCTACATATCCAGTTTTCATATATTACTTTAGATACAGTCTCTGCCGTAATATCTGAGACCGGAATTGCTTCGGGGAAACGCGTAAAACGGTCTATGATGGTTACACAATAACGGTGTTCATATTGCGATGTGGGCAATGGTCCGATTATATCCGTATGAATATGATCCATTCTGTTACACTGTGGAAAACTAGATAATTTTGAAATTGTATGGCGACTAACCTTTGCCCTCAGGCAAGCTATACAAGCCTTTGACCATTTATTAATGTCTCTATTCATTCCGTACCAAAAATATCGTTGCGTTATCATTTTTTGCGTAGTACGAATCCCTGGGTGACTAATATTATGTATACTATCAACTTTTCTAAACGTTTCTGGTATATAAGGTCTAGCATTGCTTGTTGACATTTCGCAGAACACTTTCTTATCGCTACCGGGGATTGTTATTCTTTTAAATATTAAGTAACTACTTGGGTATGAGTCTTGTGTGGACTTATCGAGTTCCTGTGCCTGTGCCAATTCGTCGAAATTGACTACCGTGGGACAAACAATTGACTCTACTCTAGACAAAGCATCTGCTACCGAATTTTCTATACCCTTTACATACTGAATATCACTTGTAAATTCCGATATGTATAATAACTGGCGGGTTCTCCTAGGTGTTTCTTTCTCACTGGCTACCTTTGTAAAAGCATATTTTAAGGGTTTGTGATCTGTATAAATAGTGAGCTGGCGTCCTTCTAACATGCTCCTAAAATGTACCATAGCTAGATATATAGCGGTTAGCTCCTTATCATAGGTACTGTACTTTCTTTGCGTTTCGGATAACTGTTTAGAGAAATAACCCAAAGGTCTCCACGCACCGTTTTGCTTTTGTTGTAAAACTGCGCCAACGCATAAGTCAGACGCGTCCGTCATGAGTGCTAAAGGAGCATCTACACTAGGGTGAGACAATGTAATGGCGTTCTGTAACTGCGTTTTACATTGCTCAAAACATGTAATACTTTCGTCATCCCACTGAATTTTGGTCTTATCCCTTTTCTTAGCATTATGCAAAAATTTATTTAATACAGCTTGATACTTAACAGCGTGCGGTAAGTGTGACCTATAAAAATTAATCATTCCTAAGAAACGTCGAAGTTGCTCTATCGTGTCGGGCCTAGGGTAGTCTTTAATGGCCTTAACCTTTTCCGGCAGAGGACTTATAGCGTCCTTTGTTACTTCATAACCCAGAAATTCTATTTTAGGTTGCGTAAACATACATTTACTTAAATTTATTGTTATACCGACTTTGCTATACCGCTTAAAAAGCAATTTGAGGTGTTTTCTATTAATAGTCTCGGTCGACGACGATAAGATAATATCATCAATGTAACAAAAAAGTGCTGACTCACCTTCTTCGTCTGTACCTTTGATGTGCTCTATGCCTCTGAGTACGTACTGGTCCATGAATCTCTGGAAAGTCTGCGCTGCGTTCCTCAGTCCGAACGTCATGCGCGGAAATTCCCAGAGACCAAAAGGAGTTGCGATAGCAGTTTTCTCTATGTCTTCATCTGAAACAGCTATATTATGATAGGCCCTATTTAAATCTAGGCGAGAAAAACACAACATCCTTTTTTGGTACTACATGCAATCGACTTGACCATTCTCCTTGCGACGGCCTACATATACCCATTTCATACATTATTTGAAATTCTTTCTTTATCTTATTATATCGGTCCGGCGGTAACGGCCTAGGACGCGCGTATACCGGGGTACCGCAAGTACTAATATAATGAACCACTGAATGACAAGGTACATTCTTGAAATTTACTGACTTCGTGATTTCAGGGTACTCTTCTAATAAATCGCGACAGGGGTTGGTGTCCTGTATACTCTTAATGGATGGCTCGTCATACATTATGATGGACCCATTGCTATTTAAACTAGTTACACTATCTATAAGTTTCTTATTATATAAATCAACAATTAATTTGGTGCCTCTAGAAAATCTGCTCCTAAAATAGCCTGTTTGACATCACATATTATAAATGACCATCGATGAACTCTACGTAACCCTAAATTAATTTCTAAAGTCTTTACACCATACGTTTTTATTTCTGTGTTATTAGCTGCTAATAATTTGTAATCACTTGCTACACAATCACTTTTTCTTACACTGTTTACCGATAAAACTGAAACGTTCGCGCCTGTATCTACGAGAAAACGTATTCTTGACTTTCTATCTGTAATACATAATCGATGGTTACCTGTAGCTGCTGCGCAATCACCCACCGAAAAAGACTGCGCCTTGCTCATTTTCCCTGGGACGTGGTAGGCTCCTTCCAGCTGCACGGTTTTTCACAGGCGCGCGCCCGCTGTCTGTACCTAAAATGATATTTGCATAGCCAATCTGGGCTATTTGGTGTACGCCGTGGGCCGTTTGACCTTGATCGAGATCTTTGCCTGTTCCAATTTTGCCTGTATCCTCTATGTCGACTCCTTATCTCATTGATTTCATGTCTCATTTCTTTCAGCTCCGTCGATAATTTGGCAAACATCGCTGTCATCTCCGTTGCTGGTGTATTCTCGGGCAACTGCTGCTATCTCCTCTGTGTGTAGATTCTGCATTATCTTATCCGCCATCTCAGCCAAATTATCTAACTTGGTTTCTTGACATACCGATAAAACTGCCTTTACGCTGCCTGGGAGCCGCGATAACCATAAACGCCGTAGGGATTCATTCGATACCTCCGTGTTACGAGCGAGTTCCGACATTCGCCGTAGTAACTGCGAAGGGCGTTGAGAGCCTAAGTCCATTTCACCAACCAATTTCTGAAATTGGCGTTCCGCACTGTCTTCAAACGCGGTCAGGAGGCGTTGTTTCAAGGCCACATATTTTTTCTCTTCTGGTGGCGCTAGAACTTTACTTTACTTTACTTAAATTTATTGTTATACCGACTTTGCTATACCGCTTAAAAAGCAATTTGAGGTGTTTTCTATTAATAGTCTCGGTCGACGACGATAAGATAATATCATCAATGTAACAAAAAAGTGCTGACTCACCTTCTTCGTCTGTACCTTTGATGTGCTCTATGCCTCTGAGTACGTACTGGTCCATGAATCTCTGGAAAGTCTGCGCTGCGTTCCTCAGTCCGAACGTCATGCGCGGAAATTCCCAGAGACCAAAAGGAGTTGCGATAGCAGTTTTCTCTATGTCTTCATCTGAAACAGCTATATTATGATAGGCCCTATTTAAATCTAGGCGAGAAAAACACAACATCCTTTTTTGGTACTACATGCAATCGACTTGACCATTCTTCTTGCGACGGCCTACATATACCCATTTCATACATTATTTGAAATTCTTTCTTTATCTTATTATATCGGTCCAGCGGTAACGGCCTAGGACGCGCGTATACCGGGGTACCGCAAGTACTAATATAATGAACCACTGAATGACAAGGTACATTCTTGAAATTTACTGACTTCGTGATTTCAGGGTACTCTTCTAATAAATCGCGACAGGGGTTGGTGTCCTGTATACTCTTAATGGATGGCTCGTCATACATTATGATGGACCCATTGCTATTTAAACTAGTTACACTATCTATAAGTTTCTTATTATATAAATCAACAATTAATTTGGTGCCTCTAGAAAATCTGCTCCTAAAATAGCCTGTTTGACATCACATATTATAAATGACCATCGATGAACTCTACGTAACCCTAAATTAATTTCTAAAGTCTTTACACCATACGTTTTTATTTCTGTGTTATTAGCTGCTAATAATTTGTAATCACTTGCTACACAATCACTTTTTCTTACACTGTTTACCGATAAAACTGAAACGTTCGCGCCTGTATCTACGAGAAAACGTATTCTTGACTTTCTATCTGTAATACATAATCGATGGTTACCTGTAGCTGCTGCGCAATCACCCACCGAAAAAGACTGCGCCTTGCTCATTTTCCCTGGGACGTGGTAGGCTCCTTCCAGCTGCACGGTTTTTCACAGGCGCGCGCCCGCCGTCTGTACCTAAAATGATATTTGCATAGCCAATCTGGGCTATTTGGTGTACGCCGTGGGCCGTTTGACCTTGATCGAGATCTTTGCCTGTTCCAATTTTGCCTGTATCCTCTATGTCGACTCCTTATCTCATTGATTTCATGTCTCATTTCTTTCAGCTCCGTCGATAATTTGGCAAACATCGCTGTCATCTCCGTTGCTGGTGTATTCTCGGGCAACTGCTGCTATCTCCTCTGTGTGTAGATTCTGCATTATCTTATCCGCCATCTCAGCCAAATTATCTAACTTGGTTTCTTGACATACCGATAAAACTGCCTTTACGCTGCCTGGGAGCCGCGATAACCATAAACGCCGTAGGGATTCATTCGATACCTCCGTGTTACGAGCGAGTTCCGACATTCGCCGTAGTAACTGCGAAGGGCGTTGAGAGCCTAAGTCCATTTCACCAACCAATTTCTGAAATTGGCGTTCCGCACTGTCTTCAAACGCGGTCAGGAGGCGTTGTTTCAAGGCCACATATTTTTTCTCTTCTGGTGGCGCTAGAATCAGATCGTGAGCTTGATGTAGAGCATCCTTGGTCAACTTCGCCACTACCATGTGAAACTTGGCTGCGTCACTCTGCTTCTGAGGTTCCATAATTGATTCGAACTGCGCAAACCACATGCGAGGCATTTCCGCCCAAAACTCTCGCGGAAACGCTTATAGAAGCCAATTCCGAAACTGCCTGTGGTGAGCTATGAGGTATTATCGGCGCAGGATTCATGTTGCTATTTGCCCGTCGAGACTGGTTCGTTTATCACCTAGGTCGACGGGGAGTCGTTTCCGCACAATGTCCAAAGTCCGAAAATATCACTGCACTACAGTTTTACGCACTAGCACTTAAGTTAGGGGTCACCACTTGTAAAAGATTTGTAATGTAAATGTTCAATGTTCTAGGTAAGTATCACTGTGTGTGCGGGGTTCTCTCGAGGTTCTCACCGGGAAACGACTGGCGAGCTTAGCCTAAGTGCCGTGGCACTACAAAGTACAAACATGCATAGTCATCACAATGTGTGGGGCCGCTACATGTATATATAGGTATACCAAATAACGCAAAGACCTAGTTTGAAGCGTCTTGCAAAATTAAAAGCAGGTAAAATTATATATAGTAAATAAGACAACACCATTTACTTTCATAAAAAAATCAGGCTCAAATATTTTGTTCGAGAAAACATGTTGAATGTCTTCATTGTTCCACGTCCTGGCGATGGTCACTTCCGTGCCAGTTTTAATATTTAAGGATTTATAGTCCCACAAGCGACATTCATTTCACCATTTCTTTACACTTGAGGCCGCGCAAAATGATTTTATGGAAATATATTCGGGGAGGAACTTTTTAATGGCTCTTTATTGGTCAGTTGTGGAATGACTTTTGGTCGTTTACTCGCGTCTCTAGGTCGAAGTCATGGGGTAATATAATAAAAGTTCGGGTGAATATTTAAAACAGTAACTTGAGATTAGGTCGAATTTTTGATGGGCATCCTTATACAAGACTAGATGATTGTCTTTATCTAAACATAATATAACCATTGTTTTGCTAAATAAATTAATATTTTTTTATATTTATTTTATTTATAGACTCACGCCTGTATCCCCGAATGGGTAGGCAGAGGTTTTATATTACACCCACATTTCGCCATGAGTGTTTAGGTTCCACGTAATAGGGGGCGAGCCTACTGCCGTTACCGGGCACATTACCAGACTCCGTGCTGCTACTGAGAATTCGGAAAAAACCCAATAACACTTTTGGCCGACACGGGAATCGAACCCGGGATCTCCGATCAGCAGTCGCATACGCTATCCACTGGACCACGGAGGCAGTCAAATTAATAATTAATAAATATATAGCGTCTAAAACGTGTCAACACGTGTCATAATACTTATTCATGTTTTGTGATTGATTTTAGTTGGTTACTATTTGAAGATATTGTTTTAATACAATGTTCATTGACTATAAAGTTCCTAAGTCCATGCACACTTTGCCAGTAAAGGTTCGAAATCTGAGATATTATAATAAGGCATGTATTTAATGCAGCATATAAGTAAAACGAATACAAGTTTCAAAAATAATTAGAGTGGGTACCATATATAATGGGTTGGCAGCTAATAAGGAGTATCGTAATAAGTAAAAGTTAGCATATCAATATGTCAGTTATAAGCTTCGTTGTAATTTAAGCTAGCAATATATTTTTTTTGGGACCTGAATTAGTATCTTAGCGGAAACTTGATGATGGATAAAAAATAGAAAATGGGCATTCATAAATAATACAAGTTTCAATATTTGGCAAATGATTTATTAATAATGAGCGGCATTTTATGTTAAATGAAGTGTTTCGTATATGTAAATAGGACGCTTCAGTCTCTTAAGCCAAGTTGACGGAGCCCTGCTTCGCAGGGCTCCTATTTTTGGGTACAGGGTCACAAGAAAACCTAACATAACCTACCTACCCAACCTACTACTAACATTATTAGTCGCCAAGTCATTATTTATAGCTCCTCGGCTAATATTTCAATTGACTTGTATAGTTTATTTGCTACCTAAACGCAGAGCTGCTTGTTTTTAGTTTTTATAACACCCTTAGTTTTGAATCATATTTAATATAATAGTCGCGAAAAAATTTAATCGCTAGCTAGTAATTTTATTAGTTGCAAACATTTAGTCAATCTTTTAAGTTATTAGTCACTTGGAAAATAATAAGCTTTATAATAATTGTTTATAATATCACGTTAATGAGAGCACATAAAAATACCGCATAAGTGACACTGATAAAAAGGCATATATTGCTTTATTAAAAATAAATTCAATTAAAATTATTTTACTGGGTACCTTATTCAGGCGTCAACTGCACGAAAATTTATTATATAGAGTAGTTACCTGCGCTGCTACCCAAGTAGCATCCCTCGGAGGATAATACAACATTTTGGAGAGTATATTAAATGTGACCTCTAACTTACCTCCAGCTTTATACGAAAAGATTCCCTCCCATGAGCTATCCTCTTATTTACTGTGCTGTTCATATTTTTTACATGATAATACATGTCTACAGTTCAACAATATTCGCAACATCCTTTTGATTTATATTTACATCGAATTTGCATTAAGTATCTGAATACTTATATTTTTGCTTTCTTTGTGTTATAGAGGAATGTGTGTTCGCGGAAAATATATCAAAGGAAAATGATTTCATAGCGCGTGGGTATTTCTTAAAAGCTTCCCGGTTTCTCTTCCTCTTTCTCTGCGGATTTTAGAATAAAAATGGTATACTCGAAAAAGGTAATATTACAACTATAACTGATTTAGTTACTTACTAAGAAATAAGCATGGTTGAGCTAATTTCTATTACCAAACAAATATAATTCAATATAAACTCCAATGATGGGATTCGACTCGATTCGATATAACTCACACACATTTATTTAAGCCTCTGTTTAAAATGCCTTGTTAGTATGCGTAGACCAATAAATCTAGCAAGCTGAGTTGTTACACTATCTTCTTATTGAGACAATTGGGCAAATTGGTTCAAAGTTGTTATGTAGAAGCTTATTTTCAAAAATAGTGACCGATTGATGTAAGTTTATTGATGATCAGATGATAGTTCTATGAAAATCCCACTGCACAGGAATAGCTATGTGTGTATATCATCGCAGGAGCACCTTCTGGTTGCTGGCAGTCCTTAGACAGAAAGGAGCGAGAGGAAGAAGAAAGAACATTGGGGAAGAGGACTAGTCTATCGGTGACCTCATTCACTAAGTAATACGAAATTTGTTTAAAAAGTAACGTTTCCAATGACAATATTAGTAAGCTATGCCTTTTGATAATTCAAGCGAGGCCATTTGATCCGACACACAGGCATTCAAGCCACGACCCCAGGTTAGTTTAGTTACAACATACCAGTTTAGTCGTATAAACCTGTATAAACCTTGATTGCTTGACAGCATTCTTTATCAGGAAGTTTTCGTAAAAGTAAAGGTAGAATCAGCTACATATTCACATGCGAGTACGTATAATATTATCTTTGAAGAAAAGTCGTGATTACCTGACAAAAAATTGAAGAACATTGGGATAAAATGTTTGCAAAAAAGGTATGGTTCGCGGAAAAGTAATTTAGAAAGGATTTCTGTGTAAGCAATAGGGAAATTGATTCAGAACGATACGTGAGGACAGAGGAAATAGACGTTGATTGACAAGGGTCTATAATAGTGTTGAGACATGTTACATTAATTGTACTTGTTTAGATAATTAATAAAGTATACGGGACTAGTATAAGGTGGTCTCTATGAATTGTACTTTTACAATCATCATAGTGAGGCCGTTTTAGTTATCGACCTCTCATAATGATACTAAAGATTTACAAGTATTACATGTGATTACATGTAGAGTGTCGAGATACGTTCGTAAGTTAGTGTCATTTATTTGAGGGGTAAATTACATACTTCGATTTTTACTCAGTTAGTTTGTATCTATTTAGCAGATTAAAACTTTGTGGCAATTTTTAGAAACAATTTTTTCATTTATTTTCATAAATCCTTCTTTTTAGTATACTAGAGGATAGCATCAGCTGTGCACTCTTCCTTTTATAAATTTACCTATTTCTGCCCGATCCCTTGGCATTTTCAACAAATTCCTTTTTGGTGCACACCTACGCTCACCAAGCAAGACACATGCCAATTTTCAGGTTCTTGCGGCTATTGGTGTCGGTAGTGTGTAGCTTATCACTACATGATATAACACAAAGTCTGTCTGTCTATCCATATGTATGCTTAATAAAATCATAATATCAAATAATAATATCTTAAAAAGTACACAACGGATTTTAATGCGTTTTTTTTAATAGATAGAATGATTCAAGAGGAAGTTTTATATGTATAATCGACGCGGGCGAAGCCGCTGGCGACGTCTAGTATATTTTAATTTGAAAAATATTTTTTTGTTGCCTTCCTATGTATGATTTGTGCAAGAAATATAAATTTGCAAATGCAAAGCATAATTTTCATTTACTTAGATGAATAAAACTTTCATTACTTTTATACATCGGAACTAAAACAGAAACTATAGTAGTAAAGCCACTTGTGAAATAAACCAACCATAAAGCTCATAGCCACTCTTTTCCTTAAACGCTTTACTTTGTAGTGTAGTACCGTGGCATATTATAATAATATTATATGGGATTACCGTAAGAACTCATTAAGTAGGTAACATAAAATTATGCCAGTCGTTGTGGAGTTTTATACAGTTGTATGCTATTGCTTAGCTTACTTTTCTGAAAATGATAATTGATAATTTACGATACATAGTTAAATTAACGTTTTGACTTTGACGTTTATTAATCTTCACGGCTATACCATTGGGTTCCCTGTAATAAGCGTTGGTGTTACATTAGAAATATAAATTACTCGCTATTGCCCGCAGCTTCGCCGCGGATAAAAAAATCATTTATTCATTATCATCGTAACTTTACTACAGACTTGCGAGACTTTAGACTCGCTTAATCCAGCGCTTTCGAAAAATCTGCCGCAAAATCTCTAAAACCTGCTATTGACACGTAAAACATTAGGAGGGAAATTTAGGGAGCACGTTAAACCGTCGTCGGTCCCTGCTGTCATGAAGATCTTTGACAGTCGTTACGGGGAGTCAGTACCCTCAAATAAACTGATACTGATCTAACCCATGGAATATCCCTATCCCTTTTGGTTGCGGCGGTCAGACGGCAGTCGTTCTGTGGAAAAGTTGATATTCTGTCGTATCTGGTTAGATCAGTAAGCGGACCTCGGGCTCCAAGGCGTGTAAGTCTTGGATGCAACCGGGATAACGCTAGGGCGATGATGATGATGACATGAGGAGGGAAATTAGGAGAGACCTATGTCCAACAGTGGACTGCTAAAGGCTGTATGATGATCGGTAAGTTTGCCATTCGTCCAAGTGTTTGCTGTAGAACTATAATAGTCCAGTCACTTTTGGGCAAAATAGGGGTCAATCTCGGAATTGGAGATAATAAGCTGGAAACTCGTATACAGTAAGTATATACAAGTTATTATTCACCGAGATTCACGGTTGACCTTGTATAGCAGTATATAAGCCTGAGCGCTAGGTGCTCTCCACTCTCTATCTCGAAAAGGGTTGAGCGTACAGAAAAAGAGTTGAGACAAAAGTTGTGGCAAATGTTTTTATCTTTAATTTTCATAATAGGTGTTGAAGTGATTGGAACTATAGAAACGGAGATAATTGCAAAAAACCGATTTTCGTGACTTTTGACCTCGAATAACTTACGACGCAGACACGAGATAATATGTGACTTTTGTGACAACTTTTAGAACGCCAAAATGAAGCTGTATACGAGTTTCCAGCTTATTATCTCCAATTCCGAGGTGAAAATCTAAAGTGACTGGACTATAAGAGCTATTTCAACCTGAAAAGGTCAATCTAATTAAAATGAAACAGATCTGTATACCATAGCAGACATAACTTTAGTTTAATTATAAATCATGAAGTGAAACGTAATTCACTCGCATGATTTATTCAAGTGCGAAAAACGGAATATTGCATTTTATATTTTTTATCATTCAAATCACACGTACATCAATTTATTCGGGTGTTACAATGCGAGCTGTAGTGGTGTAAAGCTGGTTTTAGACCGTTACGTTGGAATAAATGTTAACAAATACATTGTTTTCTTCATACGTTAGCGATAAACCTGTATAGGATTTAGATTACAAGTGAATAATCCGCTTCAATCGGCCTCCGAAACATTTGACAGCACTTGTAATCATTGCCTCGTTCTCAACGTTTACTAGTAGAAAAATCTGTCAAGTGCGAGTCGGATTTCCGCATGAAGGTACCATCGATTCATTTTGGTAAAACTGTAAACGAACAGCTAATTACCTTACTGACTTCCGTCCTATATTCATACTTCCATTCCTTTCCAAAGTCCTTGAGCGTCTTGTGCATATATTATGCAACTCTGTACTTTCCTTTCCAAGAATGCTCTCCGGAATCCTTTCCAATCCGGTTTTCGTCCTGGTCATAGTACTACCACAGCATTGTTTCATATCACTGATGAGATAAGGCTGGGCATGGATGGTGGAAAACTCACGCTGCTGTCCTTGCTTGATTTCAGCAACGCATTTCACACCGTGGATTTCCACATCCTGCTTGCCATACTGCGCTCTATTAACATATCTCCAACGGTGATTGACTGGTTTCATAGTTATCTGTTTGGACGCCGACAACGTATTCGTGTTGATGAGTCGTACTTCTCGTGATGTAATACAACTGTCGGGGTACCGCAGGGTGGCGTGCTATCTCCGTTACTTTTCGCAATTTTCATAAATTCTATCTCCAAACAGTTACTTTCATCCTACCACCTTTATGCAGATGATTTGCAGATATATTCACAGGCACCACTAGAGTCAATTTCAACGGCGTTTTCTAATATTAACTCAGATTTGGCGCATATCTGTACGTGGGGCAAAAATTATGGCCTTAAGGTAAATCCGTCAAAAACACAGGTCATTCTAATTGGCAGTTCCAGGATGATTTCCAAGATCAATTGGCCACAGCTGCCTCAGATTGAGTTCGATGGTAACATCCTACCAATCTCAGATAACGTGAAAAACCTCGGTATTTATCTGGACAAAGTTTTTTCATGGGGAAGTCAAATACCGGAGACCAGCCGTAAATTGTTTGCTTTAGCTGGGTCATTGCGTAGGCTGAGGAACTTTCTTCCCACTACCACCTAGATTGCGCTTGCACAATCCTTGCTTCTCTCAATACTCGATTATGCCGATGTCAGCTCAGCTTGGTTTGCGCGAATATGATCATGTATCTGAATTTCGATCCAGGCTCAAGTGGCTCCCAATTCGACTTCGCCGGAAAACTCATATTCTTATGTTACCGTACAACGTGTTGTTTAATCCTAATACCCTCCAAGTATCTCAAAGAACGTTTTAAGTTCCTACATGACACGCATTTGAGGACTCTGAGGTCGTCGGTGGATCTGAGACTGCAGATGCCAACACATTCCACAAACTTCTATGATAAATCCTTCGCTGTTCAAGCTCTCCGTTTGTGGAATGCGCTGCCGGTCGAAATTAGGCAAGCTAAATCATTGAACATTTTTAAAAATGCACTAAAGAAGCACTATTTGTCATTGTAAACAAATTTTATCACTGTATTTTGTGTTCATATTATATCTTTGTATATGTATTATATTTATACAGGGTGTACGAAAACTGAAATCCCATGTTGTACCAATCACTACGAACATTTTTTACTTCGGCACCATACGTGGGAAATTACTGGTTCAGGAGATATTGAGGCTCAGAGTTAGTGTGGAATTTTCTAATTAGGTACAAAATCGATACATTTACCCCGCCAATATGTTCTTTAGATGCCCTATGACCCCACGGATAAGTAGGTATTTCAATCATTGCACGCGCGCGCTTTTAATTGCGGCTTAAAAATGTGAAAACATAAAAAAATAATCGTTTCCCAGGTATTCTTTTTGGTTAGTATGACTTGGCATGATGTCCAAGTACTCTGTCAGTCAAAGACACACCACACATACTTCTCAGTCCTCTCATTTCTACAGCATTTATTCTACTTTCATGACTTTTCTGCCATACCCAATTTTCACTACTTCTATCTACTTTATCTTCTTCATTCTTACCATTCCTAGTAAACAGCGTACCTAAATACACAAAATCATTAACTTGTTCCACTCGTTGTCCATCGATCATAACATTACAAGCCGTAACACATTCCTCCTTTTCAAAAACCATAACTTTCGTCTTGCTCGCATTCACTTTCATTCCTTTCCTCCCTAAAGCACCATGCATGATTGTTACCATCTCCTGCAACTCCTCCGCTGAAGACGCAAGTATTACCTGATCATCAGCATAAAGGAGGCATTTGACGAGTAACCCATTCATCCTTAATCCACAGTCACTATGTTTCAAATCTTGCAAACAACTGTCCATGAAGAGGTTGAACAGCCACGGCGACGCTACACATCCCTGTCTAATACCTGTCTCGATGGTAAACCAGTCAGTGTATGACCCGTTTATCCTCACACAAGCTCTGAAATCTTCATAAAGGGATTTCAGAGCTCGTATGAGGCTGCTGTTCACCCAATACATCGACAGTACTGACCACATTTTATTCCTCACCACTTCACAAAAAGTATCGATATGGAAAATAATGAAATCGGAGGCAAAAGAGTCTCACAGGTGCGTTACCCATTTATATTCTTTCTGAAGCTGAAATTGGATATTATAATATCTCGTTTCAAAATGTGACAGAGAATTTGCACTTCATAAGCGTTAAATTGGTCATTAGGCCTCCCCGTCGTCAAATAAGCGTCGCAGTAAAGTGTGAAATATTTATTGTAACGTCTTCGCTCGCGACTGTTGAGATGGGATGTGTTCAGTAAATTTTATATTATCTATGGTTATATTACGTGTGAATTGTGCATTCACAGCTAAATATCATTATATGACGGCAACTAGGGGGAATATTAAAGATTTATCAACGAAGATTTGGTTCTAAGTGTAATAAAGTAATAAACCCGTCTTGCGCTTCTTTGCTACATAATTTTGTAACTTATTTGCTTCAGAGTATTTTGTGAGTATCTGATTATTAATTGTATAGTGTCGTAAGTATAATCAACTATATTATTATTAGAAAGACGTACATTTATTTTTGATCTACATATTTATGTCTGTTTTCACTTTTAATGGTTAAACCACAAAACTGTTTAGTGCGTTATTAAACTTCAGGAAGCAAAATTATTTTTCCATCCGAATCCGAAAAAAGAATCTTATTAATATTTATTATAATAATTTATATTATATAATATTTATCTAATTAATATTTATTCCCAGTGCGGCTGTTTTATTTTGTAAATAAAACAGCCGCACTGGGCATTAATCCTGTATTGGTAAAGAGTTTAAAAAATAAATTGAAGGACACGATGTACACTCAGAAAGAATACAACAATTTGTGGATCATCCATTGTTACTAGTACATATACATACATACATATCGTCACGCCTTTTATCCTCGAAGGGGTAGGCAGAGGTGTATTTCTACACCCACTTTTCGCCAGATATACTTTAGTCCCACGTAATAAGGGGCGAGCCTATTGCCGTACCGGGCACATTTCCAGACTCCGTGCTGCTACTGAGAATTTCGTGACAGAAAAACCCAATAACACTGCTCGACCCAGGAATCGAACCCGGGACCTGCTCTCCCGATCCCACGCGCACATTTATGCCGCGAGACCAACGAGGCAGTCGTATAGGGTTTGATGTCGAGTTTTCCGTCTCTACGCAAAGATGGTATTTGCATCGTGTTATCCCTTAGTCGCCTCTTACGACACCCACGGGAAGATAGGGGGTGGTGACACTTGTATTCTATGCCGTCAACCACACGGTTACTAGTATTGCCACAATAATCGGCACAGTATTATAGGAGTATTATTTTGACACATTCAAATTTAAGAGTAAGTTATTCTATAGAACTTTTTATCCAAACAGGTGCAATTCAGTAAAGAAAGGCTACCAGAAAGACATATTTTCGAATTTATAAAATGAATACATATTGCAATATGGATCCAGTCCGTCCATTAAAAATTTCGTGCAATGAAAACATCAGCGTTCTCCGCCATTTCTGCAGCAAAAGTACACAAGCATAATAATATGCAATCGAATCAGTTAACGAGACGCGACACGGCATATCCGTAAAGCACACACTTCGCTCATTGGTAAACCGGATCGAACAATCACTGTTGACATTGGAAATAACACGGGAAAAACACAAAATTATTGCGACTAAATAAGCAGGGGTCTATAAACAGCATGACTGTGAATGCAGTGAACTATATATGAATATAAGCAGCAAAATACTCATCAGTTTCAACATATTAGTTTTTTTTTTAACAATCTTATTCTACGTATAATTTTGTATCCGTTTCTGCTTTATTTTTCATGCAATTTGCACCCATATTACATTTATTTGAGTGTTTCTTAGTCTTACAAATGCAGACACAGCACGCGTGTTATTTTTTATGAAATCCGCTGCAGTGGTAGCCTGCGCAAGCGACGCATTTAAGGTGTATTCGTCAGAACTAGAAGCACCTTAAAACACAAATTATTCAGTGCTACGAACATACCTTATTTAGTATTAGCGTTGTTGTGCCTATAACCAACCCACAATGTCATGAATTCAATTTGTGTGTAGTGAACGTGCCCAATTTATACAAACCGCCAATGAACCCGCGACAGCATGGAGTATAACTCTGTGAAGTTACTGGAAAATCCATAAAACCCAGTGCGTTTGGTTATAGGAGTAAACTTATTTTATTGACGAATAAACAAAGTCTGTGTTTTTAGTAGTATATCTCGAAACAACCAGAAAATCTATATTACAGAATAGTTTTGCCAGCTACGCAGGATGGAAAATAAATATAATAACTTTTTTGAAAAAGTCTTTTAATGCCGAACTAGCACAATAATAAGTAATAGAGTTTTCGCAATTATTCTTTGTCCCGTTTTGATATTGTTCGAACGATATTTTGCTCTTTTTTATAGTTGTAGGTACAAGTCAGGTAGCTAGGTCTAAATAAAAAGCAACAAAAGTTTTTGTCATCCATTATGTACCAAATTACTAATAAATTCGTTGAAATTAAACTACAGTTTACGGATTTTATCACGTTATATTGGTTTCACTTGTTATTAAATTTTTTTTATAGTAATAGGCGGCAAACCAGCAGACGGATCGCCTGATGGTAAGCAATTACCGCCGCCCGTGGACACAGGAAACACCACAGGAGTCACAAGTGCGTTGCCACCCCTTGGGATTGGGAAAGGGGATATGATGAGGAGTTGGATGAGGGAGAAGGAATAGGGGATAGGGCCTCCGAAACTCTCACTCACCGAACGAAATGCAACAATTTAGGTAGGTACTGTTACTTCACGTCGATTTTCTGTGAGAGGGTAGTCCAATATCGCCTGTTGTCGCTGACATCTTCATGGAGGACTTCGAGGCGCGAGCGCTGCAGAGTGCCACCATTACACCGAGGGTCTACAAGCGGTATGTAGATGACACTTTCACAATTTTACCAACAGATAGTGTTAATGCTTTCCTAAAACATCTTTATTCCATTAATAACCAAATACAATTCACAATGGAATTAGAGGCAAACAATTCTTTAGCTTTCTTAGATGCACTTGTTATCCGGAATAAAAACAACTCTTTAAGCCACACTGTGTATAGGGAAAAGACCCATACAAATAGATAGTTAAACGGTGAACCTCACCGCCATCCTATATAGTTAGCTACTGTATAGGATGGAGAATGTTTCTGTTTCAGAGAGCCCGGGGGATCTGTGACAAGAAATACCTGGACGCTGAGCTTCAACATGTCAGGCAAGTTCTGCAAGACAACAAGCTCCGACCACCGCGCCACTGTCACAGATCCCTGAAGAAAAAAAAAACAGCCACAGTAGAAAGACAACGTGCTGTACTCCCATACATCAAGAGCGTGACCGACCAAATTATCTACATCTTGAAGCGAGCTTCAATGAAAACTTACTACAAGCCGCCTACGAAGATAATGTCAATTTCTACCAACAGTCAAGTGTCAGTTACCCTTGCAAGAGGCCGGTGTCTACAAAATAGACTGTGAATGCGGGCTCTCACACATTGGACAAACCAAGAGAAGCATAGGCATCCAACTTAAAGAACATATAGCTGACATAAAACATAAACGCTAAACAAAATCTGCTGTGTGTGAACATGTGGAACAAGGACCCAACCACTACCTGCGATTTGATGAACCACAGATACTCGCAAAAGAACACCGTTTTCTTCCAAGGATGATACGTGAGGCTATTGAAATTAAAAACACCCTAATTTCAATAAGGAAGACGGTTAGAATGTTTTTTTTTATGGTAATAGGCGGCAAACGAGTAGACGATCGCCTGATGGTAAGCAATTACCGCCGCCCATGGACACAAGCAACACCACAGGAGTTACAAGTGCGTAGCCGCCCCTTGGGGTAGGGAAAAGGTATAGGATGAGGAGTGGGGTGAGAGAGATGGAATAGGGGATAGGGCCTCCGGTACTCTCACTCACCGAACGAAACGCAACAGTTTAGGTACTGTTACTTTACGTCGATTTTCTGTGAGAGGGTAATACTTCCCCGGTCGAGCTGGCCCATTCATGCTAAAATCAGCAAGGCTCTACTACCTTGAAAAAATGTTCCTCCAGCTTGGGACCCTGTCATAATGCTAATAAAAGCCAAGAAAGACAAAGTCACCAGCAGACCTAAGGACACTGTGAGCGCATTCTTCGTAAATAGTAATACTAATACTTGAAAAATGTTCGGGTACTTTGAGATAACTTATACATTCAAGAAATTAAGACAAAAGTCACCTCAGTCTGCTGTGAACATAAATCCTGTAGAGAATTCGAAACGTCGGCTAGTAATAAAAATGTAGTTTGTAGTTTCTAGATCATTCGGTTTAAATGTAATAACAAGTGAAACCAATATAACGCGATTAAATCCGCTATTAAAAATATTTATATAGCGGGTCTATATTTCGTAATTATGAAAATAAAGGTAAACTCCTTTAGGTACGAAAGAGCATTCACATATTCTTTCGTAGTGGTTGATGCGATTTAGATCAATTTTGGAAAATACTGTTAGTGACTACTAATTATATAAGTAACGGATCTAGCAATGTCGTATTTATTTGGAAATATAAGTGAAATAACTTCTGTTTTCCTCATCGTTTTAACATGGGTTTCACCAGCAGTGGTCAAGGGAGGAGTCTTCCTGTATTTTGGTACCTGGCTTAGACTTCAAAAATAGAAATCTCTCTTTGAAGAGTAGACCCCATTCCTAAAGGGATGTTAAGTTATTGCTAGTAATGACAAAGTTGAATAGGGATATTTAAGGTTACGGCATTTTAGTTATCAGATAAATACGATCGCTTATTTTATGTTTACACTTTCATGGTAATATATTTAGTTCTTGAAATCGTATGACATTAGTATATGACACCTAAAGTGAGTTTGTGAATTTAGGTGTTCTGCATGTTAATTGTTCTAGTGTTATATATTCAACAAAGGCTAGTATTTAAACGAGTGACTGAAAATTAAAGTTTTGAGTAACAAAAATAATAAATTTGGGTTATAAAATTACTAACTGAGCGACTGACTGCGAGTGATTTGAAATATGATTTGAAAACAGTAACTTACAAAGATTAATTTAAGTTACTTAAAATACAAAATGAGAAGCTTCATAATATTTGAGTGACCTAATATTTGTTTGAGTGCCAACGTAACGTCCTGCATTTTTTGAATATTTGGCAAATTATTTATTTATACGGAGCGGCATTTTATCTTAAATTAACCGTTTCGTAATAGATAAACCTCACATTTTTATGAAAATTTTCTAATGAAATTTCTATTTGAAGAAACACTATTAGCCAAGGAATTAAATAATTTAAGGGTAGGATATTAAATGAAATAATGTATTCCGAAAAAACAAAGCAATATGCATTAACTTAAATCAAACGAACATAAAACAAAATAAAATAAGATGCTTCAGTCTTCTAAACCAAGTCGACGGAGCCCTGCTCCGCAGGGCTCCTATTTTGGATACAGGGTCACAAGAAAACCTAACATAACCTATTTTGTTTGTGTTTAATTGTGTGATTGTTGTTCCCCGAGTGATCGAGATTATTTTCATAAATAAATTGATTGGTGCATAGGGTTCCCAACAAGAACTTAGGGTCCCAAGCCAACCTCACCTGCAAGTGGTGCACCTGCCGATCAACGGACGAGGCTCTGGCAAACAAAATATCCCGATAAGCGGCAATAGGCTCGCCACCTATTACGTGGGATCAAAACACTGGCGAAAAGCGGGCGTTTAATATGCCTCTGCCTACTCCTTCGGGGAAACAGGCGTGAGTCTATGTATGTATGTTTGTATAAATTGATCGTGATTTTCGCAATGCCTTCATTTCGAAAATCACGATCGGCAATATTAAAGTTGCCTTTTCTGTATTTCTAGTCGCTCTTCTAGTAATTAAGTCGCTCACATAGTAATTTAGTCGCACGGTTAGAAGTTTAATTTCTGAAATGGATTAATCATAACCCGCTTTTAGTACGCTCTTCTAAAGTTTATTATTAATCAATATTCGTCGTTGGTTTAGTTAATTTTTCGCTTACTCATATTCATGCCGCTCAAATTATTAAAACAGTATCTCATCATCAGGCGCTAAGTTTTTTTTTATTCGCTAGTTTTATAATTTGCCTTAAACAAACAGCAAAATTTCGTATGCACTGTTCATTAGCAGCTATAACGTTGTAGCTAGTTTGACTGTGGCGTTTTTTCAGAATAGGATAGACACCTTATTACCGTGACACCACGTATGTTCCGTGGTGTCTATCCATTACCTATACAATTAAATTAAATTAGAGCGCCTTTACGTACTATCAAAATGACGTAGTTAAGCAGAAAGGACTCAATCCACACTTTGGCTAAAATTGTGTTAAGTATGCCATCGTACTCCCGAGGGTCAAACATATCATGTAGTAAAACCTTTTTTGGAAAATGTACACTGCAACTAGTTTTTTTTCGCTACCGACTCAACCCACAATATGAAGAGCACACAAAAATATTTGCAGAATGAACTCAGTCCGCTTGAATTGTTTCTGAGTAATGTATTTCTATGAGTATGTTCTTAAGGTCGATAAACCAGAATAAACTCAAACAGCTTGGATCCTTTCTAAGAATAAGTTTTATAATACAAATATCATTATATCAAATAACTAAAACGACTTAAACAAGTTGAGTCGTTTCTGTGTTATAGGTTTACTGAAACAATTTTTTTTTTTTTAAATAAATAAATGTTTATTTCAGCCAATAATACAGATGTGTTTACAATATGTCTTAGTTACCTACAGCAGTTTTATGGCTATTAGTACAGACAGATTGAGTTAGCCTCTGATACTCAAACTGTATTTTGAGTTAACAGGGGTGGGTCAGTCTATAAACGTAGGTAGGGTACATAAATCAGCTTTCGAGGTGGTTGGAGTTGGTGGAGACATAAGGCAAAAGGTAAGTAGTGAATAAAAATAGTAAATTAATTTTTAACTAATACAGCTTAGTCTAAGGTATGAAATGTGCTTATTGTGTTTTTTATGGAGGTGTGTAAGGGGTTTGTTGTAGAAGGTGTGTTTGTGTTGTTGAGGGCGTTTAGTGTTGTGTGTGGGATGTGTGCATGAGGAAGTTGAAGTGGTGATAGTAAGGGTGTGTTATTAAGTAATAAATGTTTCTGTTGATTCGTAGTCTTGGAGATTCAGCCATTCGTGGAGCTTTTCCTTAGCGTGGCATTTGGTCATTGGGTATAGTTGTAGGATTCTGTTAGCTTTGTTGTACAGGTGACTGCAGCGATAGTAGGAGTGTTGTTTGGCGAGCGTGGTTCTACAACGTATGATGGGACAGATTCTATCGTGTCGTCGTTTCCGTGTACTTAAGGTTGGGTCATACTTAGTTTTTGTATGGGTTTTTGAATGGTCTGTAGGATATATAGTTGCCTTACTGTTAGTACTGGAACTTCCTGATATAATTGTGTTGTCGGGTATCGAAAGGGTTTGTTAAGCATGACTTTGAGTATTGCACGTTGGGACCTTTCTAGCTTTATGAGGTGAGATTTAGCTGCACCGCCCTAGGCTAAGATACAGTAGTTAAGCAGTGACTCTGATAATGTATAGTACACCATTAATATAGTTTTGAGGTCGGCGACTTGTCTTAGATTCTTAAATACATATATAAGTTTTCTTATTCTGGGTGTTAGGCTGTTTATGTGCAAGTTCCAGCGAAAGTGTTGGTCTATTAGTATGCCTAAATATTTGACGTGGGTGGTGTGTTCTATTGGCGGGCAGCTACAGTTTGAGAGAGTCATCGTACATGTGTGAGCCTTGATGGTGAGAGTATTGGTTGGGGGTAGGGATGTTGATCTCAGGGAGAAGGGGACTGAGACGGTTTTCGACAGGTTGATGGTAAGCAGGTTCTCCGAGAGCCATCCCATGACCTGAGTGAGAGCGGATTCAGCGCTAGCAGTGGCGTTTTCCCAGTTGCGTCCATGTATGAGGAGTGCTGTGTCATCGGCATATGTAAATATTTTGCAGTTTGGTATTTTCATTTGGCATAAATCATTTACATACACGATAAAGAGTGTTGATGATAGAATTCCGCCCTGAGGGACCCCTGCTGAGAGCTCATGATCGTCGCTTATAAGGTCACCAATTTTAACAGCTTGGGTGCGTTTGGAGAGATAGTCGGCTCGGATATTTAGGGCTGTGCCTCTTATGCCGAGGGCGTCTAGCTTTGAGAGGAGTACTGGAACCGAGACGGTATCAAAGGCCTTAGAGATATCTAGGAAGATGCCAATACATGAATCGCCTCTGTCCAGGTATTCTATAGTGTGCTCAACAAGGGAAGACACCGCATTAGCTGTAGATAGACCAGGCCGAAAGCCGTACTGATTGGGTGCGAGGAGGTTTTTGGTTTCAAGATAATTTATTAGACGGTTGTTTATGACTTTCTCTACAACTTTAGACATAATTGGGAGAACTGATATTGGACGGTAGTTGTTTACTGAGTCAGTAGGTCCATTTTTGTGGATGGGGTGTACTGTTATATCCATAATTAGTTCCTAATTAAATGCTGATATCTGCACTATTTATATTATATATAGGGCCATAAGCCACGCGGCCAACGAGTCGCAGATAGACCGCGAGCCGCAGAAGTCCCGTCGTAGCCGTTATTAAAACAAGTCAGACAGATTGTCATTTTCTTTAGTAAAGTAAAGTGAGGCATTAGGTGTTTGTGTCTGTGTAAAACTCTGTTGCAATAAACTGTGGTTCCAGCTGAAATAAAAGTGTTTTTTTTTAAAAGACAATCCGCGGCTGCCGCCTAACATTGGTGTCAGAAGTGGGATCTCTTAAGTGGTTTTCGTGCAAACCCTGAGATCCGAATCCGAGGTCGCCGCGCTTTCGTCACGTTGATCGACGGTCAGTCTCAGCCCCTGGAAGCGCTGAGCCCGCATCAAGCACTTCAGCATCGTGGTCGACAGTAAGTCTCCTCCTACGTCGAGCCTGCACCACCGCCACACCACGTGGTCGACGATAAGCCTCCGCCAGCGTCGTGAGCCCGCACCACCACCGTCTCCAGACACCGCCCCGTGTCGTCACCGTCTTCTGCACTCGCCATCATCCAAACCATCACGGATCTTCGAAGCCGTCCGCACATCATTGGTCGCGCCCCGTGTCGTCAGCGTCTTCTGCACTCCACATCGTCACGGATCCTTGAAGCCGTCTGCACATCTCAGGTCGCGCCCCGTGTCGTCATTGAAGTCACCACGGATCCTTGAAGCCGTCCGCATACTTTCGGTCGCGCCCCGTGTCGACATCAATCCCGTTCGTGTACGTGTTATAGTTCGACTCTGATCGGACCTCGCGTCACGGACTCGTCAGCGTCTCTCAAGTTACTCCTCAAGAATTCGATTTCCGTATAGACTCTAAAACTACATCTTGCATAGGAACAGTGCGTCCGGGCATGTTGCTGATCCTGATACTGTAAGTCTTTTTATTGTTATTCTATTGCATTTTATATTTCCGTGTAATTCCGTGTGTATCCTTCCTAAATCCTAAACCATGTCCGTAAAAACCGAACATGAGAAGGTAACCCTAAATGTACTTACTAAATTCATTAGGCCATATAAGGGAGACCGTGAAACACTTCCGGCTTTCTTAACGAACTGTGACAATGCTATGTCATTAGCAGCACCTGAACAGCACGGCATTTTGTGTAAATATATTATATCACAATTAGAGGGAAAAGCCCAACTAGCGTGCAGTCTAAAAACATTTACACAATGGTCAGACCTAAAATCATTTCTACGGTCCACCTTTGGTGAAAGAAAGCACAGTTCCCATTTATTAATAGACCTTCAAAATTGTAAACAGTTAGCTACAGAAACAGTAACGCAATATTCGTTGCGAATTGAAGCCTGCTTGACCAGAATCCAAGCAGATATCCATTATTCGTGTTCAAATGAACAAGAACTCATAGGTAGAATAGCTGCCATGGAGGATCTTGCCCTAAATACTTTTATAATGGGCCTCAATCCCAACATATCGAATATGGTCCGCTGCCGAAATCCTACTTCCCTAAATTATGCGGTAACACAAGCCGTAGAGGAAGAGAAAATTTTCAATTTAAGCCGCTTATCGCAACGCACAGGCAAATCTTGTACGATCTGTAACAAACAAGGGCATACTGCCAATGAATGTTATAAAAAGAAAGCTAGCTCTCCTCCAGTTCAAAAATCCTATCATGTCCCGAATCCTTCATCTCATTTTCAGGCATCTCCAAGCAATCGACAGTATCCTAATTCCAATCATTCTAATTTTAATAACTCTAATTTTAACAATAAGTTTTGCGCATATTGTAAACACAAGGGTCATGTTATAAACGAGTGCCGCAAGCGTCAATATAACAATCAACACCGCTCCCAGAACTCGCTACCCGATGCCGCGCCTCGAACTCAAAGTAATACCGCCAGTACACGTGTACCGAATAACGCTGCGCGCGTGCATTGCTGTGAACACGACTCCAGTTATGCACCTGTTGATGGTAATAATGAATGCGATTTAAACGCGAATTGATTTCGGATTCGTGCCTGCCGAAATCAATAAATAATAACGGCACAAATTATTTTACTAATTTTAATGCAAACTCTTATCCTAAATCTAATACTAGCTCTTATACTAATTCTTATGCTAATTCTTATGCTAATTCTTATACTAGGTCTTTTACCAATGATCAACAGGATCATTCGGGTCGTATTTTAAGTAAACATAACTTACCAAATCTTAATCCTAATTCTTATACTAGTTCTTTTACCAATGATCGACAGGATCATTCGGGTCCTACTTTAAATAAACATAAATTACCAAATCTTAGTACTAAGTCTTATCCTAAATCTATTACTAGTTCGTATACCAATGATCAACTTAATCATTCGGGTCTTACCTCGAGTCAAAGTAACTCACTTAATCTTAAAACTAGATCTTACACTGAATCCTATAAAATACCTCAGAATAATCTGAGTCTTACTTGTACTAATTCTAAGTCTTTATCTCAAAATGATTCAAACGTCACCAAATCTCAATCTTGTGTCCTTGATGAGGTCAATATAGTGCCAGCGAACTCAAAAGTTTCTGTGCCTATTTTTGAAACGAGTATTAATAAATACAGAATCTCTTTACCTTTTACTTATCTCGTTACGAATTGTTCGCAAAAGCCTCTTAGCTTTCTTATCGACACCGGTTCGAGTGTCAGTATCGTAAAAAAATCTAGTTTGTCAACTAAACCTCGATTAACTGAGGAAATAATCCGCCTCAAGGGCATCAATAACTCTGGATCTTATAATGAAACCTTGGGTGCCTTTGACCTAGAGCTTCAGTTGTGTAAAGAAACATTGTTACACAAGTTTCATGTCATTACAGATGATATAAATCTCAAATATGACGGTATAATTGGTACTGATCTCTTTCGTATTCATAACGCCAATATAAATTACGATTCTAAGTACTTAAATTTGCGAGGTCATAATCTACCGATTTACTTCGAGAATAAGACTTACATCATACCGGCGCGTTGTGAAACAGTAATCGAATGCATGGTGTCAAATGATATCTCGGAATTGCATAACTTACGCGAAGCGCTTGTTTTAGATCACGTAAATAGTGAAGGCGTTTATTTAGCGAATTGTATAGTTAGTCTAAAACCAAATAATCGAGTCAATATCTCAGTTTTAAACACCACTGAATCTGAAATTCGTATTCAAGACTTCAAGGTCACTTTAACTCCTTTAGAATTCCCTGAGTCCCATGAATCTCACGAGATAATTAACACAGTTTCCTCATCTCCATCTGATCGACGAGAACGCATCTTAAATTTAATTAGACACGATCATCTTAACTCGGAAGAAAGCCAAGCCCTATTAGAATGTTGCGCAGATTTTACCGATATCTTCTATCTTGAGGGAGACCCCCTCACTAGTACAAATGCAATTCAGCACTCTATTAATACAGGCAATGCGCCGCCTATCAATGTAAAATCATACCGTTTTCCCGAGTGTCACAAAGACGAAGTTGACAAACAAATTAGAAAGATGCTCGATCAAAACATCATCCGACCCTCAACCTCTCCTTGGAGCGCACCTGTTTGGGTGGTCCCGAAAAAGATGGACGCCTCAGGGCAAAGAAAGTGGCGCATCGTCATAGATTACCGACGACTTAACGACGTCACCGTAAACGAAGTTTATCCCATCCCTCTTATTTCAGACATCCTAGACCAACTAGGCAATTCTAAATATTTTAGTGTTCTCGATCTAATTTCTGGTTTTCACCAAATAAAAATCAATCCTGCTGACGCTGCAAAAACTGGTTTCACCGTAATCAACACAAATGGTACCTCAGGTCATTATGAGTTTACTAGAATGCCGTTTGGGCTTAAAAATGCCCCTGCAACCTTCCAACGGCTTATGAACACTGTGTTATCGGGTCTTCAAGGTCTGCACTGCTATGTCTACCTCGATGACTGTATAATCTATGCAAATTCCCTGCCTTCTATGATGGAAAAGCTCCGCCTAGTTTTCGAAAGACTCCGTGAATTTAATTTAAAACTACAGCCCGATAAATGTGAGTTCTTAAGACGTGAAGTGAACTACTTAGGTCATACTATCACCGATAAAGGTGTCTCTCCAAATCCCGACAAGGTCAAGGCAGTCTCACAATATCCCGTTCCCAAGAATCCTAAAGATGTAAAATCTTTCCTTGGTCTCATCGGTTATTATCGACGATTTATCGAAAATTTCTCGAAAATCACCAAACCTTTAACTTCGCTCTTGAAAAAGGATGCCGCTTTCCATTGGAATGTGGAACAGCAAACAGCCTTCGACATCCTAAAGGAAATGTTAACCACCGCTCCTCTCCTCCAATACCCTGATTTTTCTCAACCTTTCCTCGTTACTACAGACGCAAGTAATTACGCCATAGGCGCAGTACTATCCCAAGGGCCAGTTGGCAAGGATAAACCTATCGCGTATGCTTCGCGCACCCTTAATAAAGCAGAAGGTAATTACTCCACGACAGAAAAGGAGTTATTAGCCATATTATTTGCCGTCAAAACTTTCCGTCCCTATCTTTATGGCAATAAATTCAAAATCATCACCGACCATAGGCCCCTCGTGTGGCTTTTCAATGTAAAAGACCCAGGAAGTCGTCTTATTCGCTGGCGTTTAAAGCTGGAAGAATATGACTACGAAATAGTGTATAAACAGGGAAAGCTTAATTCGAATGCCGACGCGTTATCACGTCACCCGATACTAGTTACTACACGCAGTAACAGCCTTAACGATCACTCTTACGAACAATATTTTAAACTACAATTTACCAAATCTATTCCACCAACAAATACACAAATCGAAGAACATACTCAAGCTTTACACCTTACCAAATGCAAGCTGATAGCCTGCCCCACATCCTTAGATTTTGATAGTTCAATGCCACATTGCGAAAACATTTTATCTCAAATTGAAAATTCAGCAGAGATGATCGCATCCGAACGCGAACCTGAAACAATATTTACTACATTATCTAATAATAAACAATACTATTTCTTATTCACTAAAGTTCATCATTATGACGAAACTAATTATAAAACAATATATTCTCTTCTAATAAAATTACGTAACACTATGCTAGATCAAAACATAAACGAACCTGAGCTCGCGATATCAGATTTTAGCGAACCGTTTTCTAAGTTAGTATATACTAAAATATATAACATGTTAAACTTTATCTTCCATAACACTAATATCAAAATACATATTTACAAAAATCAGCTTATTTACCCTACACCCGCTGAAGTACCCAAAATACTTCAGGAAAATCACGACTCACCCATTGCCGGTCACCCAGGTATAAAACGGATGTTAAGTAGAATCAAAGAAGCCTATTACTGGAAGTCCATGCGTCTAGATATAGAAAACTACGTAAAAAACTGTAAACTTTGCCAGATAAATAAACCCTTACGTTGCTCAAATAAAGCACCTATGGAGATTACCTCTACTAGCACTAGACCTCTCGAAAGACTAGCGTTAGATATTGTGGGAACTCTACCAGAAGCTGGTTTGCAGAAATTTAGATTCATCTTGACCTTACAAGATGATTTAACTAAGTTTACCTGTGCTTACCCCATGATTACATCTACTAGCGATGAAGTTGCTCTTAACCTCATACATTTCATGTCACTATTCGGCTTCCCTAAAACTATACTTACCGATCTAGGTACATGTTTCACCTCAGAGCTTTTTAAACAAGTTACAGATATATGTAAGATCAAATCTATTTTCACTACTCCCTATCACCCTCAGTCAAACGGCGCTTTAGAACGCAGCCATGCTACTTTGAAAGAGTATCTAAAATCATTCGTCAATGAGAACCAAAACGACTGGCATTGCTATTTATCAACAGCGTTGTTATCGTATAATACTACACCTCATACCACTACTGGTTTCAGCCCTTTTGAATTGTTATTCGGTTATAAACCTGTCATCCCAAATTCACTTTATGAAACAAACGGTAACAACACGTATCACGAGTATGTGCGTGCTTTGCAGTATAGAATGAAGTTTAGCCGCGAAAAAGCTTTACAGAACATCGTAAACAGTAAAGAAACATCAAAACGCTACTATGACGAATCAAGCCGTAGTACTTCATATAAGACTGGCGATATGGTATACATAAAACATCACCATAGGCTACGAAAGGCCTTATCCCCTATCTGGAAAGGTCCCTACAAAATTATAAAAACTAATGGTAATCATAACGTCACCGTATGCATTAATCGTAAACACGTAAAATATCATACCAATGAAATCAAACCCGCTCACACGTAGTGTTGTCTCTTTTCAGAACGCTATGGCGTCACTGCCACGCAGAGCCTACCTTAACGCCGATAGTACACAGCCCAGGAATTTATTTCGACCCTATTGATACTGTTTATTTTTATAATGATTACTGGAAAATAATAACGCATATAGATATAGTGTCTGTTGAACCGCATCTTAATAATATTGAAAATTTAATTAAATCAACTTTAGACCTATGTATCAGATCGCAATTAACGGAATTTATGCAATGTAAAGACCTCTTCAACCCAGTAGAAATAAATTTGCAAGCTAATTTGATTAAATTAGATTCTTTGTCTCATATCATATCCTCAGATTCACCAAACAGATTCAAAAGATCAATTGAGTTGGGTGGCGAAATACTAAAGTTTTTCTTCGGCACACTAGATGCTGACGATGCACGTAAATACGACGCCGCTATTGACTCATGTCAACAAAGCGAGGATGAGTTGTACAACTTAATGAAAGAGAATATTCATATTGTAAAGTCTAGCATTAACACATTTAATACTACTATTTCAAGGTTAAACAAGAACGAAATTAGATTAACTGCTCAAATTAATAAACTCAATGAGATTTTAACTCAAACCACTAAAAACAATAACGAAGTATTGTAAATATCAAAAATAAATAATTTACTTAATATCATCGAAGGTTCCTTATTAACTATTTCTAATTTTCTAGATTCTGTCTTAAACTCTATTTTATTTGCGAAAGCGAATGTTTTACATCCTTCTATAATTACACCTTCTAACTTATTAATAGAACTAACTAAGCAAACTCATGTCATAAATAAACGATTAGATTTTCCAGCTCCACTCAATATAGAGACTATTCATACAGTCATAGATGTGTCAAAACTAACTGCATATTACTATAAGAAAAGAATTGTATTTGTCATCCAAATTCCTCTTATCTCTCCTATAAAATACAATGTATACAAATTAATACCATTACTTACCCCTTCCGATCAAACCAACCCTAATACCTTTGCCCTTATTCATCCTACAAACCCTTATCTAGCTATTACAGAAGATAGATTAAATTATGCTATGTTATCAAATTTAAATATAAAGGACTGTTTGAAAATAAATAATGATTATTCTATTTGTCAATTGGTAACTATATACTCTAGTGTCTCTAACCCATCTTGCGAGATGAAATTATTAACAGAAGTAGTGTTGTCATTACCTAAAGAGTGTGATTTCCGGTTATTATATGGTCAAATAGATATTTGGCAAAAACTACACAAAAATGAATGGATTTATGTGCAGTCCAACCCAAATAAGTTAACTGTAAAATGCAAAAACGGTCTGAAAGATCTTTCTGTACTTGGTACTGGTTTACTCCAGTTAACCCCTGATTGTATCGGTTATTCGAAAACTCTACAATTTATACCATCGACCACTATGACGTCAATGTATAATAATAACCCATTTACCTTAGATTTTGATATTACTCAAGATAATTGCTGTAATAAGGATTTCGTTAACAAAACAATTCCACTGTTATCTCCGTTATCTTTAAGTAACATAGATTTAGATTCTTTAACGCATACTTTTCATAAATTAGATGATTTGGAAATTGAAATTAATAAATACCAAAATCAATCTCATTTTGTTAAATATTCAACATATTATTCAGGATTCACTTACGCATGTATTGTTACAATAATGTTGTTTATTTTATATAAAGTGTATAATTATTTTAATTACAAAAGTCGCTCATCATGTTGCATTCAAATATTTAATCAATGTAACACTAGGAGAAATGTCCAAAATCAAAATAGAATCAGTAATTCTATTGAAATGATTGACCAACATGAACATTCTTTATCTGATAGCGATAACAACTCTCATCATTCATCTAATAGAAACATAAGTAATTTTTGAACCTAGTTCTAAATATATCTCTATCTTATTTAAGCTATGATTCTAAGATGATTATTATATACAATGTCTTATACTAAATCTTATACAATGTCTTATACTAAATCTTATACAATGACTTATACTAAATCTTATACAATGTCTTATACTAAATCTTATACAATGACTTATACTAAATCTTATACAATGTCTTATACTAAATCTTATACAATGACTTATACTTAGTCTTAAACAATATCTTAAACTATGTCTTATACTATATCTTTATACTGTGTTGATATAATTTCTTTAATTTTCTCAATGTTTTTGTAAGCCTCATTTTTCTTGAACTCGATTTCGCTCATCTCATCTCTTGAGATAATGCTTCATCTAAAGGGGGGAGATGTTATATCCATAATTAGTTCCTAATTAAATGCTGATATCTGCACTATTTATATTATATATAGGGCCATAAGCCACGCGGCCAACGAGTCGCAGATAGACCGCGAGCCGCAGAAGTCCCGTCGTAGCCGTTATTAAAACAAGTCAGACAGATTGTCATTTTCTTTAGTAAAGTAAAGTGAGGCATTAGGTGTTTGTGTCTGTGTAAAACTCTGTTGCAATAAACTGTGGTTCCAGCTGAAATAAAAGTGTTTTTTTTAAAAAGACAATCCGCGGCTGCCGCCTAACAGTACGATAGCCTTCTTGAAGGCGTTGGGGAAGATTCCTTGGTTTAAGGAGAGATTACATATATGTGTGAGTGATAGCACTGAGATTGGTAGTGTAGACTTCAATAGGGTGGTGGAAATGCTATCGTAACCAACCGCACAGTCATTGCGCAGGTTCATTATTATGTTTTGTATCTCTGTGGGGTCGATATCTAGTAGCGCCATGGAATCTAATTGAGGGTGGGGTGGTTGCGAGTGGTATATTGTAGAGGGTTTTAATTTACTGGCTAATTCTTGCCCAATGCCTGCAAAGTAGCGGTTGATGTTGTTTATTGACTGAGTGGAATTGGTATGAGTGTGTATTAGTGAGTTGGAGGATGTGGATTTATTTGTGTTTGTGTGTGTGATGATTTTTATTGTGTTCCAGATAGCTTTGGAGTTTTTTGCATCGTTTAGCAGCGTTTTAAGGTAGGTATTTTTCTGGTATTTTAGTAGTTTATTGACAAAGTTTCTGTATCGTACGTAGGTAGTTTTTAAAATGTGATTAGACAAGTCTTTCTTAAGCTTCAGGTGTAGGGCATTTCGGTTTTGATGCAACGCAAGAGATCGGGTGTTATCCACGGTTTGATGGTTCTTCTAGAGCGGGGAATAGGTTGCGTGGTTGTATGTTTCCTAATAGCAGTGGTGAAGATGGATAGTAACTTATTTGTAGCATCGTTAGCATCTTGTGAGGAGAGGACTGTGGAGAAGTCGTAGGCGAGAAGTTCATTCGAGATCGCAGCGTTGTTAATTTTTATGTGTTTTTTGGGTGGTGGGGGTGCGTGACGATTTAGGGAGATATTGAGTAGAGTGGGGCAATGGTCAGTTATATATGATTGTAGGACTATAGTGGTGGATTGTTTTTTTGTTTTTAACATGACATGATCTAGACAGTTATCTTTCCGGGTGGGGAGGGTGTGGGCGGGTAGCAGTCCATGGGAACACGTTAGGTTTAGGTAATCTCCGAGTCGGTTATCATTGCTAGTCTCTTTTATATCTATGTTAATGTCACCCATGATGCAAATATTCGTTTTTGTTTTGTGGTTACTTAACAGATTATCAAGGTCATCTATAAAATTGTCTGTATTTCGTATGGATGGTGATCTGTAGATTGCAATAAACAAAAACTCTTAGTTTATGTCACAGATTAGGCAGTTAGCGTCTCTAAAGATTTTGGGTTCGGAAATGGAGTAGGTAAGATCTTGTCGGATGTAGATTACAATGCCATCGTTTTGATTGTTTATGTGAGATGTGTAATGTGTGTTGAATCCTTCTAAGGTTGGTATTAAATGGGACTTGCCGAGCCAGCACTCTGTAAGTATAATGATGTCACATTTTATTGTGAGTTGTGTTAGGAGAGTCTCGAATTCGTCGAAGTTTTTGTGTAGGTATGCTTCGTATATTTAAATGTATAGCGGTTAACGAGTTGTTCTTGTCCGTTATAAAATATCTGTCACAGTCTTCAGGGGAGCAAAGATAAGACTTGCATATCGAGAGAACTTCCAGTTCCGAGTTCGTTGTTAATATGTTAAGCGTCATATTGTGTTAAAAGTGGTGGGTGCAGTCATTGTCTGTGTGGAATTGGAAGCATTGATTTCATTTAATGATAGGTACGTACGATCTGTCTGAGGATATTCTAAAGAAATATTATGTTTAATTACAACGTTAGCGGGTTGTATTTGGTTGTATGTAGCTATGTTTATTTTCCATGATGGTTTTTGGTCTGGACGCCGTTGATGTGTTTTTCCGTAGTGTGTAAGTGTGTTGCAGTGTGAGAGTGGGGAGTTTGGGTGAGTTTGTGTGTGCATAATGTGAAGTCGAGAGAATGTTAGTGTAGCGGTATGTGTTGTGTAGTGTTTAGCTGTATATAATATTATGACAATCTTAAGAATACTAATTAGGTGCGCATGCATACATAAGAGTAGTATAAAAAGCTTACGGGCTAGAATGTTTAGTACAGGGTTTAGTAATAATAGTAAGAGATGGGAGTGATTTTTGAACGGGGTAGTATTCCGCAGTTCTAGTCAGGCTTCTTTTTGTGTGTGAGATGTATGTGGGATGTCCTCCGGGTTTTTTATTTCAATAGACGGTTCCGCTTCATCTCTTTTAATGAAGACTTTTCCTGCTGTGGACCAGCAAAATTTCCAGTCACTATTTTTTACGCATTGACGAGCGAGGTAGTAGAGGTGCTTTTCTTTCTTAGTCAGGGATTCATTTATGTAGATGTTTCTAGTTTCACTAGCCCATTCCAGTATGGTGGTGTTTAGTCTGTTCGTATTTCGGCGATTGTATTTTTTGTAGGCTTGAAGGATTTTGGTTTTTGTTCTTACGTTGGCATATTCTATGATGACTGGGCTTGGGCCGTTATTCCTTGCTGGGAGGCAAAAGGCATTGCGGATGACTCTCGGATCGTACTCTACTTCTAGTTCCTTGTGAATCCGTTCGATGGCTTTTTCCATTTGGGTGTAGTTTTCAGTCGGCATGTTTTGAATTTCTATGGTGGTCTCGCGTAATTTTCTTTCAAGTGTCTCGATTTGTTGTTGTAAATTAGCTACACACTCGTTTGGTTTAGTGATCTGGGTCTCTAATTTACTAACTCGCTCTTTAATAGTGTTCTGTTCTTGTAATATTGTGTTAATTGTTGTGTTTAATTCTTCGTTTTTAGATAACAAATGTTCATTTTGGGTTTTTACCGCAGTTATGTCGTCTCTAATTTTGGTAAACTGCATATCCTGGCTTAATTTGAGGTCCGAGAACATTTTTTGGACGTTCTGAAACATTTCGGTCATCCTGCCCATCATACTTTCGTAGGATTCTTCTGGGTATTTCCTTTTTCTCAAGGTAATATTAGTTTCTGCATCATACAGGTCCGGAGTTCGAAACAGTTCCGGTTGAGAAACCGCTTCGGTCAGGCGGTTCGGCGGAGTATGCATGTTTTAAAGGTGGTTTGCAGACGAAGATGACATCTATGTCTAGGATATTAGAGCGCGATTTAGACTTAAGGTGATGTATGATCGTGTACTCACGCGTAGTCGACAGGTCGCGCGTAGCAATGTTGTAGCTCGTAGCAGTGACGTCATCGTGCAGCGTAGGCGATGTGGGTGCCACTAATTTGTTGCTTGTAGCAGAGGATTTTGTGTTGTGACGTATGGTCTCGGTGGCGTGTTCGTAGAGGCGGCGTTCGTCGGTGGGCGAGGTCGCTGGTTCAAATCTCACTTTGACCACAGCGAATAAGGCAGCACGCTGCGCGGTTGAAGTTGTTCCAATTATATCTGTCCTCTTCTCGGACGTCCCACGGGGCGGGAATCACTCGTATGTCAGCCTGATGTGTGACAAGGAATTGCAGATTTGGGCAATCAACCAATCACGAATTTTAAAAGTTGAATTTAGTTAAATCACTGGAGCGGATTTGTAGCACACTGTTCTTGAGCGCGTCAAGTGACCGACCATCTTTCTATTTATCAGAAACGACTCAAAGCACTTAGGATATTTCAGGAAAACTGCTTAAATGAACAGCGAAAACTGCTTTAATATCAAATAAACTAAATCGACTCAAATAGGCTGAGTCGTTTCTAAGGAATAGATGTAATGACTGATAGAAATACTTTCAAATTAACTGAAGCGACTTACAACATTTGATTTATTAAAGTTATTACTTTCCGGAAAATTTTATTCTGACAACATTTGACATTTTGTTGGTCACTTTCAAAAACTGGCAACTCTGCCATTTGCTCGCACACTGACTGGTTATATACGTGTTTTGTTTTATTTCGTGATTGTGAAACATAACAAGTGAATTTAAGATGCGACGAAATGATCGAATTTTGTTTAGTGTCTTTGGACATGGGATTAACGAAAATACTGAGTTTTTAGATGGAAAGTAATGTTTTTTACCAGGCTGATATAACCTCAAAATCAATTTTGCTTTTTCGTTTATAAATACCTAAATAAATGGCGATAAGGAAGATACTGTAAAGATTCCTTATAACAGCAATTTTTATTGTAATCATAACTTAAGACAGTTTTTAACGTTTTTATATAGCTAACCTATTACACTGAACAGGGAACGACTTGAAGGAGATCTCTGCGGTAAAAAGGCCGTAACTGGCGCCTGCAAATGATGACGTAGTTCCATCAGGTAGATACAATACCTATTTTCTGATTTTATACATCATCATCATCATCATCAGCCTATAATAGTCCACTGCTGGACTAGGCCTCTCCTTTGAAAGGAGGAATTGGCCTACTATACCACGCTGGCCAAGCGGGTTGGTATAGGGTTTGTATCAAGTTTTCCATCTCTTACAGTGCTGTTCTCTGCATGATCTACTCCCTCTGTCGGCTCTTATGACACCCATGGGATGATATGGGGTGGTGACAATTCGTATTCTTAATCCGTCACCACACGGACAACGTCGGATTTTATACATAGCTAACTTATATTTTTACGGTTACGTACACAAAGGGACCTTATTATTGTGCGCAGAGATAGCCTTGTTTTTCATAGACTTTCTATGAATTAGTACAAACGTAATTTGACTATGTATCGATAATGAATTTGTTTAAAAAATATATCAGTAACATGTTGGCTAGTGGTACGAGACCCTAGGACCGCGAGTCCAACTCGCACTTTGCTGGTTTTAGTTACAGTGTAAAATGTTTACAAATGTTTAAAGTAATATGTTGTTATATATGACTGATGATGATGATATATACGGATGGCGCAGTGGTTTAGGTGGCCGCCTCGCCACACACACTGCACTGAGTATTGTGGGTTCGATCTCCACACGGGACAGCCACTTTGTGTGATCCTCAAAATGGTTGTTTCGACTCTGGATGTTATTTATGTCCGTTATTTCCATGTTTGTAATGTCCGTCGCGATACAGGAATGATTCCTAATTATCTTTTTTTATCTTTATTTTAACAAGTGCGAATAATTTTTCCAGTTGTCAACTGACATGACGATCAATCGACATACTAAGTAGGTACATATTTACCTCCGTTTCACAATTTAACTGCATAAGAATCCTATTATTAGTGATATGTTATTGTTTGTTGCACATTTTAATGAGCTTAATGCACTTTTTTGACTTGCGGTATTCATGATAATAATTAACTCTTTTTATTACTTATTATTTTCCGATTAAAAAGCATGGTCCAACGGTAAGGGCTGGGTTCAAGGCTTGTGGTATTTTGCTATACTAAATGCTTTTGTCACGAGGTCTAATTGCAGCTACGAACCTATGGTTACGTATGACAAACCTCGCTTAGTTATGTTTAACTGGTACCCATAACTCCATTTACTAATTTTATATTAATTATAGAATTAGTAAACGGATAGATAATTCTAATCTTTACTATGAATACTCACAATTTCATTATAGTTGGAAATACACCTGAAGTTCCTTCAGGATTTGAAGCAGATGCGCTCAATGACATCAACTCCCGAAGTACTTGAAAGAAACTGACTAAGAAATTAATTAGAAACCTATTTTAATGACAGAACTGAGTGATTGGTGCTTTTTTCTATATTTCAGATGACGGATTTCAAGAGACTAGTAATCGTTTGTGCTCTCCAGCGACTCTGGCTGTAATTACATTTAATGAAATTGTTGAGTCAGGTAAAGCACTTTTAACACTACATAGCATATTCTAATTGGGATAATGTGTTTAAGACGTGAACTTACTTTTCTTTACCTAACAACCTACATTTTTCTTTTACCAGAAGTAGAGTCTCCAGCTACTCCTGTGTACTCTCCACTGACTGCGCTTGTGACTTCACTAAAAGCCATAGCGGAAATAAGTAGTAAGTCAGAAAAAACTGAAACCTATTATTTTTATATTCAACTTTAATTAAACATGTAAGAAAATATAGCAGCCTAAGGTATTCATGACTGCTATGACTCCAATAAGCTTTTTGTTCTTACCAGGTGTTGAATCACCAGCTGCTCCTGCATTTTCTCCTCTAACTCCTCTTGCTGCAAGAAAAGAAACTAAAAAAAAAATATTCGCCAATACCACCAATGTCGCCGAGTACATTAGAGCTGTTTGAAACGCTCAGCCAAGATTTTTCTAAAGTGGAACATGAGTATAATGACTTGTCACAAAGACGCCATAATAATGGTGTTAGTTATGGTGACCTTGAACAAGATGGTGACTATGACGACGATACAGATTCTGAGTATGTACCTGGTAGTGGAGAAGAATCTGATGTTTGGTTTTCATCCGTAAAGCCAATAAAGAGCTTTTTAGTTCCTGAGAGCGACAGTTTGGAGGATGAAATCATACTAAAGGGTTTGATTCAAACTCATGCTGCTGTGGTGCACGATAATCAAACTCGAACTGACAGAATCCACAATGAAAACCCAGTTATTGTTACAAATGCCATTTACAACGACACAACGGTTGATGAACTAATTTCAATCACTGTATGAATTTATGCAATTTTGTAAAGTACATAACTATCCCTATAGACACTATAACGACTCCTAGCATGCGTCCGTCACAACCGAGAGCCCGAGCAAAAGTGAACATTCCGACGAACCGCGCTTGCCGATATTGCCACCTCCAATCATATTCGTTCATTGCGTCACCCGATAGCCACGCCCCTTCCGCTATGTAGTTCCTTGAGAATTCCTAAAGATGGCCTCTCCTGACAGCTGGACGTCCTGGTCCGCTTGGCTTCTCGACATTGGCTGCTGATCTCTCGCAGTCAGGTTATCCTCCGGCTTCTCATGAAGTAGGTCCTCCTCGGGTAAATTGTCATATAAAACATAAGAAATGTCTTAGTGAAACAAGCCTTTTGTATCAAAGTAAGGCAGCAACGTGCTAACAGAAACTAACTATGAAAAAGTTCCGGACCTCAATCATTAATGAAACGTCAACAACGTCACCTAGAACGACTACTGGTTCCCAAAACATCATAGTATAGAGGCCAACGCTAAACTATGATTAATGTTCCACGATGCCTAACAGCCACATACGCCACAGCGCGCCAAAAGTTCCATAAGCATCATAGTGTAGAGGCCAACGCTACAACTATGAGCCCAAGTGCCAAAATGCACACAACAGCCACCACAATGTCGGGGCTACAAACAAACCGTCGCCACAGCGCGCCGAGTGCTCCATAAGCATCATAGTGTAGAGGCCAACGCTACAACTTTGAGCCCAAGTGCCACAATGCACGCAACAGCCACAATGTCGGGGCTATTTACCATCGCCAAAAAAAGCTTCACACACCTCCGGGGTCCACTCGCCTTGCCACTGAACCATGTGTTCAGCACCAGACTGAGTTCTTTTTCCATACGAGCCAGCTAACAGCTCCAGCTCATAGCGATCGTGTGGCAGCACCCGCACAATTTTGTAGGGGCCACGCATCCCAGAGTCCAGCTTCCCAGTACTTTGGGAACCTTTGCTGACGAACACGAAACTGCCAACAGAAAAATTACGCGGCTGTCGCCGACTCTTGTTAACGTAGGCGTCCTGTCGCTGCTGATTTTCTGCTAGTAGCTCCGACGCTCTTTGCCTTCTCAAAGTCGAAAGCACTTCCCTATTTGCGTGACAATTGTTTAATGCCACGTCGCGCGCAAGCGATCGAAGCACTGGAGTAGTACCTTCAGTGCCAGTCAAAAGCTGTAAAGGTGAGGTACGTGTCGTCGCCTGTTTAGTTATATTTAGCGTTAACTGTACCTTCCACAAGGCATTAGACCATTGAGCACCTTTATTGTTTACCTCAATTCACAACATATTAAATACCGTTCGATAGTATCGCTCAACTTGTCTATTTTCGCGATGCATTTCCGGAGTAACAAAATGTATGTCACTACCTAACTCGGTAACCCAGTCTTGAATGGATGTGCTTTCGAACATCCTACCTCGGTCGCAAATTATTGTGGATGGCGTGCCAAATAACGAAACAACGTTTGTAAACACACGTTTCAGCTCAGACGTATCCTGTCTGTATACAGCATACAATAGGCAATAATTGGAAAAAGAGTCTACTACTAAAATAATGTACCTGAAGCCATTAGCCTCTGTCAGCGGACCAAGAACATCAGTGTGAATCACTGAAAAAGGTATATCAGGCATTGTTCAAGATTTAATTGGTTGACTAGGAGCTTGAGGCACTTTCTTATGTGCCAGGCAGACAATACAATGTCCAATATATTTTTTTATAAAGGGCCTTAATCCCGGGAACCAAAAATGACGTAATATCAGTTCTGTGGTTTTGTCTACGCCTATGTGGTCATGATCGTCGTGAAAAATTCTCAGTAGGCTGACCCTTTGGGATGAAGCAAATAAGTCGAGAGTCTTCACCTGTTGGTGTAAGTTTATAAAATAGCAGGTCGTTCTTTATAGAAAATCGTGTGGAATCCCTCAGTTGTTGCATCAAATCTTGGGTTTCGGAATCGGCGGTCTGAGCTATCTTTGACGATTCCGAATTTGAAGTACAGTGGCGGGCTGACGGCTAAGGAAATCTGCGTGTTGCATAAGGCAACCCTTACGGTACTCTAAGGTAAAGTGGAAATCCTGCATATATATTCACCAACGGGTCACACGTGGTAACAAGTCTTTTTTGCTCTCAGTCAGTTTTAATGAGTTACAGTCGGTCACTATTTTGAACGTTATTCCAATTAAATAATGCCGGAAGTGTTGCAACGCGCGAACTATTGCCAAGGTCTCATAGCTGTGGTAACGTCACTCGGCACCCTGTGTAGACTTACTAAAGTAAGCAACGACCCGCTTCCGTTTCCCTTCGTGCTCTTGCATTAGCATCGCTCCGAAACCAATCGCGCTAGCGTCAGTGTGTAGCTCAGTCAGGGAGCTTTGGATTGAAAATTGCTAAAACTGGTTCTTCAGTGAGACTATTAATTATATAATCGCGAGCTACGTTCTGCTCCGTACCCCAAACAAATGGCTTGCCCTTCCTTAGCAACTTGGCAATACAAGCAGTTTTACTAGCGTACCCTGCACTATGCATACGTATCGACGGAAATAGCCTGCCAATCCCAAAAATTGACGAACCTCCTTCACATTAGACGGTTTCGGGGACCTAACTAGTGCGTCAGTCTTAGTCGGGCTCGGCCGTACCTGACCATGTCCAGTTAGTCTACCCAGTTATTCAAATTCGGTATCCAGAAAAGTACACTTTTTTAAATTGACAGCAAAACCCGCCTCAGTAAGAGTTTTTAAGACATTACCTAACGTTTCTAGTTCCTCATCGATAGAGTTTGACATAAATAAGGCGTCATCGATATACGTCAGCACTCTTGCAGATTCGATGTGATTCTTGAGAGTTTTGAAAATGACTCTTTGGTAAACGATAGGAGCGTTAGCGAGACCATAAGGCATTTTTAAGTATTCGTAATGGCCCTCAGGCGTTACGAAGGCTGTCTTGCTGATTGAGTCATCATCTTTAAGGGGAACCTGATGAAAACTAGTGGCCATATCAAGGCTGGTAAAATATCTAAAACTACCTAATTTGTCTATATGGTCATCGATCAAGGGCAGTGGAAACCGTTCCTTAACAGTGATCGCGTTTAATGCCCGGTAATCCACGCACATTCTATCAGCACCGTCCTTCTTCTTGACAAGTATGATAGGACTAGCGTAGTCGGACAGTGATTCACGAATCACCCCCTTACTAAGCAAATCCCCGATTATTTCCTGAACGCGGCGTTTCTCATCTACGGAAAGCTTGTAAGGTCGATAGTTAATCGGAACGTCACTGGTCAGTTTGATCTCCATACTACCAGTTTTTACAGTTGAAGTCGCGGTTCCTACGGTAAATGAAGCACGAAATTCTTCCAAAAGTGCTAGCAGACGTTCTTTATCATTACCGACCAATGACGTTTTTATATTAGCAAACTCTATGGTAGACACGCTATTTACACATGGAATTCTAATCAGACGCTGTGATTCACGAGTACGGATGTACGTGACCCCGCTACGATTTAAGACATCAGTGCCTATCAAAATTGGGGCCTGCATGCAGTCCGCGGAAACAACGAATAAATCTACCTCTAATAACAACTCAGAAAACTCAATCACGGTATTTACATATGAAGTAGGAAATAGATAGAAAGTAAGATCCTCCGTCTCAGTGGCCACTGAGCCGGGGGATCTCAGGTAGGGTGTCGGGGTTCGAGAGAAACACTGCTAAGCTGAACAGGTTCTTTATTATGTCTCACTACCGCTTACATACAGTATGACCGAACTAGGTAAGCACTGGCCTGAGCTGGCTGGAGTGTAGACTCCTGCTGCTCTCCGACGCTCGCAGGGTAGCTGCTCGTAGGGTCGCCGATGAGCTGGCCAAGGTGCGCTGCGCAGGCAGCTCTGTGGTCGATGTTCAGGCTGAGCGGGTCTCAGGCGGTGCAGCCGATGTGGGCCGAGCGGTCAGGCTCAGGCGTCCGTGGCCTGGCTGTAGGAGCTCGTAGGCAGGAACGGAGGCTTGGGTGGCAGCTGGCTAGTAGCGGCACGGCGCCAGCAGCTCGTGGCTTGTAGCCCGTAGGAAGAACGTAGCCCGTAGGAAGAACGTCAGGTGCAGTGAGAGTCTATAATTGGCGAAGATTGAAGCTTCGGCTTAGTTACTTTGAATATCCTTTTTAAAATGTCTTTCAGGCTTCTAAAATTCAAATCAATTGAAGGTCATTATAAAACAACGTTTTATTTGGTAGGGTTTACTATTATTATTGTCATCATTTATTAAGTAAAAATCAATAAAATTTAGATTGAAACATTATACCTTCGTAGATAGGTAAGTGATTATCTTGGAAAGTATTGGTTTATGAGATTTCGTTTATGCATTCATAAAATTTCAGTATCTGATCATCAGTTTTAAACTCAAAATCGTTATAAAATCATGTTAAATTTAATGTTATTTTTTTTTGTAAAAACATATAAATACGATATGTATACAAACTATAAAAAGGATAGCCAGTAGATAATTTTCATTGGTTTGGATAGTTTGTATGTCATCTTGGTATTTGTCTGCGAACCGCTGATCCAAAATGCCGAAAAGGTTGTTTGCGGCGAATCCAACGCCATCAATCAGTCCCCGCTTCTTCCGTTCACTCAAGGTTCTTGCGGGACATGATATGCTTTTTATAGTTTGTACACAGGCTTTTGATGCTTTCAAAGCGAGTTGATTGCAGTTGAAGTTTCTCCATATCTACCTAGTTGAAAACTCTTCTAGTCGTTGAGGAATTTTCTAGTAGTTATGCTAGTTTGAGTGGTTGTTGTTGCTTGTTTACGGTGGCTGGTAAACTTAGTACACCTTTAACTGTGCAACTGTACGTACCAAGAGAAAGAAACATTATCTATTTTTAACTGTAAACATTGAACTCTAACATATATTTAACATTAACTCAACTTGTGCTTCTTTCTGTGTGCTCCAACAACTATAACTCAACTTAACTCTTACTACAAGTGTAGATGTGTTAACTGGCTCGTACAGTATGTTATCATAATCCACTTACGCGAAGTAGCACGAAGTAAATAGCATATTATTTTTTTCATATTTATTTGATTTTTAAGGTAATTATTAAAATGTTACACTCGTTTTTTCATTGTTTATCAAGGAAGTAATTATTGTCAAACAAAATAACTATTGCTTGTCCATTTTTAAACCAGTAGTTCAACTAACTATGATTACAATAACAGACTTTACTGAAAATAACATCCGCTCGAATCAAATATTTATTTCACCTAGGTACATATCCTATCGTTTTATTTTAGCGGATAACAAAGTAACACATGTTTTGCCAATAATAACGAGTGAACAAAAACAAAATATATTGTTTTAGGTCTGGCTATGGATTGGCCTTCCATAACGACATTGTTGGTGCTATGTATTTAGCGGTAACACTGATAATTCAATGATTTGTTTTCTGAAATTTCTTGGGATTACGCTATGCAAAGTTATATTCAAATAAATTCCCTTGTAAACATTTTCTTAGTTTCAAGGCTTTGTAGAACTTTTTGTCGAGTATTTTGAGGTTTTATTGCTTTAAAATTTTCATAAACTTAACTACTTGTTCTTACTTGATGGTACAGTGTATGAAGTTTTCCCACTTAAAATATGTGTAATAAATATATATTTATAAGAAACTAAAGTATGCTCGCAACTGCGCCCGCACATTTCTCTTGATCCGTGGAAATTTGAGAAAACCTTGATTAGTGCATCCCTACAGTCCCAGAGGAACACACATGCCAAATTTCAGTTTCCTGTACTCAGTAGTTTTGGCCGTGGCTTGTCTGTTAGTCAGTCAGTAACGCAAGGATTTTATATATGTATACAGATTTCATATAGAAAAACCGCACGAAATCAGTATACGATTAGGTGTCTTCTGTTTAGATCCACGCTATCTTTGCACTGCTACAGAGAATTCAACATTTAAAGGTGACTCTGACGAAGTAACGCTCAAACCAAAACTAATTTGAAATCTATCATGCTCTACTAAAAAACAAACGCGCTTGTTAACTTTGTTAACAAAATGTATATTTGCTATTAATCAAATCAAAAGTGTGTTTTTTTTATATAAATATAAAACAAACAACCAATCATGAAGCAGGGCTTGTTTCATCAACATAAATATTGTTATTTTCTGATTGTAGTGTACATCCATACGATGGTGAAAACCCAAGTAATGGTGACATCTAGCGGAGTACGACGGAACTACGAACATACGATTATAGATCGCGCTATCAAGAGTTTCACACGTTATTACCAATCTGCACTAATCAAATAAAGCTGAAGATTTTGTTTGTTTGTTTAGTTGAGCGCGAAAATCTCAGGAGTAGTTTTTGGTTTGATTTGAATTATTATTTTTGTCTTCTAGTAGGCGGTAGGCTATTTGCCACGGGTGTGAAGTAGTAGCCGCTGTACGCGGGTATAACCGCGGGCGCAGCTAGTATACAAGTTCTCAACCAGATCTGCTGAGCCGATGTTCAAAAGGCACGCTCACCTAGCGGCTAGGTCCTAGCCTAATCATAGGGTCATCTCTGTAGCAGAAAAAACACCAACTAATTGCTCCATATTTTTATCTATTTACATTATTGTTTATGTAATATATAACATTCCTGATAAATTTTATAGAGGCGTCATGTTCAAGGCATTGATACATAATTAAAGACACTCTAGGCGCAAAGCATTTCCTTTAATAGACTACACGTACATTATATAAACGTACCTCATGTGTTTAATGTTTAAGTAAGAAATATGAATGGTGGATCTGCGAGTGAGCTGAAAAATAAAACTGCGCTACGGCTCCGGTGGATTGATGAAACAGAACTCTATAGAGAACGATTTGACGGCCCGTGTGTCCTAGTTGTTTAAGTAGATGACAGCTGCCCTGTGAAAAAGCTAACATTCTATCTAGATTTGATAGACTTGACAGATTATTAGCGAAAGCTGTGGATACAACAGGGATAACGCTAGAACGATAATGATAGTCTTCGTCACTAGTCTTTATCATCATTATCATCATCATCAACCTGCCATACGTTCGGGAAAAGGCAAAAGACTGTATTCAAGAATACAGTGTTTTTGCTTAACAACGCTTGGTTTGAGGTCTACAATAGCGTAATATTTTTATTTTTACTATACGACGTTTATTTATAGAGATATACTAAAATAAAAAACCATGTATTTATAAAAAAATCAACCTTAACCTAAGCAAAAGACTGTATAGCCTGATACAGTGTTTTGCCATACTAAACTGGCCAGAGCGCGCATTTCACGCATTTTATTGCTACCTTTCTCGCTCTTAGGGCTCGTGCTGATGTTAGAGCAGTACCACTGCGAACCACGCACTGCGTGATGGGTTTGTTTTGATTCAAATTAGTGCGCTTTAAAAAGTTCCACTGTAATGTAATTCACGTATATTTTTTGCATTAAACATATAAATATGAGTGATTCACGGAGCAAGATAATAATCAATCTTTCTTTAAAGAATTACCAATATCATAATTCATAATACAAGTTCGTCGTTTTTTTAATGTCTAATTTTCTTTTCTCTACAATTTATTTTAAAATCTCTAATTTTTTTATATTTTTAACACGGCTGTAATCATTAAAATACCTACACAATGATACCGATTTCATATAATTTTATGTTTACTATATTATGGGAAAGGCCAAAAACTGTATGAGAACAATTTTTTTTTTTCTCGAAATCTTCTTTTTCATAATACTGCCTTTTGCCTTTACACGATAGCATAGTCCACTGCTGGATATAGACCTCTCTAATGGCACGCCACTAGTCTTACTTTTCAGTTATAATGGTATTAATTATTATTACGAACCTATGGCGGTGTTACGTCACTATCCGTAGAATCTGAAGAACATTGTAAAGGAATGTTTTATTTTTCTGCGTGCTATTTTATTGTGTTTTCATTGTAAGAGTACTAACTCTAATGATGACTAAACTGGAACTTTAGGAATAACTAGAACCATAGTCTAGAAAACTGGAACTTTAGTCCGTTGCTTAAACTTTTTCAGGTGTTACAGAAATGACGAGAAATATGTTCAGCCATCATCGATATAATTAAAAAAAAACGACTGCGTTGTATTTGTTTTCATTTTATTTTAAAACATTGAAACATTTTATGCGATGGCCTTAGATCGCAACCGAGACGGCACTAGGATTATGATGATGACTTGAATTGATATAAAATTGTGTATCAAAATTAAACAAATATACTAAGACGAACCAGAACAAATATTGTTAGTAATTGTTCAAGATGAATACATGTTTGCGGAGAAACAATTACTAACATTTGCTTGAAACACGCTTACACACGCAAATTATTTGAAAAGCTTGTTTAGTAACGCACAAAAATAATGAATACCTAGTACCACTCAATTTTAAATATTTTGCCCGTGAATAGGGCAATATTGGATTTTAGTGAAATTTATAAAAAACGCGGCTGACCACGCGAAAGTCGAATAATTACCTAACTTATGTTACGATGATATATTACTTTGTTTGTTATATCTATTTCTTATATAGTTTAAAGCCACTTATATCTTTACAGTCTTGCAGTTTTGTTATTTATGTTTACCTAATTCTTATTTCTCTTCTTTAAACGCGGTTTTCTCAGGATAATAATATATAATAATATGTTTTGTTTTGGGTAGCCCAAAATTATTAGTTTAAATGGTAGCGAAGCCAATAATATTTCTGTGATAAAATTGAAAACTGAACTCATCGAAAACTTTTTATAAAATTTCATAAACTTATTTCACTAAAAGATCACTTCAGGTTTCGAGGCAAAATTAAAAAGTATCGGTATAGAAAATAATGAAATCGGAGGCAAAAGAGTCTCACAGGTACGTTACCCATTTATATTCTTTGTGAAGCTGAAATTGGGTATTATAATATCTCGTTTCATAATGTGACAGAGAATTTGCACTTCATAAGCGTTAAATTGGTCATTAGGCCTCCCCGTCGTCAAATAAGCGTAGCAATAAAGTGTGAAATATTTATTGTAACGTCTTCGCTCGCGAGTGCTCAGATGGGATGTGTTCAGTAAATTTTGTATTATCTACGGTTATATTACAAGTGAATTGTGCGTTCACAGCTAAATATCATTATATGACGGCAACTAGGGGGAATATTAAAGAGTTATTAACGAAGATTCGCTTCTAAGTGGAATAAAATAATAAACCCGTCTTGCGCTTCTTTGTTACATAATTTAGTCACTTATTTGCTTCAAAGTATTTTGTGAATATCTGAATATTAAAGTGGTATAGTGTCGTCAGTTTAATCACATATGTATATTAATATTAAAAATATAATATATTTGTGCTCATTTTCACTATTTTATCGTTAAGTCACAGAATTGTTTTATGAAATGTAGCAAGTCGTTATTAAACTTGAGTATAATACATTTTCATTAGATATGGTATCTTAAAATTGATTTTATTATTATTTTTAAACAGAACAGATGCACCGGGTATTAATCCTGTTTTATTTACTGGTTTTAAGACATTTAAACAAAGGACACGAGAAAACGCCAGACTAGATACAACAATTTATATACATATCCCACAATAAAAGCGGCGATAGCCGATGGTCTCGGGTTCGATACCCGGTACCCCGGGCACACACCTCTGACTTTTCGAAGTTATGTGTGTATTAAAAATGTTAATTATCGCTCGCGTAATAATGTGCCCGGTAGATAGCAATAGGCTCGCCCCCTATTACCTTGGGACCGAAACATAACTGGCGAAAAGTGGGTGTGTAATACACCTCTGCCTACCCCTTCGGGGATAAAAGGCGTGAAGATATGTTATGTTATATCCCACACTGTTATCTTGTCGAAATATCGAACCTACCAACACTCGGCGCAGTCCTGTAGTTTCGACACATTTTAACGTCGTATTTTGACGACAAAGCTGCGAGTAAGCATATTCTATATAACGTTATATTCAAGCCAGTGAAGTTGTTCAACAATGAAAGCCTACCAGAAAGACATATTTTCGAATTTATAAAATTAATACATATTGCAATATGGATCCAGACCGTCCATTGAAACTTTCGTACAATGAAAACAGCGTTCTCCGCCATTTCAGCAGCAAAAGTACACTAGCATAATAATATACAATCGAATCAGTTAACGAGACGCGACACGGCATATCCGTAAAGCACACATTTCGCTCATTGGTAAACCGGATCGAACAATCACTGTTGGCATTGGAAATAATACGTGTATGAGATTGTCACGGCTCACAAAATAAGCAGGGCTAGTGTGTAAGTAGTACATACCCACCGCCAGCCCTACTTATTTTGTACATACTATATAATGTCAACCACACAATGTAGAAAATGGGTTTGATGATAAGATTTCTGCCTCTTGAAGAATATAATTATTGATTGCCCCGGGTATTTTCCTTAGTTTGCTCTTACGGAATTAAATTAGGTAGAGACACATTGTATCCGGAAAATTATCCTATTGACGAACACAATTATTCTGACTAAATTAGCAGGGTATATAAACAGCACAGGACTGTGAAAGCAGTGAACTGTATAAGTATCTGAATATGAGTAGCAAATTAATCAGCAGTTTCAAAATATTTGTTTATTTTTTAACAATCTTATCCTATGTATAATTTTGTATCCGTTTCTGCTTTATATTTTCATAAAATTTACAAGCGCCTGCGCAAACGGTGCATTCGCGGCGTGTTCGTCTGATGACCTTAAAAGATAAAATTATTTAGTGCAAAAACCATACTTTATTTAGTATGGCCGTTGTTGTACCCACGATGTCATGAATTCGATTTCTGTGAAGTGGACGTGCCAAATATTTTAGGCAAACCGCCAATAAACCCACGACAGCATTGACTTTAACTTTGTGTAATTACTTACTGGGAAATTCATAAAACCCAGTTTGGTTATAGGAATAAACTTATTTTATTACAATTGAGGAATAAACAAAGTCTGTGTTTTTAAGTAATATGTCCCGAAACAACCAGAAAATCTTTATTGCAGAATAGTTTTGCCAGCTACGCAGGATGGAAAAGAACTATAATAACATTTTTGAAAAGAAAGTCTTTTAAGGTCGAACCAGCGAAAGGTAATAGAGTTTTCACAAGTATTCTTTGTCCCGTTTTGATTAACGATATTGTATCATATTGTTTGAACGATATTGTATATTTTACTCTTTTTTGATAGTTGTAGATACAAGCTAGGTCTAAATCAATAACAACAAAAGTTGTCGTCATCTATTATGTACCAAATTACTAGGAACAGTTTTTGGAATTATAATAAATTCGGACTGTTCTTGGAACTACAATACATTCGGGCATTACGCTAATCCCCACTTTTATTGTCAAAGTGACTTATATGAAAGTAAAAGTAGTATAGATTTATCAAAGTCGCCGACCATAAGGCTGCGTTTCCACAGAAGCTGAGCTGCGCGGAGCTGAGCAGAGACTTATAAAAATTGACCAATCGCATTGCTCAAAATACACATCTCATCTCCGCTCCGATTCAGTGGAAACAGTGTAAGCGGAGTTGAGAAGATTTACATTAAAATGTATGGTGCGCGGAGATAAGCGAGGCACAGCGGTGTCGAGCTAAGTGGAGCTGTGCCGGGTGAAGCGGGGCTGAGCAGTGTAGAGCGGGGATGCGCGCGGTAGAGCGGGGTTGCGCGGGGTGAAGCAGGGCTGGGAAGGGTAACGCGACGTCAGGCGCGGAAGTTTGTTTGTAGTAGTTGGGACACCGTACTGACTGAAAACAAAATGTATTCACAGCCCCGTTCAGCTCATTTCCACTTCACCGCTCCGCTCCGCTAGACTCAGCTCTGGTCCGCCCCGGTCATCTCAGCTCCGCTCGGCTCTACTTCACCCAGCTACATAGCCCAGCCCTGCACCGCTCATCTTTGCGCAGCTTTAGTGGAAACACCTACTTATTTACACGGCTCTGCTCCGCTGAACTCCGCGCAGCTCCGCTTCTGTGGAAACGCATCCTAACAGTGCCTTTAAAAAATACACGTACAAACAAAACGGAAGAAAATAAAACTGCAAGCTTTACCAATCACAAGTGGACTTAGTTATTCAATCCTGTTGCTTTCAAGTAAAAAAAAAGAGTCTGAAGATGTTTCGAAAAGAGCTTTTCATGAGTTGAGCACCGTTTCATATCAGGTCGAAATAGAGTGTGCAATACATTGCGTCGTTGTCCAAACACGACAAGACGCACTCATACAAATGTACACTCTATTTAAGTCGACCTTTCTGCATCGTTCGCATAAACATAGGCAATCTTGCTTCCTCTTATGAACAAATCTTGGCTGTAACGATTTCTGCAAGCAGCACAGATGGGATAGCGTTTAGGTCTTGTATGTAATAGCAAAATAAAAAGTCTAATGGCATTTTATTGGTGTAGTTGCTTTGAAAGTAGATTGTTTACCTGTTGTTCTCTAGATTTCTTGCTTAGTCGCTTCTTTGACTAAGGCATATTATTATGCTTAAAATATAGAAGCTGAAGTAGTTATTTCTTATACTTAGTAATGTTTGTAGTATTTATGTAACGTGTATATATAGTGTAATTATGAAAATAAGGGTAAAATCCTTTAGTTACGAAAAAGTTCCCTTTCGTAACTAAAGCATTGATGCGATTTCGACGATTTTTGGTAACAACTATTTACTGCTGCTCCGCGGTTCAGTGGATAGCGTATGCGAATGCTAATCGGAGGTCCCGGGTTCGATTCCCGGGTCGGGCAAAAGTGTTACTGGGTTTTTCCGAATTCTCAGTAGCAGCACGGATTCTGGTGAAGTGCCCGGTAACGGCAATAGGCTCGCCGCCTATTACGTTGGACCTAAAAATTCATGGCAAAATGTGGGTGTAATATTACACCTCTGCCTACCCCTTCGGGGATACAGGCGTGAGTCTATAAAAAAGTGAAATAACTTCTCCATGCTTCGACGTATTACCATGGGTTACTCCAACTGTGGTCACGGGAGCACTCATTTTATGTTTTGGTCCCTAAGCTTTGACTTCAAGAATAGAAATTACTCTTTGAAAAGTAAACCACATTCTTAAGGGAAGTCAAATGCATGTTAGTAATGACTAAAATGAATAGGCGACCGTGTTTAAGTTATCAGATAAATACGATCACTTATTTTATGTTTACTTACATCGTAATATATTTTAGTTCTTGAACTCGTATTACGTATACAACACCTAAATGGAGTTTGTGAATTTAGGTGTTTTTCGTGTTAGTTGTTCTAGTGTTAAACAAACAGAAACATTTCGCATGCACTGTTCATTAGCAGCTATAACCTTGTGGCTAGCTGGACTGCGGCGTTCAGTTAAACACACGGCATCTATTCATTATCTATTCATTTAGAAATGAAATAAATTAATAATGGTAAAAAGGTGCGCTTTTTCGTAATATCATATTAAAAGTTTTTAAGAAACGCATATGAAATGTTTTTGTTCAGAAGTCAGTTAGTGCCGGTCTATCACCGAAATGACTATATCGAATATGATGAAAATTTTGATAGTTAGGAGCAGGTTAAGGGTTGATTGTGAAGGGCGTACAATAAATCCTATAAGTAGGTATTAACCAATTCACATTCAAATATATAATTTGATAACAATCGAATAATAATCTTGGTGAAACAACCGGCACAGCTAGTTACTGAATACCGCAAGATAACGTTTGATAATATAGATTTCCATTCTCAAAATCGGTTTAGAAGCTTTATGACCACATCCATTATATTTAACGGTACCGCCTTTACTCTAAGTGGTAATTTCTAGTCTTCTATCCTTTGTGGTCAAAGCAAATGATGCTTTTACGATAGTCGCAACTACAGATTTGGTTGCCGTAAGTGGAAGTACGGCACAGGGTAGCCCTAGTGCAATTTATTTATTAACTTTTGCACTTGGAAATTAATTATAGCATTCTAGAAACACTAACACCCTGTAATCTGATAAGACACAGAACATAATGTGATGCTCATTACACAATGATTTGTCATGATTGAGAATCAAACTCATTACTTCCTCCATTAGCTTTAATTAAGTTAGGTAGTGACACTGATGTTAGTTTGGGTCACCAAAATTACTAGATCAACGTCAGTCAAATCTAAGGGCAACATCATACTTTGTCAATCAAAATGTAACGCCACTTTTTTGTTTGTGTCACTTCGCTATTGTAGGTTTCGTCTTTATTATATTTATGTAGTAAAACTTCAGTTATATTCGAATACAATTTATATTTTGGGCACACGTTTACACTGTACAGATATTATAATATTTCCTAAGAGCCACCGGCACCGCCGGTACCGTCGCCAGGAATAGAATGCCCGCTCTCGCCAACCGCCATTTTGAATTATTTCGATAGTGATTTGACTCGGACGAGTCAATCGACTACAAATTATTAAATTCCAATCGATATTAATTTTAATAAAAATGGGGACCTTACACTCGTCCATCCTGACCTCGTGTATGTCCCCATACACGCAATCAAGCAAACTTAACATAAACCTTACACTCGGCGAGAGGGGCACTTACAATCACATTAAAGAATCTTGTAAACCCATCCAATTCTTACAGGCTTGGTTACGCGTTATCAGTGTCGCAAACCCATCCAATTCTTACGATAACGATAAAATACACAATTTTAATTCTGCGAACCCATCCAATTCTCGCAAAATTAAATGCAATGCTTGCTAACCCATCCAGTTCTAGCAAGATTGACATTCACCGACATGCAGTTCCTGCCAACCCATCCGATTCCAGCAGGAACTGCTACTCCGCTTATAATAAGTTAGAATTCTGGTCAACCCATCCAATTCTGACCAGAATTTTAACATAAATAATGCAATACTTGCTAACCCATCCAATTCTAGCAGCAACTGCTACACCGCTTATATTAGCTTAGACATGTTATAAATGCAATGCTTGCTAACCCATCCAATTCTAGCAAGATTGAAATTTACCAACATGCAGTTCCTGCTATCCCATTCAATTCTAGCAGGCACTGCTACACCGCTTCACCGCTTATAATAGCTTACATTTCTGGTCAACCCATCCAATTCTGACCAGAATTTTCACATAAAAAATAGACATGTTATAAATGCAATGCTTGCTAACCCATCCAATTCTAGCAAGATTGACATTTACCAACATGCAGTTGCTGCTAATCCATCCAATTCTAGCAGCAACTGCTACATAGTAATACGCTTATAATAATAGCTTACAATTCTGGTCAACCCATCCAATTCTGGCCAGAATTTTCACATAACAAAATAGACATTTAATAAATAAAGTCATGGCTACATTAATAATTGTATCGTAACTCAACCAATACGGTTTTACAACCAACAGTGCAATATATCACCTCATACAATAATTAGCGCAACATGTGTAAAGCACCACTATTACTAACCATTAAATTTTTTGCACAAGCTAACAACATATTATTATCATAGCGACATAATATACACAAGGAATTAATATAAATTAGAGTGATAGGCTGTTTTATCATTGCTACAAAAATAAGCCTATAACAATACAGCTCTGAACTGTACCATTAATACCTAGGTACATTAATATTATTTTAAATGAATAATTTGGGGGGGGGGGGGGGTGAAGTTACTCGCGTCAATAGGAACTACCATCTTTTCCTAGACCCACCCTACACGTGCCTCCAAAAAAATAACTGTTATCCGGTCAAATGGGCTATCGGCTATACATTCACCCCAAAGGACAATAAAAGCTACCGCTTAGTCATTAAAAACTCCACCATAGCCAACAACCACCAAAGATTGTGAACTACAACAGAGATCCTATGCAAGTGTGGTAGCCGCCGAGACCGTAACGCAGTCAAAATCTACACCAGCTTCTGATAACAACACTGATATTACTGGCAATCAACGAAATCTGACTCTTGAAAGCATACTCATAAAACAAAGTGAGACGATCGATCTCCTAATTCAACAAATGTGCTCCATGTTGGACTTTATCATAACTCTCATTACAAAACAACAAATTACTTCTCTAAACCTTGCAACGTGGAACATTAATGGCCTTGCACCTAACTCTCATGAACTTGAAGCATTCCTCCACTCCAACAAACTTGATGCATGCCTTATATCCGAAGCACATACAACCAATCGAAGCGGAATCTGCATCACCGGATATAGCGTGTACTTTACCTGCCACCCGGATGGCGGAGCTCATGCTGGTTCTGCGATTGTTATTAAAAATAGCATAAAACACTGCCTACTGCAACCGTACGCGACTAATCACCTACAAGCTACAAGCTACCAGAGTGCGCATAGAAGACGGCTATGGTCATATGAACCTCTGGGCCATATATTGCCCACCGCGACATTGCATAAAAGAAGTCATGTTCACAGAATATTTCCAGTCTCTAGGGAATCGCTTCATAGCTGGTGGGGTCTGGAATGCTAAGCACACCTACTGGGGATCACGAGTAACCGTTACAAGAGGTCGAGAACTAAAAAAAAGCGTCGATTCCAATTGACTAATACCATTATCTATTGTGGAACCGACATACTGGCCCACAGACGGCAACAAGATACCAGATTTGTTGGACTTTCATATCACCAAAAATATTCAACCCCTTTACGTTCACATAGTATCAAGCCTCGACGTCTCCTCGGACCATAGTCTAGTGATGCTGATGATAAGCACAACAATCATTTACTGTGTACCCTATAATGAAAACCTGTACAATGCAAAAACGGACTGGGGTAATTTTCGTGAATTTCTGGAATCCAATATAATTCTTAAACTTCCACTGAAAAATCCCGAAAACATTGACCACGCGTGCCCATACATCACCAACCTGATACAAGTAGCGGCTTGGAAAAACACTCCCACTCTAGAAACACCCAATCGTAGAAAACTCATCCCAGTTGATATCCGCAGCAAGATATCTGAAAAGCGCAGACTTCGCAGAGTGTGGCAACATTCACGCAATAGAGAAGACAAAACACGACTCAACCGGGTGATCACTGAACTAAAGGCTGCTCTCGCACAGGTTGCAAATGCATAGAGTCTACAAAAAGATAAGACAAAGTCTCGAAAATAAGGAGTACTGCTCAGCAGCATTTCTTGATATCCAACAGGCTTTCGATCGGGTTTGGAACAAAAGCCTATTGTGCAAAATAAAGAGGACCCTGTCCCACACGTTCTACCTTCTTTTGAAATCATATTTAAAAGATAGAACCCTCCAAGTCAAGCAACGCGGCTCTAGATCCCCTCCACACACTTGCAACGCAGGAGCGCCTCAAGGCTCGGTTCTTAGCCCAGATATGTATAACTTATTTACTCACGACCTACCGTAAGCCCCCAAACATAATTATTGCGACGCCTGCGGATGACGTTGCATTTCTGACATCTAGTAGTGACCCAGATGAAGCCAGGGGACCCTTACAAATCCAACCAGACCAAACCTATAGCTGGTTGCAAAAATGGCGAATTAGAGCGAGTGCCCCCAAATCGCACCACATCACTTTCACGCCGCGAAAGAAACTATGCCCAACAGAAAATCTCGGTCAAGTACCGCTACCTCAATCTACATGTGTGAAGCCCCCGGACCTCCACTTGGATCAACGTATGACCTGGAAGGAGCTTGTAAAACATAAACGGAACGAAGTCAACTTTCGTTTTAAAAACCTATTGTGGTTACTCAGTAAACAATCCGCTCTGTCCCTGAGTAACAAACCCAGAGTCTACAGCTCAGTTATAAAACCCATATGGACTTATGGATTCCAACTGTGGTCCTCAGCCTGCAAATCAAACATCCAATGCCTCCAGAGTCCAAAATAACATCCTCAGGACTACAAGTGGCGCCGCCTGGCCCACTCGCAACTCTGAGATCCATGAGTACTTGGAGACGAAAACTTCTGGAGGGGTCATGAGGCAGCTCTTTGTCGTCCCGTTCAAGACGGCATCGCTGCTCACCTCGGCCGTCCTTTCGAAAAGACCGCATCTCATCCTGTCTCAACGATGTCGGTCTATGCGACGATAACGGCATCGTCATCAAGTCGGAGAAAACCAAACTGCTAATAACACACTATAAATATTTGCGACCATTCAACAAACCATTCAAGCTTTCATAATTTATCAAACCGTCAATGTAAACCTATTGAAAAAGTTAACTGTTTTAAATACTTAGGCATGAAAATAGATGAACATTTTTCATGGTCCCATCATTTAGATTACCTTTGTGACAAACAGAGTATTACTTGGAAAATTCTATCATTTAAGCTTTAAAGTACCTAAAGGAACATTGAAATCCTTATATAAGTCACTCTAGGAGTCTATTCTCGGTTATGCTTTAGATTGCCATGGTCTTACATTCAAAACATATATAAATAAATTAGAATCAATCCAAAGTTTCTTAAACTTCTTGTCAATATTAAAACTAGAAATCAGCATAAAAATGTCTACACAAAATTATTTAAAATTTGTAAAATACTACCAATTTCCCTAAAACATAAATACTTATTGGCTGTAAACAACCATGGCAGTCTTGAGCATAACTTGGAACATGTTACAAATAATCATAACACCCGATCAATGGCCTCTGGCAAATATATTGTACCAAGAGTGTTTAATTATTACGGTGGTAGAACTTTAAAAACGTTTGCCATATCCGCCAAATAATGTCCCAGAGGACATAAGGAACGAAAATAATAAACCTATATTTAAAAGGAGACTTAAGCAATATTACTTAGATAAGTGCTAGAATTTAAGAGTGAAGTTAGCTATAAGTAGTTATTGTAATTTTATTTATGTAAACGTTCTAATTTACTGTACGGAGACTAGATCCCACAGTCAAACCGATGACACGGTTTTGTGGGACACTGCACTATTCTTGTATGAACGTGTGAATGACAAATAATAAAATAAATAACAAATATGCGACGTATTACGGTCGTTGCGACGAGAGTTATGCCGTCGGGAACTCGGTCGTCGAAGACTCCGTTGCAAGTTGATTTCCTCTTTCAAGCGCCCGACTCCGTCTCGTTCTCTCTCCGACTCAGGATCCCGGTCCCGGATGCTCCGGCTGCAGACGCCGCGATGAGCAGGGCCACGGCTCCTATAGCGAGTGCGACCTCCACAGTCCACCTCGCTGCGCAGTCGACTCCCGCCCAGATCCTTCACCATAACGTCCCGATCCACCGGGCTCCGGCGTCTCCAGGCGTCGGCTTGCTCCATTCCCGCCTTGCTCCATTTTCTTTAACTCAGAGACGAAAAGTTCGGTTTGAATTTGTATTTTTAAATAGACGGTAAATTAATTTTTAAACAAAATCGTCTATCTCGAAAACGGTGCGCGTTAGCGCAAAAATAATTAAAAATTCATACCCCTTTATAAAACCCCGCAGCATATTTCTTAGAATCCTTTTCTGACCTTAACATGACCTTGACCAGCCCAGCTCCTTCGCCATCGCATTCTGATCCACCGGGTTCTGGCGTCTCCAGGTGTCGGCTTGGTACATTTCCTTTAACTCGGAGACGAAAAGTTCGGTTTGAATTTATTAAAAAAAAAATCGTCTATCTCGGGAACAGTGCGCGTTAGCGCAAATATAATGAAAAATTCATACCCCTTTATAAAACCCCGGAGCATATTTCTTAGAACCCTTTTCTGACCTTAACATGACCTTGACCCTGGACCTCCGAACCACAACTAATGATAAACTTTATTTAATAATAAAAATAGACGGTCTTGGAGTTTCCTCCTCAAGACCATGGTTGCACCTTAATGTGAACTTGACCCTACGTTCACGGCACAAGCTAACCATAATCAAGTAGTATTCTTTTCGTAATTATCCGTTACACAGTCTCCCTTCTATATCCTCGAAGAGCTAGGCAGAGCTAGATATTGTTATACTCACTTTGACCAGACCAAAGAAATCCCAACAATACATTGCCCGATCCGGGCATCGAACCCGGGATATGTCCCACGAGAAAATGTATGCCGCGAGACAAATGGGACAGTAATAATCCGTTAGACAATTATTACACTGTGAAGAGGGTAATTTTAGATTTGTTAGCGTTCAACCAATATTTAAAATATTAGGCTGCACGTACAACGTACATTGTACGCTGGTAACTAGTTTTCCATTCCAATATATATTTAACAAAAAATCAAAACTAGGACGAATACAAAATACCCCCTCACACGTAAAATCATAATTTGAACTAAAACGAATATAAATTAATGTGAGCATGTACATCCCACTTCTGATTTGTAGTAAAACTCCAGTTATATTCGAATACAATTTATATTTCGGACACATCTTTACACTGTACAGATATTATAATATTTCCTAAGAGCCACCGTCCGTTCGGTACCGTCGCCAGGAATCACAGAATACTTTTGTATAACTATAATAGAGACCTATCTTAACTGTCATACCGAGGAATAGATAATAAGCGCCATCTATATGTTGAAGTCACCGAGTTTAAAACGATATGCTATAGATACTTATGTAGTTATTTATGTGCATGTTATAGGTATTATACATACTGTATACTCATAGCCGTTCTCATAGGTAGTTATTTTAGTATTACAAATTCTAAAAACATAGTTCTCTTTATTGAATTGCATTTAATCTACTCTTGTAATAAAATACAGGAGTAGATTAAATTAAATGCTAAAATGAGACAACCATTAAACGTAAAAATATACTTACAATTTGTAATACTGCACCTGTTTTTAGACAAACAAATAAATTAAACTGCAATCATGTTATTTTTTACTCCTTTTATTAAATTTGGTAAATTGCTGTTTCGCCTTTAATTGGAATATGTCCTCATAATCTTCATAATCTTTTCTGCCGTTAATATTCTATTTAAATTCTTGCAGTGGTTGTGAATAAAAAAACGACAAGTTATATTAATTACCAACTACGCCTGAACATCATTAATTACCAACTACGTCGGAACACAACACTTTTTATCAAACATGATAATAAGTAGGTACACAAACAAAATAGTCAAAATTAAACAATGTTCTTTTAGCATGTAATTCACAAGCACTTAAACGAGTAAACCAGAGGAACCGTAGCTCAACTCAACGGATAAGATTCGAAAAACACTTGATACAGAATTCACAGCAAATTAGAACAAAATAATGCCCACACGCATCAAAGATACGGCAGCCATTGCTGTTTTCAAAACATACCGTCCATAGATTATACAGAATATAGGTGCCATCCAGAAATAACAAAAAAATATATGCTAATTTTATTACAGTGCCATCTATGAATTGAAGTAGAATAGTTTCTACACATTATAATACTACTAAGTTCAGAAGTCTAATAAGTAATAGGTTTGTAAATGGCCTCCTTATATCTAATGTTCTGCCATCTTTAATGTATTAAGATTGTAGACCCTGCCAGGAATAGAATGCCCGCTCTCGCCAACCACCATTTTGAATTATTTCGATAGTGATGTGACTCGGACGAGTCAATCGACTACAAATTATTAAATTCCAATCGATATTAATTTTAATAAAAATAGGGACCTTACATATATGAGAAAAGAAAGACAATATTGTCAAGTGATATTTTTTTACATACATACATACATATCGTCACGCCTTTTATCCCCGAAGGGGTAGGCAGAGGTGTATTTCTACACCCACTTTTTGCCAGATATACTTTAGTCCCACGTAATAAGGGGCGAGCCTATTGCCGTACCGGGCACATTTCCAGACTCCGTGCTGCTACTGTGCTACTGCGAATTTCGTGACAGAAAAACCCAATAACACTGCCCGACCCAGGAATCAAAACCGGGACCTCCCGATCCCACGCGCACATTTATGCCGCGAGACCAACGAGGCAGTCGTATAGGGTTTGATGTCGAGTTTTCCGTCTCTACACAAAGATGGTATTTGCATCGTGTTATCCCTTAGTCGCCTCTTACGACACCCACGGGAAGATAGGGGGTGGTGACACTTGTATTCTATGCCGTCAACCACGCGGCTAATTTTTTAATTACTTATAATAGCTCAAGTCACGTAGTCTAATTAAATTTACAATATTACAATATGATATTGTAAATTTAGCCTGACAAACTAAATTAAAACTACAATACTTACATAATTTCATTAAGTGGAATGAACGATTCAATAATAATCACTTATTTGAGTAATGTATTTGACTGTACCCATTTTGAAATTGAAACACGATAAAAAGTATTTAAACACGAAAAAGAATAAGAGCTCATTCAATGAACTTTTGACATTCAACCTTACCTGAATGTCAAATTTACGTTACCTGAGTTGACTGTAAATATTAACGTTATTGTGTACAAAACTCAATGACGGTAAAACCAAATTTGCGCGAAGATTATTTTCCACACATTTCTACTACCGCTTCCTCGTTTCCATACGTATGTTACAAACATGTAAACACTCTAATATTCATTTTCTTAGCCATCTAAAAGCCGCCGCTTCTTGTCTTAAGGGGCATAAGAGCGTAAATAATAATTTGAGATTGTGCTTTCTACCTAAACGGAAGCTTCTACAGAGTGGACTTTTGAACTTTGTCGAGTGCTAGGAATTTATGCTAGGAAACATCGTACTGTTTTCTTTTTTTTTTTAAAAGAGCATTCGCATTGGTAACATCTGTATACTAGGGGCTCTTAAAAGGCTCTTTTGCTTGCCTTTTGCGTTACAAATCAAACACTAAACGGTTGTTTCTTTGATTTCGAAGAATATATTGGTAATATAGTTTCAGATTCAGTAAATTGTGGGGACTTTTTCTCGTTGCTCTGTTACAAGGTATAATTTTATTGAAAGTCTACAAAATTCAGTTCATTTTAGTATTTTAATTATTGCATTTTTGACTACACTACATCATCATTGTTATCGTAAATTGAGTAAATGAATGCAAACTGATTTTCTGTATTTATCAAATAATATATGTATTAGATTACTGGAAGTTACTTTTTTCCTTACAAAAAACTTCCATAGTCTTACGTATTGACAGTTACTACCTAGAACATTCAGATCAATTTTTAATATCATGGGCAGCAATTACTTAAATTGAAAGACGAAAAGCTTATTAAACATTCATAATTACACAAAGAGAAAATGTCAACCCTGAAGCGGGACTTAATCATTAACCTAAGCGCCTCCTAATTTCAATTTACTTAATAAGATTGTACTTGTACCAAGCTCTTTGATTTTTAGCACACAGTCATAAAATTCTGAAGAAATATTATCTTATTTTTGTTTCAGGTGCAGTTTGAAATGTAAGTACCTACTACTGTTTGCAGCTTGATATGCAGTTTTTTCGGGTATAACTAATGACTTTTCAAAATATTTACAAACGTTTGGTCCTAACATAACATAACTGACGAAATGTGGACGGTGCGTAATACACCTCTGCCTACTCCTTCGGCGATAAAGCGTGAAGCTATGTTATGTTATACTCGACTATACAAAAGTCACTCGACCTGGGATCTTGTCCGTATTTTCATTAACGCAAGGACAACGAGTTCTCGGGACGGTATAACGAACTTTTTACGGGTTGAAAGTGAATTCTGTAAAACCAAAATAAACCGAGACAACATTCATAAAATATAGTTTAATTTCAGTGGCAAAAATAGTTGAAAATCATATAGTTATTATACATCGCTTTTTACATACGACATAAAACTTGCAAAACGCTGACGGCATTCCGAGTCCCTTACAAGCTTAGCCACTCTTGGATTTTGCTTTACTGCCAATGCTCACAAAAGCTTTATGTAATGCTATCATTCTGAGAATGTAGTAAACATGTAGAATTCTTTCTTCCTACAAATATGAGTATTCATGTAGTCATATAAAGGATTGTGTCGCTGAAGTCATATGTGCCAGTCCTGTTTCATATCTAAATTGTTAGCATTTACTAGTTGAAGTCACTAAAATACTGTAGCTTTCTTTATTTTATTTTTGGTGAATAAAACAAACGATTTATTACTACGAAGGCCGTGTGGTTGACGGCATAGAATACAAGTGTCACCACCCCCTATCTTCCCGTGGGTGTCGTAAGAGGCGACTAAGGGATAACACGATGCAAATACCATCTTTGCGTAGAGACGGAAAACTCGACATCAAACCCTATACGACTGCCTCGTTGGTCTCGCGGCATAAATGTGCGCGTGGGATTGGGAGGTCCCGGGTTCGATTCCTGGGTCGGGCAGTGTTATTGGGTTTTTCTGTCACGAAATTCTCAGTAGCACAGTAGCAGCACGGAGTCTGGAAATGTGCCCGGTACGGCAATAGGCTCGCCCCTTATTACGTGGGACTAAAGTATATCTGGCGAAAAGTAGGTGTAGAAATACAACTCTGCCTACCCCTTCGGGGATAAAAGGCGTGACGATATGTATGTATGTATGTATGTTATTACTACGATACTTGGCTTAAGATTTTTTTTTATTACCAGCTTTTATTAATTTTATTCAGAACTAGGTTCTGCTGACGGCTTCGCACGCAAAATTTTATCAAAGATTTAAATGTAAAAATCTTATACGTTTATCCATGGAATTCAGAATAGTAACTTGCTTTAAATTGTCTTTCGGGATATATACCACGTACCTTTGTTTGGAGTAACCGATATTTCGGCACTGTTGCAAGCGCCATGTTCACGGATGTACTGAGGGTATTGCGGGTGGATGAATGTTACGAGCAAGTATAACGGTCTACCCGCTTTCTTACTCGTTTTTTGCGTACAACACCACTGCCACTGTTTTCACTATCGCACTGTACCCGATCACGACATACTACACTCACTACGTCAGCTCGCGGTTTGAGTTTTTCCGTTTCACGGGTTTTACATAGACGCACCACTGGATGCCAGATACTCGACAGTTGAAACCCATCCTCTCTATTGAAATTATTAAACTTTTTGATTTCAATAGCCTCCCTAACCATTCGAGGTATGTAGTGGCGTTCTGTCGAAAGCACCTGAGGGTTGTGTAACTCAATCCAGTGGTCGGTACCCGAGTCTAAAAGGTGTTGAGCTATGGCTGACTTATGTGGCTCGTTATTTTTGACTGCCCTGATGTGTTCCTTTATCCGGCAAGAGATGGTGCGTTTCGTTTGTCCTATATAGGAACTGCCACAGCTGCAGTCAACTTTGTATACACCTGGCTTTTCTAATGGAAGACTGTCTTTCGGCGTTCTTATATATTGAGACAGTTTCTTAAAAGGAGTGAAAATAGTCTTTACTGAAACTTTGTTAAGAATATTGGCGATCTTATCTGTCACTCCTTTGACGTACGGTAAGTACGCTGGGTGTCGTTCAACCTTGAAGTCCAGGTGATTTTTAATATGTCTGGGTGGTCTGATTCGCCTACTGTATCCGTTTTTGTGTAGAACGTCGCTTAAATGCGAAAGTTCCTTACCCAAATGTTCATCGTCACACAAGCTGTATGCCCGGTCGGTAAGCGACGTTATAACGGAATTCAGTTGACGTGGGTGATGTTGTGAGTCGGCGTGTAGATAGCGATCTGTGTGTGTTGGCTTTCTGTATACAGAGTGGCTTAATGAACCGTCATCCCGTACGCCAATCATAACATCGAGGAACGCCATTCTTCTGTCCCTTTCGATTTCATAGGTAAAACTCATTTTACTGTGGATGCTGTTTAAATGTGCCAAGTACTCTTGAACCATCTCTTCATCGCCTTCCATAACACAGAAAATGTCGTCTACGTACCGTTTCCAAATTTTTACACTTAATGGGGCAGTAGCAATGGCTTAGTTTTCAAAATGTTCCATCCATAGGTTGGCTACCACTGGAGCTACCGGGCTGCCCATCGCTACGCCATCAATTTGTAGGTAGTACTCACCTCTGTATAAGAAGTAATTCGTGGTCAGGCAATGATGTACCAGGTCGGCATATACCTCAGCAATATGGTCCTCACTGATCCTACGTCTAATTACCTCCATGCAGTCTGTTATAGGTACGTTTGTGAAAAGCGATTCTACGTCGAAACTGACCATCACTTCTTTATCACTAACGTTACTCTGCCGTAGAATCTCAATGAAATGTCGGGAGTCTTTGACATACGATGTTGTTCTACCCACCAATGGTCGCAGGACCTTAGCTACATGTTTAGCTAGTTCATAAGTAGGTAAATCCACTTGACTGACTATAGGCCGTAAGGGAACGTTGTTTTTGTGCACCTTTGGCAAACCATACAGTTTAGGGGGTAGAACATTACGTGGTCGCAATAAATGGGTCACCGTATCTTCATCGATCGCGTGCTGGCACTCCTTGATCAGCCTTTGGGTACTACGGTTCAATCTAGCGGTCGGGTTATAATTTACCTTTTTATACGTGTTGACGTCACTTAGTAAATGACGCATTTTTTCGTCATATTCACTAACGTTAATGACTACCGTCGCGTTACCTTTGTCAGCTTTTAGGACAAGTACGCTCTCATCTTCACGGAGTTCACGTAATGCGACACGTTCAGCCACGGTAGTGTTAGGCTGAGGAAGCTTTGCTCGACGTAAACAGACAGCAACGTCTTGTCGTAAAACTTCGGCCTCCTCGGACGGTATTTTATTCCGTCGGATAACCTCCTCAACTGTGCCGATCACTTTTTCGTAAGGAACATGACTAGGTGTTGGGGCGAAATTTAACCCTTTCTCTAATATATTGAGTGCAGCTTCCGTCAACGTTTTATCGGATAGATTTATAACTGTGCGTTCAATATTTGACTTTTCTTGGTGGGAGGTAGATGGATTTTGTTTCATCATTAAGAATTCAAACTTACGGTCTTGTTTCAAGGCACTAAGTTCTCGCGAACGCTGTGCCTGTAGATAGGTGATGCGATCACAGTTATCAAAATCATCTATTGTCAACACTTCACTGCACTTCAGATGTATTTTATACAACTCTGCTTGTATTATGTCAAGTTTATAACGGGTGTTGGCCTTACACTACCGTGGCTGAACGTGTCGCATTACGTGAACTCCGTGAAGATGAGAGCGTACTTGTCCTAAAAGCTGACAAAGGTAACGCGACGGTAGTCATTAACGTTAGTGAATATGACGAAAAAATGCGTCATTTACTAAGTGACGTCAACACGTATAAAAAGGTAAATTATAACCCGACCGCTAGATTGAACCGTAGTACCCAAAGGCTGATCAAGGAGTGCCAGCACGCGATCGATGAAGATACGGTGACCCATTTATTGCGACCACGTAATGTTCTACCCCCTAGACTGTATGGTTTGCCAAAGGTGCACAAAAACAACGTTCCCTTACGGCCTATAGTCAGTCAAGTGGATTCACCTACTTATGAACTAGCTAAACATGTAGCTAAGGTCCTGCGACCATTGGTGGGTAGAACAACATCGTATGTCAAAGACTCCCGACATTTCATTGAGATTCTACGGCAGAGTAACGTTAGTGATAAAGAAGTGATGGTCAGTTTCGACGTAGAATCGCTTTTCACAAACGTACCTATAACAGACTGCATGGAGGTAATTAGACGTAGGATCAGTGAGGACCATATTGCTGAGGTATATGCCGACCTGGTACATCATTGCCTGACCACGAATTACTTCTTATACAGAGGTGAGTACTACCTACAAATTGATGGCGTAGCGATGGGCAGCCCGGTAGCTCCAGTGGTAGCCAACCTATGGATGGAACATTTTGAAAACTAAGCCATTGCTACTGCCCCATTAAGTGTAAAAATTTGGAAACGGTACGTAGACGACATTTTCTGTGTTATGGAAGGCGATGAAGAGATGGTTCAAGAGTACTTGGCACATTTAAACAGCATCCACAGTAAAATGAGTTTTACCCATGAAATCGAAAGGGACAGAAGAATGGCGTTCCTCGATGTTATGATTGGCGTACGGGATGACGGTTCATTAAGCCACTCTGTATACAGAAAGCCAACACACACAGATCGCTATCTACACGCCGACTCACAACATCACCCACGTCAACTGAATTCCGTTATAACGTCGCTTACCGACCGGGCATACAGCTTGTGTGACGATGAACATTTGGGTAAGGAACTTTCGCATTTAAGCGACGTTCTACACAAAAACGGATACAGTAGGCGAATCAGACCACCCAGACATATTAAAAATCACCTGGACTTCAAGGTTGAACGACACCCAGCGTACTTACCGTACGTCAAAGGAGTGACAGATAAGATCGCCAATATTCTTAACAAAGTTTCAGTAAAGACTATTTTCACTCCTTTTAAGAAACTGTCTCAATATATAAGAACGCCGAAAGACAGTCTTCCATTAGAAAAGCCAGGTGTATACAAAGTTGACTGCAGCTGTGGCAGTTCCTATATAGGACAAACGAAACGCACCATCTCTTGCCGGATAAAGGAACACATCAGGGCAGTCAAAAATAACGAGCCACATAAGTCAGCCATAGCTCAACACCTTTTAGACTCGGGTACCGACCACTGGATTGAGTTACACAACCCTCAGGTGCTTTCGACAGAACGCCACTACATACCTCGAATGGTTAGGGAGGCTATTGAAATCAAAAAGTTTAATAATTTCAATAGAGAGGATGGGTTTCAACTGTCGAGTATCTGGCATCCAGTCTATGTAAAACCCGTGAAACGGAAAAACTCAAACCGCGAGCTGACGTAGTGAGTGTAGTATGTCGTGATCGGGTACAGTGCGATAGTGAAAACAGTGGCAGTGGTGTTGTACGCAAAAAACGAGTAAGAAAGCGGGTAGACCGTTATACTTGCTCGTAACATTCATCCACCCGCAATACCCTCAGTACATCCGTGAACATGGCGCTTGCAACAGTGCCGAAATATCGGTTACTCCAAACAAAGGTACGTGGTATATATCCCGAAAGACAATTTAAAGCAAGTTTAAATGACCACGAAAGTTTAAATTCTCAGAATAGTAACGTTTATCCGTACTCATATGGTCTGTGTCTCCTATTTCAGTATTTTCGAGATTTATATAGCAATAAAAAGTGTCCTATATGTATCTAAGGTCAATTTATGATAAAAATATAATCACCTAATTCGTCTCAGCCGTATAGACGTTATAACGGAACATACTGAAATATATACACTTAAGCTTATTTTACATCAGTAAATAATAAAAAATCTAGTCGATGTACCACATATTCAAATCTCTCACGATATTCACATGTAGATAGCAAAATACTATAATACTATCGAGCAGCGAATTCCAATATTTTATTATGTGCCTTTACACTCAATAAATTCAAAGAGTGTTCTCATGTCGCTCCTTCACGTCTGTCTGTCTTACTTTGATTCCCTTTACATTTGTGTCGCCGTTTGCAGGTGATTCCATTGACAGATAATATCAAATATTTTACAATATTCTAACGTGAAATCAATGTTTTTTTTACAATTATTGAAGCTATTGATTATAAGCTATCATTATTATGCATTTCGAGAAAGCAATCATAATAATAATTATGGCTATATAGCTGTATCCAAACCATAAACTAAAATGATTCAGTTTAAATGAATTGTAATAAAACAATAACAATTACTATTAGACTTAATATAAATTGATTCAATTTTTAATTAAATAAATTTTAATAAACTTAATAATGTATATTATTTTACGGTTTCACGATCAAAAATCTCATTTAAATTTAAGAAACAATATAATTCATCATCAAAGAATATTCAAAAAGAGTTTCTGTATGACACGTACCTACCATTACTCATCCCATAAGTTTTATAATACCCGTGATAAATTATAGACAAAGGCGAAAACTGAAGCTTTGGCTTAGTTACTTTGAATATCCTTTTGAAAATGTCTTTCAGGCTTCTAAAATTCTAATCAATTGCCGACAGCCTTGGTCACCATGGCCTATCATGCAGCAGGAGCGCAGGTCGTATTTCATGACACAGCAACCTGAATGACTTTCTCCGTCAGGCTTTTGTCACCGCTGGCGTTCCAGTCCAACTTGAAACTCAGGGTTTGGCACGAAACGATCGGAAAAGACCAGATGGAATATCTCTACTGCCTTGGAAGTTAGGTAGGCATTTGTTATGGGACGCAACGTGTGTCGATACCCTTGCGACATCTCATCTTCTTAGCACAGCGGGTTGTGCGGGAGCTGCTGCCACAGCGGAGACTCTAAAACGGCGCAAATACGTAAATCTCGTAGGGGATTATGTGGATCTCTGCCTTTTCACCGAAAATTGTTCAGCCAATTATCACTTGCCAACTAACGTTTCGCAGAATTTTATTTCGCAGAATAATCATTTGCCAACTTGTGATATAATTTTGTTTTTATTTCCCAACCTCACAGTTGCCAACTTTACGTTTGGTCTTCCTTTTATTGTCGCAGTTCCTTTTTTTTTTTTGCGGGCGGAAATCCTCTTGGACAACCTCCGCCTGGGGAAAGGCGGAGGGGCGTGCCGGACTCTTACCAGCTAAAACCACCCCGGTGTCTCCTCGCACGTGCGTGCGGGGCCGCGGGAATCCAAATTCTTCCGCAGCCCCACACTAGTGCTGGCCGGGTCTGTCCGGGCCTCGTCTCCTGCACGGGGTAGTGAGGTGTTGAACTACCCCGTGCTTCGCCTCAGAGGCACGCGCCGTCACCCGCGCGCGCCTGCGCCTCGGGTCCATCGAAAAGGGGGCGAGGACTTCCCCAAGTCCCTCGCCCCTGGACCCATTCATGGGGGCCGGAAAAGGGCGTTGTCCGCCCTTCTCCTGCGCCCGGTGCGCCTTCTGCGGCCGGGGAAGGGAGTCGAGATCTCCCTCTCCCTTTTCGCAGTTTCCTTTTGCGACATTACGTCTTCGCAGAAGGAAACCACCGCGTCCCACGACTCTGCGCTACCGACCATCCTCCGCACTACGGCTGGCAGCGACAGATCGCCTCCTATTTTATTTGTGAGGACACGGCGCTGCTCCTCCCAAGCTACACACTCGGCGAGCGTGTGTTGCGCCGTGTCCTCCCCGCAATGGACGCAGTGGTGGCACCGAGCGTCCGGCTCCCTGTCTATGCGGCACAGGTACTTGCCGAAGCAGCCGTGCCCCGACAGCACCTGCGCCACCCTAAACGACAGGGAGCCATGCCTTCTCCCGAGCCAGTCATCGAGTACTGGCCGGAATCAGCATACTAACCTAACCTAACCGATTCCTTTCGATTTCACCTGAACTTCCCAAAACATCACCTGAACAGACGAAACGTTATTCGTCTAAAAGTTGTCTGGCCTAATAATTTGACAAAAGATAAATGCCCCAAACGTTTTTTGTCATTACAATAATCAGCTTAACAATAATTCTACCAAATAAAACGTTGTCATACAAAAATTTGACAATCGTTAGTCGTCAAAGTGAAAAATAGGCGAAACGTTGGTTGGCAAGTGATAATCGGCCAAACATTATTCGAAGCGAAAAGGCAGGATCCCGGATTATGTATTTGAGCCGTTTGGAGTCGAAACATTGGGGTCATGAGTCCAAGTGCTAGATCTCTCTATAGAGAGCTTGCGAAGAGACTTGTCGACGCCTCGCGTGACCAGTAGGCTGGTATGTATCTAGCACAAAAAATTAGCATTGCCATACAGCGTGGCAATGCTGCCAGTCTTCTGGGCACGTTTCCAATAGACGGCGATGTGGAGGACTTTCACGACTCACTTTGAATATATATTTTCTTTTATATTTATTTTTATATTTAGCAAACAAATATCAAAATAAAAGAAGGTGTTCTGGACTAAAAGAAAAGAGTAATTTTGGCGTATTTATGAAGTTAGAATCACCTGCTATTTACAAATATTATTTTAACATCATCATGTCAGCCTAGAGACGTCCACTGCTTTAATTGTTTGACACTGACCGGCTCACTTTTGTACACTCACAATAAGATGTCCATGGGTACACAGCTGCACTCGCGATTTTTCCACTCAAAAAGAACGCACGAAGCATAGCTACATACTCCCGTGCTATGAACTGATATTATAGGCCATCGCGTCGGGCAAACGTAGACAAACAAATAACTTTTGCAACGAAATTAGATACGCTTACTTTCGCTAGCAATTTAGCACTGTTTGTCACATCGTCGGGGCGTGGTGCAGGTGCAGAGGGGCGTGGGGGGGGGTTTGGAAATTTATCAATGGTTCATTTTACTATGATTGTGCGCGGGTCGGTCATCACGTATTTTTGTGGACAGTTTTGAGACAGTTTTGGGACTTGGTGTTTTTATTTTTTAACTACGTAAATATGATCAGTTAAAGATACTTAGTGCTCTGTTAATTTTTTTGTACTAATTAAAAAATAGCGGTGTATTTATAAGAAACTAGAGAATGCTCGCAACAGCGCCCGCACATTTCTCTTGATCCCGTGAAATATCCCTACGGTCCCCGAGGAAAACACATGGCAAAGTTTAGCTTCCTGCGCCCAGTTTACAATAGAAGAACCGCCCGTAATCTGAATACGATTAGGTCTCTTCTGTTTAGATCCACGCTATCTTCTACTCCTTCAGAGCATTCAAAATTTAAAGGTGACGCTGACGAAGTAACGCTAAAACCAATATTAAACTGAAATCTATCATGCTTTACTTTCATTAATTCTGTGTCTCGAGTGTAAAGGGATCAAACTCAAAAAACACAACTTTACACGGGCGGCAGAAAATCACTTTAAATTTGAGTTTTAGTCCTTCATAATTAAAAAAGTTTATATGTGTGTTCGTTGTTATAAAGAATTAAGCACACGATTGAAGATTTAAATAAAGTCTACCTATGCCTAGTTATCTGTAATGAAAAACAGCTTAAATAAAACAACTTTCATCCTGTTACACAAAACTTGAGTATGTGAAAAAGGGTCAAAGTAGAATTTGTCTCACTGAAATAATCACAAAACACAATTAAGAATTAGTGTAAAACGTAACTTTTACTTAATTGTGCAGTGCTTGATAAGTTACAATTTTAATTTGTGGGTTCATAAGGGTATAGAAATACATAAAAATATCATCATATCAAAATGGTTTTTAGAAAGTGTTTGTTAAAAGTAAAAAGGTACTAAGTTTTTATAACTTTAGTAATTATATTGAAATAAAAAATTAAAAGCTAACATTAGAATCAAACCTTCAGATTAGTAAGATCGTCTTGTGACCATTAACAATAAAACATTAAAAACGTTTGAATACGTAGTCATATGGAGAAATAATAAAAAAATCTAAACTTCTTCGCTTGATCTAAGATCTTCAAGATCGGGATCAATAATAGGAATGCTTTCTTTAATTTCATTGGTTTTTCTGGAGGCGAATTCGGATTTTAAGAGCAAACTGAAGTTGTAAAAGCTCTCATTACTCATCTCAATGACTTGTATAGCGTTTTTCTTTGAGACTGACTGAACAAGCTGATACCAGTCGCGTGGAACATGAATATCGAGTGATGTATTTCTTTTGGCCTTTTCGATCAAGGCGTGATCAACGTCACACTTCAGATGAGCGTGCCCTGGCACTAGAAATTTTATTAATGTTTAATACGCACCAAGTTCGTGACTTTTACCATTATGTACAAAACTGATTTATGGGTTACAAAACTGTTTTATGGTTGTAAAATGATCTATGTACAATAATACCTCTTATCACAAACTGACGTAGATACTGTGATATCGAGAATCGAGATCATAATGTAGTATAACCCTTTTACAGACAGGCGATTTATAAAAACTACTTATAATAAGGGTTTAAGTCTAATTATATCATTTTGAACTAAAAAAGTGTAATTTCACAAATCTTGATCCTTTTACACAAGATTATATCTCACCATCCAACCCACTTCGACAGTTGAAAATAAAAATATTTAATAGAGCAGAGCAAAATACATAACATGTCAAAATACATCCATATAAAGTCAAACTCAAGATTAACCCCTTTACACTAGAGACACAGAATTACCTAAACGTACATAAAAAACAAACACGCTAGTTAGTTTTGTTAGCAACATGTATATTTGCTGTTACAATCAAATTAAAAGTGCTATTCAATTATTCTGCCGTCATAACTTAAAAGGGCACAATTAACATTTTGTAAATCGGGAGAAAATCGTGTTTAAAATATTTCTTAGATTTTGTAAAAAATAAATTACGGTATGATAGTTATAGAAAATGTATGAATGGAAATAGTAGCGTCTACATGAGTTCTATAAGATGATTTACTTATTTTATTTTTATTTTCACTGTATTTATTCAATTATCTACATTTTCCATTTCAACCTAACTTAAAAATATTGTAAAATCATTAATATTACGTATAAACGGCATAAGCAACCAAATGTGACTTTCCACTCTAATATTTTGGGGAAAAAAGTTAAACATTTCTCTGCCGTGATAACGTTAAAGGGCACAACTAACATTTTGTAAATCAGGAGAAAATCGAGTTCAAACTATTTCTTAGTTCTTGTCAAAAATAAATTATGTTATTGTAGTTATAGAAAATGTATGAATGGAAATAGTAGCGTCTACATGAATTCTATAAGATGATTTACTTGTTTTTTTTTATTATAACTGTATTTATTCAATTATCTACATTTTCCATTTGTAAAATCATTAATATTACGTATAAAAGGCATAATTAACCAAATGTGACTTTCCATTCTAACATTTTGGGGAAAAAAGGTTAAATATTAAAATGAAAAGCCATATTAATTAAAACACATCTATCCACTTGTGACCTCTTCATGTAATCTAAACTAGATATGCCCTTTTCTAGTGCTATCACAAAAATAATTGCTCACTTGTGCCCTTTCAGGTTATGTTACTTTTGTTTATTGTGGTTATAAAATTATACAAAAAATATTAGCAGATAGGCCGTTTTCTCCTGATTCCAAATATGTATATAACTCAATTTCGAAAAAAATGTTAGTTGTGCCCTTTTACCTTATGACAGCAGTATTTGTAAATGAATATAAACTAAGAACCAATCATGAAGCAGGGCTTGTTCCATCAACATAAATATTGTTATTTTCTGATTGTATTGTAAATCCGTCGTACATTGGTGAAGACGCAAGTAATGGTAACATCTAACGGAGTACGCCGGAACTACGAACACACGATTGTAGATCGCGCTATCAAGAGTTTCACACGTGATTACCAATCTGTACTAATATAATAAAGCTGAACATTTTGTTGGTTTGTTTTGTTGAGCGCGAAAATCTCAAGAGTAGTTTCTGGTTTGATTTGAATTATTATTTTTGTCTTCTAGAAGGCGGTAGGCTATTTGCCACGGGTGTGAAGTAGTAGCCGCTGTACGCGGGTATAGCCGCGGGCGCAACTAGTTTAAATTTTATGCAAGTTCGCAACCAGATCCGCCTAGCCGTTGTTCAAAAGGCACGTTCACCTAGCCTAGTCACAGGGTCATCTCTGTAGCAGAAAAAACACCAACTAGTTTCTCCACATTTTTATCTATTTACATTATTGTTTACGTAATATATAATTTACATGATTGTTTATGTAATATATAACTTTCGTGATAAATTTTGTAGAGGTGTCATGTTGGAAGTATACGATACATAATTAACGACACTTAAGGCGCAAAGCATTTCATTTAATAGACTACACATACATTATTTAAAGGTACCTCATATGCGAAGTTTAATGTATAAGTAAGAGATATGAATGGTGGATTCGCAAGTGAGTTTAAAAAATAAAACTTTAGACTACGGTCCGGGTGGATGGATGAAACGGAACAGTTTAGAGAATGATCTAACAGCCCGTATGGTCGTTTAAGCAGCAGTATCGCGGCCTCTTTGCTTGATGATGATTATCATCTACACCTTTAGCGATAACCGAGGGAAGGTGCCCTCATACTGCCATGCTGAGGGTATTCGGTTCAAATCCACAGCGTGCACTACTGACTTTTCGAAGTTATGTGCGTATTAAATTGTTAATTATCTCTTGACTCGTGTCCTGGAGAGCGTGTGCTGAGAGCCACCGGACTTGCTTGTCACCAATATTCTTAACAATATTTATTTGGAATTGGTACCCTTGAATGAGCTGGTCCTGGAAGAAACTATGGAACCTCGCTAACGCTTTTGGTTGCGGAGATCAGACGACAGTTGCTCTGTGAAAAAGCTAATATTCTATCAAATCTGGCTAGACTTGACAGAGTATTAGCGAAAGCGTTGGTTACAACCGGGATACCGAGTAAAAAATATACTTAACTACTGCGTTACATTTGTTTTCATTTTATTTATAAAACATTGAAACATATTTTCGGGCTCGTAGCGATGTCCTTGGATCGCAACTGAGACGGCACTAGGATGATGATGATAATGACTGAATTTGATGTACAATCGTGTATTAAAATGAAAGAAATACACTTAGACGAAGCAGAACAAATATTGTTAGTAATTGTTCAACATAAATAAATGTTTGCAGAGAAACAATAACTAACATTTGCTAAAACACGTTTACACACGGAAAAAAAACTGTATAGTATCACTCAATTTTAAATATTTGGCCCGTGAAAAGCGCAGTATTGGATTTTATTGTAATACATTAAAAACGTGGGTGACCTACTAACACATTTGCGGCATTCCTGGCAATAATTTCATAACTTATGTTATAATAATATTTTATGACTAGACTTCGGCCTTTGCTATTTTACAACCACCCACGTGGAACTATTTTATCCCCTGCAAATGTCCTCTATTAGCGCTTCCCTACATCCTCCAAGGAAAACACATTCCATTGTGGAGGAATAAGGGTGTGGTGTTCCTCCAACTAGAGGGAGGATCCTCTAACCAGGCTGGGTGATAGTGCCTGGTAGACTGTCGGTCCGACGGACGTATTTGGAATGTTGTATATATACAACTCGGCGGGCGAACTCTGCATGCGCGATTCAGTACCTTGTTTTTCGTCGCATTGTGTCCGATAGATGTCGCCGTATTGTTGTTGTTGAGACTTCGTCGTCGTTCGCTAGCAGCTTCTTGGACCCAGTAGTTTCAGATTACTACTTATTTATTTTCTGAGGTTTCGATATCTGTTAATATAAGTGACTTTAGGAACATCAAACTAAGTACATTGATAAGCTTTCTATTTCTAAAATTTAAAAAAAAACATCGTCTATACTAATATTATGTACATGAAGAGTTGGGCGCGCTAATCTCAGGAACTTCTGGTCCGATTTGAATAATTATTTTTGTGTTACATAGCCCATTTATAGATTAAGGCTATAAGGCTATAAAACATCACACTATGAGCCACGAGAGCGGAGCAGTAGCCCTAATTAACGCGGGTTTAACCGTGGGCTATTTTTCATATTATTAGTCTTAGTCCATAGAATTGTACGCATACATACGTATACTCACGCTTTTTTCCCGTCGGGGTAGGCAGAGACAACGGAACGCCACTTGCATCTATCCTTAGAAATCTCTCGCGCTTCCTCTACATTCATTACTCTTTTCATACATGCTCGCTGGTTGCAGGTGCTTCGGACCTTGCCATTTTTTTAAATGTCCTCAGTCTGATCGACGAATGTCCGACGAGGTCTGCCGCGACCGACTTGCCCACACACGTTTGCCTCATAAATTTGATGCGTTACTCTTTCTCCACTCATTCGCTCCACGTGCCCAAACTATTTCAGCATTCCTTTCTCAATTCTTGTTATGACGTCTTCTTTCAGGCCACATCGCTCTCGTATTTCTATCAGAACTCTATCAATCAGTCTCACCCCACACATACTACACAGTGAACGCATCTCAACTGCGTTAATTCTGCTTTCATCCTTTTTTTGCCACACCCAACACTCACTATCATACATCAACGTAGGCACAAGTACTCCATTATAAACCGAATTACATAAAATAAATTGCACGGCCTGAAATAAATAAACATGAACGAACAGCGAAATTATTTAGTTTATTCCAAACTATTGTTGCATTGTTAATATACTTAGCCTATTTTCATGTATAATTAGGAAGTGCTAGTAAAACAATAACATATATACAGGGTGTAACAAGACTCTTAACTAAAACTGAAATCCCATGTTGTACCAATCACTACGAACATTTTTTACTTCGGCACCATACCTGGGAAATTACTGGTTCAGGAGATATTGAGGCTCAGAATTAGTATGGAAGTTTTCTAATTAGGTACAAAATCGATGCATTTACCCCGCCAATATGTTCTTTAGATGCCCTATTACTCCATGGATAAGTAGGTATTTCGAGCATTAAATGCGCGCGCTTTTAATTGCGGTTTAAAATATGAGAAACTCAAAAAAAAAATCGTTTCCCAGGTATTATTTTTGGTTAGTATGACTTAGCATGATGTCCACAACGAGTAGACTTCGGCTTGGTGATGGGTCTTGTGACATCCTGTATTGTTTATTAATAGATTTAGTTTGTATTGAAAATAAATTGCATATGATTTAAATATTTAAAAACCAGTATTTGTATTTGTGTAAGTACCAACATATATTATCAACTAGCCTTTGCCCGCGGCTTCGCTCATGTTAAATTCGGGGTAACACAAAACTCCTTCATCGTTCGATAGTAATTTTCATTTTAATTCTGTTCATAGGGACTAATAAGAAATATAACCGCAAGAAGTATTTAAAACATTTCTGTAAACAGTATTTTTAGAGGTCCGTAGTCAAAAATGGCTAAAACGGAATCCTTATAGATGCGCTATGTCTGTCAGTCTATCCGTATGTCACAGCCACTTTATGCCGAAACTATTCAGTTTACTCATTTGAAAATTGGTGGGTAGGCGTATTCTTTGAGCCGATTTACGACGTTATAGAAAATAAAAAAATAGAATATTAAGGGGGCTCTTCATACATGGAACTGATGTGGAAAATGGGTCGTTAAATATTACTTTGAGATTCCTAAAACCATTTTTCTCAAAGTCAATCGTTTTGAAAGATATACGGTTCCAAAGTGGTAAAATGGTGTGTGTCCCTCTAACTTTTAAAGTAAGAGAGTAACAAATCTAAAAAAAATATATGCTGTAGATCATTAAGAAAACTTCCAACGAAAATTGGTTTGAACGATATGTAGTCAGCAGTTTTTGAAATAAAGCACATCTTAAAAACCGCAAATATACCTTTGTCGTTTATACAAATACTATTAATAGTTAGTCGAAGATAATGGCTATGGTAAGTGGATACCTCCACTACGGAACCCTTGTAGTGTGTATGTATCTATGTTTAACATTATGTCCCTATGTGTGTTACACGTGTTTATAATACCAATTATTATAATAAATGACTCAGTTCTTAACAAGCAGTCAGAGCGTTTTATTCTCCTCCAAACACCTAACCTTACATGGCGACCCTGCCATGTTTGGTGATGGGGTGTCGGGTCGCAATGCAGGCGCACTGTGTGTCTGGTATAGACTGTCGTTCTAAGTGTACGTTGCGTTATTGAACTTTGTTCGAGGACTTTCAAAAACATTTACAATGTGCAATTCTAACACTCCAAAACGAGAAGAAGTAATAATAAATCAGAACGGCATTGGAGCTTCAAATGTGGCTAGTACCGACCAGCTACAATTTCACCTTTCTGCAATCAGCATTGTGATGATGATAATTTTGGGTCTATTGCTGATATTGGCTGCCTATTTCGCATACAAATGCTATAAGAACTGCCATTACACGTGGATTAATGACCAAATACTACGTCAAACTCTGAGAAACTCATATTCACGGCGTGGTCGTCGGGAAGCTGCAGAAGGAAATAGATGTTCGGCGTGTCATATCAGGTGTACGTCGTGTTCAAACAGTCCAGGGCGTGGTTCTTCACTTCCTAAAGAAGACTATGTGCTTAAACCGTGTGCGTGAATCGTGTGTCGTACCTAAAGAGATTCGTGGCGAGTGCGTATTGTGCGTAAAAGTGAACGAAAGCCAATGAAACTGCGTTGAACCATGGTAACCCGACTTATATAATTCTATTTATTAGTTATTAAGTATGCTAGTTATTTTTATTTCCCTTAAAAATGTCTTATTATGGCCCATGAACTCAATGATATATATGAAAAATTAAGAAAAGTTAAAGAAAATTTATTTAAATTAAGTTATGAAAGAAGGACGCCAGAGCGTTTGAAAGACAAGTTGAATGAAGCAAATATTGTGTATGATAGTTATTCTGATTTACTTCCAAGCATTTGAAACCAAGTAGATAATAAAATATTTAGCGGTGAAAGTTTATCTTTAATTAAATCGCATTGTGATAAAATTGCCGAATTATTTTCTCAAATACAAGAGTTTTGTAATAAGTTGCATATACCTGTAACTGATAAAAGTAGCTTTGAACTATTTGGTGAAACATCGAATCTCGAGTCCAAAATTTAGTTTAATTTAAAAGTTGCCCTGAGTTTGTTGCCTGTCATGAATAATGATGAGATGACGACTCGTCAATTAATAGATGGTATCGATTACCATAGCTCTACTTTAAAAACTGAACAGTGCAAATTAAGTTTAGTGAACTTTGTCTTAAAGAGTCGTCTCTCTCAACAAACAAAATTAAGACTTAAATCTAATTGTACATCTATTGATACATTACTCACTGATATGCGTACGATTCTTTTACCTAAAAAGAGTGCCGTCGCCTTGCAAAATAAACTTCAAACTTTACGACAAGATCAAAGGTCGATTAATAATTATGGTAAAGAGTTAAGCGAATTATTTATGGATTTGTCTATAGCGCAAGCCGAGGCCAAAACGGAAAATCTCAAGATTTTACAACCTTTAAACGAAAAGCAAGCCATTAAACGTTTTGCCGACGGATTACGCAATAGGCGACTCAGTACGATAATAGCTGCGCAAAAATTTGACTCCTTAAAGGACGCAGTGCAAGCAGCTATAGATGAAGAGACTATTGCAATGCCGTCTCAGTCTGAGAATCTTCTTACTTTTAATAGGAAGCGTAATTATTTTCAAGGTCAACATAATCGAGGTTTTTCTGGGACCTCCCGCCAATTTCGAGGTGCTTCCAGGTACAACAATTCCAGCAGGCCAACCGGCCATCGCGGTATGATTTTCTACCGTGGCCGTAGTCGTCCGTTCCAGAACTACAATCGAGGTCAGCCTAGACAGAATAGGGGTATGTACAATCATTCTTATAATAGGTACAACAACTCTAGAGGTCATCAGAGGCACGTGCAATGTAATGATGCAAATGTGTACGTTCTAAATGACGATGAACCCTCCAAACCCAAATCGACTGAGGATCTATGGTACGTGCGTGTGTACTAATATATATAGTCTAGATAGATCAGAAGGCAAGTTAAGCAGAGAGAAATGAAAGATAGTTTTTAGCTTAAAAACGTCACAGTTATATTGTCCACAAACACAGAAGAAAGTACAAAGCCAGTAAGCACACAATAGAAGAATAGTTTAGACAATAAGATAGCACGGAAAGTTTGAAATAACACAGAACATATGATTTTTACGATATACGCGATTTAAATTTAACGGGCGTCAGTGAGCGCGCGCGCAGCCTCACGGCATCAAGAGCGGTTGGAGACTTTCGTCGTCGCTCGCTAGATGGCCTCAGTTGTATGTAGCTACCGCTACAGATCAGAGCAAGTTTTTTCGTGAATAATGGGTTTGTATTTGCAAGTAATAGTAATTGTTGCATAGAATTATCATCATCATCATCAGCCCTATATATAAAATCTCCCACTGCTGGGCACGGGCCTCTTCTCACTATGAGAAGGGTAAGGCTATGCATAGAATTATACATAGGTAAATATAACTATTCCTTTTTAATTGACACCGGTGCTTCAATATGTGCAATTAAATATAAACATGTGATTGAATTAAATATACCGATCCATAAAGAGAGCATTAAGATAAGTGGCAATGGTGGTACAATAGAAGCAATCGGATATGTTTATTTAACTCTGAGTGATTGTTATGACTTAGGAGGACATTTATTTAAGCATAAGCTTTATGTTTTTAATTCTTTGCCCTGTATGGCGCATGCTATATTAGGACAGGATTTTCTTGCGAAATACAATGCCATATTAAATTATGGTTCTAGAACTTTAACATTAAATAATAATATCATAAATAATAAAGTAATTTTGCCTTTAAAGTCAAATAATTCAAGATTTTCTAGAAATTTAATTTTGCCGCCAAGGTCCGAATCAATCCATTACATACCTACTAACATGTCTGAAGAGTGTCTTGTTTGTTCGTCTGAATTACAAACAGGAATATTCCTTGCTAGCGTATTAGTTAAACCCGTAAATGGTATAATACCTATTTTAATCCTGAATACGAATGAGACTGAGGTTCACCTTGATACTATTGAACCAACTTTACATAAAATTAGTGATTACATTTTGTGTAATTTCGAAAAGAGCAGAAATTTGAAGGCAGGCCGTGTTAAAAAATTGTTTAGCTTATTCAATTTAAATCATTTGAATGACGAGGAACAAATCACGATTGAAAATATTAGTGCGAAATTTTCAGATATATTTTTATTGCCTGGTGATAAGTTAACTACAACAAATATTTATAAACATCATATTACTTTACAGCCCGATGCTTAGCCAGTTTTTTGTAAACCGTACAGAATACCATACTCTCAAAAACATGAGGTTAACAAGCAGATTAGTAACATGTTACGCGAAGGTATAATTGAACCATGTCAATCTGAGTGGTCGAGTCCTTTGTTATTGGTTCCTAAAAAGATAGATATTGCAGCTAATAAAAATTGGCGCTTAGTAATTGATTATAGGAAATTAAATAACTATATAAAGGATGACAAATTTCTTCTTCCGAATATTACAGAAATTTTGGATTCTCTTTCGGGTTCTGTATTTCTTAACTTACTTTTACTTACTTTACTTTTCAACTCTTGACCTTTCAAATGGATACTACCAATGTGACCTTGACCCCAAAAGTCGAAAATATACAGCATTTTTTCTGGGCAGTTTAAAGTGTCGAATAGCGTGGATGAAAGTACTGCATCCAAGTCAGGACAATACCAGATGACACGAATGCCAATGGGCTTGAAAACAAGCTTTAACGCATTTTCAAAAATGATGATTGTTGCAATGTCGGGTTTGACTTACGAAAAGTGCTTGATATATTTGGATGATCTTATAATTTTTGGAAATTCCTTAGAAAACCATAACAGATATCTCATAGATGTCTTTACTAGATTACGGCAGGTAAATTTAAAGTTAAACCCTCTTAAATGTAACTTTCTTAAAAAGGATATATTATATTTAGGACATATTATATCAAGCGAAGGTGTTTTGCTCGACCCTGAGAAAATACGAGCTTTGAGTAACTGGCCAGTTCCTAAAAATATTGACGAATTAATTAGATTTATCGCATTAGCCAACTATTACAGAAAATTTATTAAAAACTTTGCCGAAATAGCTTATCCCTTGACACAGTTAACAAAGAAAAATGCATTATTCATATGGAATCAAAACTGTCAAACCGCCTTCTCAACATTAAAGTCTATAATTTCGAGCCATCCTATACTTCAATACCCTAACTTTTCTAGTAACTGTAAATTCATACTACAAACTGACGCGTCTAAATATTCATTGGGCGCAGTTTTGTGTAATGACAATAGAAAGCCAATTGCATTCGCTAGCAGAAACTTAAATAAGGCCGAAATTAACTATCCCACTGTGGAGAAAGAGTTATTAGCCATAGTATGGGTGGTTAAGCAATTTCGACCCTATTTGTATGGCCGTTTGGAGAACTTTGGAGAATGAAGGTATGGTATGTAGAAATGATATTCTTGACTCCAGGATTCAGAATAATTTATTTATAATTTAGTGCTGTTTATATACAAAATGTACAACTAGGCTGAGCCAATCCAAATGCAGATAAATAGAAATGTAAAATGATCAAAACAATCAACCAATTAATTTAAAGTACAATCGGCCAATAATATTTGAGTTGAGTTTACGTAAGTAATCCGCCAGGTGGTTCATACGTCGCGCGAGCGTTTTCCCGCGCAAACGGAAACATACTTATACGGGTGGCATAAGCGCGGCGGCTCCATTTGCCGGTCACTCGTCGAGCGAAGACGTCGTGCGTTCGCGCGTCAGCGGGCACGGCGCGCGTCGACGCAATAATATTTGCAGAGCGAAGATTTCTTGGAATCGTCAGCGTGTGCATCTTTGAGTTCGCAAGAGAACTCTTCTTGTTTCTATTTAACGTTGCAAAAGTCTATAAAACTGTTCTTTTCAGAACAACAACAAAAGTCCTTGAACAGTCCTTGTCAGGACTATTATCACTGTTTCTATTTAAGCACTTAAGTCCTTTTCAGGGCTGTGTGTATCCATGTTTCTATTTACATATCACAAAAGTCACTGTAGGCACTGCTAGGTATAGGATAGCTACAGTACTCCCCTTCAAGCGAAGCGTACCGGCAGCTTGATGGTGCTACCGGAACGTGTTGTTTTGATGTTCGTTTGCGGCGGCGGCGTCGGCGTCGTAGAGTTCGCCGGCGCAGGTACTTGTTGTTTGGTAAGGTTATAATGCGGTAAGGTAACTTCGGTATCCTTGGTAACGGTAAGGTTATTGGTTTTCTGGGTAATGGTAATGTTGCTTGAAGGTAATATGTTGTTATGCTTTGCTGGTATATTATCACTATCTTCTAATACGACGTAAGCAGGTTTCAGTCGATCGATTGAAATGTTTGCTTGTCGGTCCGGTAATTGTACACAATACACTTTGTCTGTTCGGCTTATAACCTTGTAGGGTCCTTCGTAGGGTGTCTGTAGTGGCTTACGAACTGAATCTACTCGAACGAACACGTGACTGCAATTGAGTAGGTCTTTATGCACGAAAATATTTCTATTATTATTATGATGCTCGGTGAACGCTTGAGGTTTGTTGCTATGAATGATTTCACGTAGCTTCTCGACGTAGGTATAATCCATAGCTGTAGGTGTGTATGCGCTTGATGTGAAAAAATCTCCTGGTAGGCGTAAAATGCATCCGTAGGTTAATTCAGCGGGACTCACGCCGGTGTCAGTGCGCAGAGCGGCGCGTAATCCCAATAATATTGTAGGTATTTCGTCGATCCACGAGCGCGTGTCGGTGAGCTTTGCGCGTAATGCATTTTTGAGTGAGCGATGCCAACGTTCGATGATTCCATTGCTTTGCGGGTGGTAAGGAGTAGTTCGATTTTTCTTGATACCCATTAGTTTCATGAGGTTTTGAAATAGTTGGCTCTCGAACTGTCGACCTTGATCTGATGTTAGTGTAGCCGGGCATCCGAAGCGAGATATCCAATGTTGATAGACAATGTTCGCTATTCGATCAGCTGTTATTTCCTCTGTAGGTACGGCCTCAGGCCATCTCGTAAAACGGTCAATCATAGTTACGAGATATCGATGACCTTGAACAGTTGTAGGTAGCGGTCCAACGATGTCTATGTGTACGTGTTGAAAACGATCGGTTGGCGGGAAAGATGCGATGCTTGAATGGGTGTGACGATGTATCTTGCCTTTCTGACATTGAATACAGGTTCGCGTCCAGCGGCTGATATCTGCATTCATTGAAGGCCAGAAGTATTTCTGTGTTGTGAGCTTGCGAGTTGTACGGGTACCAGGATGACTTATGTTGTGAACATTGTTGAAAACTTCTTTTCTGTATGGCTCGGGGATGTATGGGCGAATATGTGACGTAGATGTTTCACAATATAGTTCGATGTCAGTATTAGGTATTGTTATTTTCTTGAGCGCGAGGTGATCGTCGCGTAGTAATTGTTGTATAGTGCTGTCTCTTTCTTGCACTGTTGCTATGTCGTTGTAGTTGATAGCGGACGGGCAAGTTATGGTTGCTATGCGACTAAGGGCGTCTGCGACGATATTTTGTTTACCGCTTACGTGCCTTATATCGGTGGAGAAAGCGGAAATGAATAATAATTGTCTCGTTCGCTTCGGTGTCTCGGTGGTGGAGTTGATCTTGCTCATTGCGAATGTTAGCGGCTTGTGATCGCTGAATATAATGAGATGACGTCCTTCGAAAATTTTTCGGAAATGTTTGACGGCCATGTAAATAGCTAGTAATTCTCGATCATAGGTAGAATACTTCAGTTGCGCGTCGTTGAATTTCTTAGAGAAGTATCCGAGCGGCTGCCATGTTTCGTTTAAGTATTGTTGAATTACGGCACCGGCTGATGTGTCCGATGCGTCACAGAATAGAGCGAGTGTTGCGTGGTGAGATGGATGAGCAAGTAAAGCTGCGGTGATGATGCTTGCTTTACATTGTTCAAAGGCTTGTGTTGCTTCGTCGGACAATGTGATTGCAGTTTTATCTCGTTTCTTCACGTTGTGTAGGTATGAATTCAATGGTGCTTGTAGTGAGGCGGCGTTGGGAATGTGATCGCGGTAGAAATTTAACATTCCTAGGAATCTCCGTAGTTCTTCTATTGTCTTGGGTTTGGGGTAATCAGTGATAGCTTTGATCTTTTGTTCGGGAGGCTTGATACCATCTTTTGATACATGATAACCGAGGAACTGAACTTCGGACTTGCCTAGGTTGCATTTAGCGGGGTTGATGGTGATACCATGTTCTTCTAATCTCTTCAGGACGGTGTGGAGGTGTTCTCGATGCTGGGTCTCGTGTTCCGAAGCGATTAGTATATCATCTATGAATGGATATACGAAATCTAGTCCTCGCAGTACTTCGTGAATGTAACGTTGAAACGTTTGTCCTGCGTTCTTCAAACCGGGACACATTCGCGGGAATTCAAATAAACCCATTGGTGTGATAATAGCGGTTTTCTCGATGTCCTCTTCTCTTATGCTCAGTTGTTGGTAGGCTCGGTTGAGGTCTATTGTTGAGAAGATAGTCTTGCCTGAGAGATGATGTGTGAAATCTTTGACGCGTGGAACGGGATAGCGATCGGGTTTTGTGATAGCGTTGAGTCGCCGATAGTCTCCGCAGACTCGAATGTCACCATTCTTCTTCGGGACGATGTGAAGCGGTGATGACCATGGACTCTTGCTTGGCCTGCAGAACCCTTGTTCAATCATATTTTCAAACTCTTTCTTCACGATTTCATATCGGTGCGGTGGTATGGGGCGAGCGCGGCTATGTATTGGTGGGCCTTCTGTTTCAATGTAGTGTTGCACGTTGATAGAAGAGCTTAACTGCATTGAAGTGAGACGTGTGATGCCGGGATATTGCACTAAAATGTCGTGATACGACTGTGACTTGTCGATGGTGTACACTGTAGGCATGTTTGAAATGCGAACTGGGGCGTTGACCTTGAGATTCGTGACGCCGTCGATCAATCTCTTGTTTTTCAAATCGACGATAAGTTGGTGATGTTTGAGAAAGTCAGCGCCGAGTATAGGTCTTGAAACGTCGGCGACAATGAACTTCCATTTGTATGGGCGTCGTAGGTTGAAGTCGAGCGTTAATGTTTTCTCACCGTACGTAGCTATAGTTGTGTTGTTAGCCGCATATAGTTGGAACGATAGTGGCGTTGCGACTTGTCCTTTCTTTCTAGGTAGTACGGATATGTTCGCACCCGTGTCGACCAGGAAAGATATGTTGGAGTTACGATCTGTTATGTATAGGCGGTGTGAGTTTTCTTGAACGCCAGAGTCCGCCTCCGCTAACGTTCGGCCTAGTTTTCCGACTTCTTATTGAATGTGCAAGGTGACGTGCAGCGTTGAGCTTGTTCTTTGAAACGTCGATGATAATAGCAGAAAGGTGATGGTGTTGAGTCTCGACTGCGTTGTTGCGATGGACTTCGGTTGTAAGACGGGTAGCGGTTGCGGCGGTAACCGTTGTATTGGCTGTGCGGTGGTCTTGATTTCAATTCGGCTATTTCTAATGATAACTTGCGTAGTTCGGTGACAAGGAATTGTAGGTCGGCTGTCTGAGTTGGTGGTGATGTCGGTGAGGTTATCGTTTGGACGGCTGAGATGTGAGGTGCAGCTGGTGGCGTCTGTTCCATCATTTTGTCGGCGAGTAACGCTAACTCTTCTAACGACGACTTTGAAACCGACCATAAACCACTTATTTATTTATGTATTTGGCATGCGAGACCCATCTAGTCGTCTTATGAAGTTCAGACTTTTACCTGAAGAGTACGATTTTATCGTAGAATATAATATAAAAGGATCCACAAATATTCCAGCGGATTCAATGTCACGATTACCAATAATATCAACCGACTTAAAAAATATGTATGAAAGTATAATCACGGTCATGACACGTTCGCAACATCGGAAACTGATTGAGTCGCAACATTCTCCAGATGCTATGGGTTCTTCTGACGATTGGCCTGCGCAACCAAGAGTCGTGGAGGTTCATAGTAAATCGAGAATGTCCGTAGAACTTAAATTTATAGAATATAATAAGTTAAATAACCTACGTAGGACTAATGAGATAGACTTAGAAAATAATGTATTTTGTTATTCGTCATCGCGAATGACGTTATTTATAAATCCAGTTACCCGATCACAATTGACGCCAGCCGCATTTGTGAGGGAACTAAAATACTTTTGTGAGAAAATAAACGTGCACGAATTAATTTTTGTAAGAAGTCAAATTTACGATGAATTTATTAAGAAAGTATTTACAGAGATTAAGTTGTATAGAAATTGGACCGGTCCACGAATATGTATTCTAAATGACGTCAGAATTATTGAAGATAAAGACGACCGAAAAGTAATATTAAATGATTTTCATGTTTTACCAACAAGTGGCCATGCTGGTATAAGACGAATGTACAATAACATCAAAAAATATTACTTTTGGCCAAATCTTGAAAGAGACGCAAAAGAATTTATACGGAAATGTGATAAGTGTCAAAAACAAAAACACACTTCTCATTATATTAAAGAGCCGTTGGTGGTCACAACTACAGCCACTTCGGCGATGGAAAAAGTTTTTTTAGACGTAGTAGGACCCTTAGATCGCGATAGTTATAATAATTCATATATTGTAACCATCCAATGTGAATTAAGTAAATATGTAGAAGCTTATCCTATGAGATCTAAATGTTCTGAGGAGATAGCAAAAAATTTTGTTAGTAATTTTATACTTAGATTTGGTATCCCCGCTAGAGTAGCTACTGATAGAGGCACTGAATTTTCATCGTCTGTTTTTAAAGAAACATGTAAACTTTTAAATATAACTACTTTAAATGCTACGGCATACCATCACGAAACAATAGGTTCACTGGAAAATACTCATAAAAGTTTGGGTAATTTTCTGAGAATTCAAACGAATAACCATCCAAGTTCATGGAGTACATGGCTTCCCTTTTGGTGTTTTGCCTATAACACCTCAGTGCATACCTCTACTAAATTTACGCCGTTTGAACTCGTATTCGGGAAAAGATGCAAAATACAATCCAATCTAAGCAAAAAATCAGTAGATCCTCTTTATAACTATGATAATTATCCCTTAGAGTTGAAATACCGATTACAAACATCGCAAAAAGAAGCATATGATAATTTATTGGAAAGTAAATCACTAAGAAAACATAGACATGATCTAAAGTGTAATCCTATTACATATAAACAACATGACTTGGTACTAGTGAAAAACGAGACTGGAAACAAACTTCAAAGTATTTACAACGGGCCGTATTTAGTTATCAAAGATGTTTCACCAAATGTTGAAATATTAAAAGACAATGGAAAAACTGATTTAGTTCATAAGAATAGGACTAAGTTATATTACTCATAATATTGTTTTATATAATTAAATCTTATTTTTTGACAATATGTTATTTTGCCATTATTTTCTTGATGTATACCTTTGTTAATTATTCATGTTAATCATAATGTACTTTTCTATATACAATTTAATCATGAATGTAATCGTAAATATACCTAAATATGTTTTTTATATTAATCTTGAATGCTCATTTAAATAAATTAATACTATCGTATTTTTTTATTTTTTCCTTCCGGGGAAGGTGTAGTGTGTATGTATCTATGTTTAACATTATGTCCCTATGTATGTTACACGTGTTTATAATACCAATTATTATAATAAATGACTCAGTTCTTAACAAGCAGTCAGAGCGTTTTATTCTCCTCCAAACACCTAACCTTACACCCTTCATGAGCGAGTCTGACTCGCAATAGCGAATAGCTTTTATAATGTTTCGTCCTGGGTGTTACTTGTAGCCGTTTGCCATTGCAAAGCTTTGAAGCATTAAGATTCCGCATTAACAGGACTGGAACACCAACGTTCAGTCTCAAGTTACGTGAAGGTACTCCTCATAATTGTAAGGAGTTCAGAAACTCTATAGGGTACGAAGTAGTAGGTCAGTATTCATGACATTATCTACCGAAAGGTGATCAACAATATCACTTTGCACACAGTCAAATGTCAAAGCCAGGGTGCGATATATCTCTATACACACTTTCGCATCTATGAGTAAAGAATATTGGTTCAGCCGGTTTAGCGTGAAATCGGTACATACATCCATACACATTTTCGCATTTATACCTAATATTAGTAGAGATTAGCCAAGGCTGTTTCAATATTTATTAGTTTATATTAAGTAAGCGAACGAAGTAATGACAGTGCACCACGACAATGTATAATATGACAGTACTGACAGATATACGATAGCACATACGCAGCACTCAATTATTACAGTACATGCGTTCTTGTTCTTACTGTCAATAGGTAGTAGGTTAGTCCCTACAAACTTCGACCCTCTCTAAAATCCCTCCCAGATTAGGTATTTTTGCAACTAATTGTATCCTATGTGTTTTTCCTGGTTCTGTACCTCCCCACCAATTTTCGGCCAAAACGGTTCAGCCGTTCTTGAGTTATAAATAGTGTACTAACACGACTTTCTTTTATATATATATAGATCGATATCTCATCATACATAATATAGGTATCAATCTAGCGCGGTTTTACCAACGTTATTTTCGGTATCTCGACAATAGCCACCTACCTGGTCAAATTATAACCTATATGTAGTACAGAGTCCTCTATCGTCCAGTGATAGTCCCATTATCATCCTGTTCAGCCGTTTTAGAGACAAACGACAAGTCCAGTCAGTCTATGAGCGCTACAGCTGCGATCTAGTGATTAATTTATCATATTGTACGACCAGAGGTAAAATAAGTTATTAAATGCGATTAACATCCATTAAATAAACTTGTATAATGCTTCGCTTAATCCCCTGCAGGTCTATGACGTCAGAAAGAGCATCTATGTTTGGAATCATAAAGATACATCAAACTAGAATAATAAAGCTTCACGGACACGGACAGAACCTCCACTAAAATTATATGTACGTAGCTTTAGATACTTGCACAATTGAACGGACTCCGCCGATATGAAGACAGACTGCACAATGAAAGCAGTTTAGTAGTGGTGACTTCACTAAAAACTATGCAGTCAATAAATATATCACCTACTAGAGAATGTCTCGCGCACATTATTTTTTTATTTAGTTTATCCGTTTCTTACCAATGACGTGGGAATTTCAGCAAGTACCTTCTTAGTGCACCCTTACACACCCCAAAGAACATATAGTAATATGTCAAATTCCAGCTTGTCGTGTGTGCATGTGCGTTGTCTGTCCAACACACAGTTACACAAGTCTTTTACAGGCTTACAGTCATATAATACATACTTACAGCATGTCTTAATTAAACAACTTTTTGTCTTTTTTACTTTTGATAGCAGCCACTACTGCTTTTTAATACTTAAGGTCTTAGTCTATTTACAGTAAGAAAGAAATTGAATGGAAATCTACTACATTAATATAAGAAGTACATATCTTGAACATTTCGTACGCTAGCATACAAAAGTACGTTTATACCCAGTGGACGTATATTTCTATATACTCCATGGAGTCCGCTGGGTAATGTAGACTCACCATACTTAATGCTCAAAATAATTCATGAAGGTAAATTTTAAATGAGGTAAAGTCAAACCTTGAAACCGAAACACGTGTTAAAATTTCCTTAAGATGCTTATACAGTTGAGAAGGATTTATTTCCTTGGGTTTAAATGTTAATACCCTTATTAATGGTAGAAGAACGTCAATACTTTATTAAGAAAAAATGTATTTAAGTATTGGGGAATCCAAGTATTCATAATCTAGCAAATGAAACACCTAAAACAGTTATAATCTAATATGACGGTTTATGTTTCTAAGTCGATTACCTGCACTGAAACATGCGGTCTACTCTTAAAACTTTAGGTATTTTTAATTACCATTATACGCAAAAGTATTTCAGTTTTATAGATATGTATAAACTTGATTAAACTTACCACGAAAACCAGCTATACAAATCCAGTTACAAGTCATTAAAAATGGGTAAAAATATCTGTGAGTATGTATAAAAAGTACAAATAAATACAAATTGTTTGATATCTAAAAGACTGACTGTCATTAACACTTATTAATAAATGTGATATCTACTTATTTGTTTCATTTTTACCTTTAGTACGTGACTGTACCACAACCGCAGGTACGGAAAATAAATATCTAATTAGTAGAGTAAATGGGAAATATAAATTATTTTAAATAAAAAATAGAGCAGGGTACGAGTAGGCACCACAAAAATTTGAGGGTACTAGTGGGCACAGGGTCCGAATTTCAGGGGACCAGTGGGTACCGACCCTTTTAAAAATAACTATTGAAGTAAGTAGTTACCTAAACTGGCGGTGTAGGTATGTTATTCAGAATATCGCGAGTTTCGTCACGAAGCCATTACAGATTCCGTAGCGCTCTCGACTTAAGTACCTACCTCTGAGAAAGACTTTACTACTTGATCCCCAGTTTAAGTTTCACCCGCATCGTCATGCTTTCTACGCACCCTTTTATATAATCATTTTATATATTTAGAGACACATGTGTAGAATGTACGCAATTTTGATTCTTAAGGTTTAGTTTTTAATTAGATAAAGCGAATATCTCCATAAAATTAGTAAAAACTAGTACCTATGTAGTCGATTCGTAGTCGTATCTGGCTATCGATTTTAATCAATAATGATCAGAAAATTCACTTAGATTGTTTAGTAATGATATTCATTAAAAAATCATATAATGTTGACATATATGATTCGGCGCCGCTGCTGCAACGACGGAAACCCTCAAACGGTGCAAATACGGAAATTTAGTCGGCAATTACATATTTGAGCCGTTTGGGGTAGAAACCCAGGCCCATGGGGTCCGAGCGCTCGTATTTTGTACCGAGAAATTTCGAAACGCTTGATCGACGTCTCACGTGACCAGAAGGCTGGTTTATTTTTTGCTCAAAGAATCAGCATTGCCATCCAGCGTGGCAATGCTGCCAGCCTTCTGGGCACGTTACCCCATGACATTGATGCGGAGGTATACTACGACGCCTAAACGCCTCGTGCCTTGCATTTTGTAAGAATATATTATTTTATTTTCTTTTTAATTTAGTTATAGGTTTATAAGTATAGTTTTAGCTGTAAATAGTAATTAAGTAATAGTTAGTAAAAATGTAATTAGTTGTAAAATAATTTAATTGAAATAAATGTTGACATAGTTTACATAGTATTAACTGAGGTTTGGAGGCTTATAGAATCGTGGTTTTACGTATAATCCGATTATATCCTTTTTAAAGAACATTGTGTGAACCATATTAGTGACAGTTTTTGGCCGATTTACCTTGGTGACGTAGCTTGCGCCATTTTGCATACCATCTGTTACAATATACCTGTGAATGGAAAGCGGTGACACGAATACACTGGGCTTTTACGCAGTGAAGGTGTTTCTCTAGAATAGCTTTTATCCTAACATACAATAGCAATCTTAGTTTATAATCTTCGTAGAAGGATAAACAGATTATACTGAGGTTTGACCTGTAAATACATATGTTTACAAAATTTGAGGTAGGTAATCTCTCTGGCATACTATGTTCTCTGAGAACAGATTGTGGTAACAAAATAAGATGTTTAAAGGTGTAAATCGTAAGTTATATTGCACCAGATATATTTTAATACTACTGCATTATCATATAAGTTTTCTAAACATATAAAACACAGGACCACAGCTGGGTTGCATTTTAATACAGTACCGTGAGAAGTTTAAGTTACACAATATCGTAATATTTACACTAAGTTCTGTAATACCCAAAACTTTCAGCAAACTTGCGTCCGACTTAACCGAAAATATAACCGAAAATCTTAATTAAAGGTTTAAGGTAAGGTTTAAGGCGAGATAAAAACTTCTGCGCGTAATCTTTATAAATATATTTCTTGTGTGCGTGTGTATGTCACTGAACTCCTCCTAAACGACTGAACCGATTTTGATGAAATTTTTTGTTTGTGTTCAAGAGGACTTGAGAATTGTTTAGATTCACAATTTAGTCCACTGGAAAATGTTTTTTGTAGTTAATTTTTAATTTGTAAATAGTTGTTGATTTTGGAATGTTTCACATTGAAACCGACCGACTGCGCTACCATCGCAGTGTCAAATCTATATTAATAATTTCGTCATGGGGTACGGTAGACTCGATTGAAACCTTACCGGAATAATAAAGAATTAAAAAATAAAGATTTCGAGTCGTCAACATACATCCGCAAAATTCGGATTGTCGAGTATTTTGTTAAATTCTAATGGTTCTGACAGACAAATCGCAGTCGCCATATTGGCCACTATCGAAACGTCACTGATACTTGATATCATTTTGAGTACTACAACATCTTAGTACTAAGTAGTTTGTATGTAGGTATGTGTAAATACTTTTTGCAGTCATATTTCTTAAACAGTTAAAAACGACATTTTTATTATAGAAGTAACCGCCCAATAAATTGAGAGAGGAGATTTGTGATGCCCCGAATATAGATGCTATAAGTACTATAACACTAGATAACTCCGAATTTACGCGAGCAAAGCCGCGGGCAAAAGCTAGTAAAATAATAAAATAAGGTATGTAACAAAACTCAACAAAAGTTATAAGATTTATTCGTGCTATTAATTGTCTGTTTGCCAGGAGACAGAGCATAATAATACTGTAGACGCAAAGTGAAATGTTACGCTTGGGGCTACGAGAAAGCGATGAAATCTACCAAGTTTTTATTCGGAATAAAAATATTTATGACCATAATGTTAACGGCGGTGTCAAGCGGACTGTTACAAAAAACGTTTATCATAATCCAGGCCACGGCACTAGAATTTTATACGTTTCATACCTTGTGACGGGTAAGGAAATTGAAACGTCCGTCTGTCTGAGGACACTAAAGGCCTAAACTTTGGCTAGGATATCCGCCTGTATCTGGGCTAGCTAGGATATCCTAGCCAAAGTCAAAACATTTCAACTATATAATTGTACAAAGTACAGTTCATACAATATTAGGGAAACTGTTATTATGGGTGGCTTTCACATACGCAACTTGAGATTGATTTTGATTGAGTTTGAGTTTGAGTTTAAACAATTTACTAGCTGATCCGGTGAACTTCATACCACCATATATTTTTATATTTTCATACAAACCTTTTTCTGACTATAACGCCCACATAAAAGAATTTATCCAATTTGGTGCAGTCGTTTGGAAATTATGGGCGTGCAAACAAATCGGGGTGTTTCATTTTTATTAATATATCGTCAGCTTATTGCAAGAACTCATTAACTGCAAAAAAATACTAAATACGTTTTTAAGGTAGTAGAGCCTTGCTGATTTCAGCATGAATGGGCCGGCTCGACCGGGGAAGTACTACCCTCTAACAGAAAATCGAAGTAAAGTAACAGCACCTAAACTGTTGCGTTTCGTCCGGTGAGTGAGAGTGCCGGAGGCCCTATCCCCTATTCCTTCTCCCTCATCCCTCTCCTCATCCTATCCTTTTTCCCAACCCCAAGGGGCGGCAACGCACTTGTGACTGCTATGGTGTTGCTTGTGTTCATGGGCGGCGGTAATTGCTTACCATCAGGCGATCCGTCTGCTCGTTTGCCACCTATTAACATATAAAAAAACTCTAGTGGACTTCTTTTGACACATTCTACAAAAGGCAAAAGCTCACTAATTTCTATGTAGTCAATATTTTAGGCGTTACGGCCTTGCCATTAAGTCTATAACTGCAACTTTGGAAATCAGGCATTTACAAAAAATCTATTTTTATTAAATAGATAAGTATTAAAATAACAACATTCACATTATACAGAACTCACTAATACCATGAAATTAACTTTATCCAAACAAGTGTAGCATAAATAGCTTAGAATTAGGTTCGATAAAGTTCATTATTTGTATTTAATTACTTTCCGTTATGAATAATTGAGCACAAGTGCACAATAAGTAATGTTAATGAATTTTATCGAAATGAATCTTATATAAATCATAATATTTAAGATTTCCCTAAAATCATTTATTGTTTTAAGTTACTTTTTATTTTGACGATCACATAATTTCATTTAATACAAACATACATAGACTCACGCCTGTTTCCCAGAGGGGTAGGCATAGACTACGGAACGCCATTTGCAACAATCCTGACATATCTCTCTTTGCTTCATTCACTCCCATCGAATTTCTCATGCATGCTCATCGATTAAGGGTACTTCTAACCTGTCCTTTTTTTAGGATGTCTCCAATCTGGTAAGAGAACGTCCATCTAGGTCTTCCTCTTCCTCCTGTCCCATTCACACTTGATTTATATAATTTCTTGGTCAGTCTTTCGTCATCCATCCTCTCCATGTGTCCAAACCATCTTAGCATACCTTTCTCAATGGTTGACACTACATCTTCTTTTACCCCACAACACTCTCTTATCACACAATTCTTTACTCTGTCGTTCAAAGACACTCCACACATACTTCTCAGTGCTCTCATTTCTACGGCATTTATTCTACTTGCATGTCTATTCTGCCATACCCAACTTTCACTACCATACATAAGTGTAGGTACTAACACCCCTCTATGCACAGCCAAACGTGCCTTTTTGGACACGTTTTGACTGTTCATAAAAGCATTTAAAGCCTTCATATAATTAACATGGGTTAATAGAATATAGTAACTTCTTGCAAGCTACGTGGATCCTCGTTTCGACAAGCTACGGAGTCTTGTAATTAATCCATCTTAAAACTTAACGCAACTCATCACTTTCCAAACTGCACTCCTTCCAACCTTATTTTGGTGTCTTGTCCTTGTTTCGTTTACAAGCATGGTCAATGTACGGCAGATGCGTTCTCTTATCAAGACCTAGTCGGCAACTATTGTGTCAGCCGTAAAATGTTCCTTCCCATCCTTGATGAAATTCTTCCAGTCCTTTGTCACATCCTTAACCATTCCATAGCCCGTGGTGTCTTTCAATCAAGTTGGAAAGATGCACTAATAATTCTTTTACCTAAGAAACCAAAACCATGGTCCTTCTCCGATTATCGACCCATTTTCGAGAGTGTTTGTGGCAACACTGAAGTGACCAGCTGGTTTGATTTACTCGTAAAATTTTAAGTGTTATTTTAATATAATTATTGCTTTTAAGTTATCCCTAGGCTGATAAATCAATAAGTAATATTATAAATATCGTGTAGAAAAGATGAGGATGTTGAGATGGATGTATGGGGTGACAAGGATGGATAAAATTAGAAATAAGTTTATTAGGAGAAGTCTGAAAGTTGCACCGGTGCAAGAAAAGTTGAAAGGAAATCGTCTATCGTGGTATGGGCATGTGATGAGGAGGGATGAAAATCATGTGACTAGAAAGGTGATGAAGATGAGAGTTGAGGGATATAAGGCAAGAGGAAGACCAAAAAAAAGATGGATGGATTGTGTGAAGGGTGACATGAATGAAAAGGGAGTGAATGATGAGATGACGTCTGATAGGAGAGAATGGAAGAGAAAGACATTCTGCGCCGACCCCAAGTAATATGGGAACAGGGCAGGCAGAAGAAGAAGTGTAGGAAACATAACTTGTTAATTTAAAGTGTAAATATTGTGTTTTCTCGTACAAATAAAATCGTTGACAGTTAACCGGCGTAAAGATTGTATTTGAAAGTCATTCAACAAAAGGTAAATTATAATTAAATGCTGTAAAGTGATGTGAATCACAGTTTCAAAGTTTACTTTTATTATTTCTCTTATATAGAATCTCATATTTCTTCATTCATCTCTCTATTATCTTGCTTTCTTCGTTATTTTATCTTCTCGTGTTAAATAATCAGCATGATGACCCGCAGTAAAGCCCTTGCTCGCCTGGAGGATTCTAAGCTCCAACTGGCTTTAAATAAATTAAAGGAGTCGAAGGAGTTGTGTGATCGACTGATGAGGGAGATAGATGAAAGTGAGGATGAATTATTAGTTATAAGTCAAAGTCAAAGTCAAAGTCAAAATCCTTTATTCATTTAAATCACAAAGTGACACTTATGAACGTCAATTTAAAAAAATAATTACTTAAAGCTTCTACATTTACATTTACTGCCACGTTCGCAAAGCAATAGGTAGAACCATGAGAAAGAACGGGCAATAAAACTCAAGGTTACTCTTTTTCATCGCCAGGTTTTGCATAATACATACAAATTTAAATTTTGTAAGGTGCTGCAACTGTTTCACCTTCTATGTCATTTGTATATATTTACTCTACTTAATACTCAAGCATAATGTAGTAAAATTTTGATGTTCATTTAATTAACCTCCTGAGAATTGACATGGTGAAACAGGAGCATCCACTTACATTAAGTACCTAACAATGCAGGCAATCCGCGCAAATGTTCAGAACCATGATAGAAATGATACAGTTTAATATTAAAAATGTAATACCAGCCCGTAAGACCGACATCGACCAGTCATCGCAAGTAGCACCCGTTCACGAGTATGACGCATGGGCCAGCCATCATCCCTCTCGCCATATCAGAGGGACAGGGATGACCCGACACACGACGCCACCACAAGAAATGACATTTTAGTGAGCATGACGACAACGGTACACGAACCGGCAGTAATTAACAATCTGTTGGTATACTGACCATGAACACGAATTACCTGCATTTTCCAGATCGTTAATATTATCATAAATATGTGGAACGCGTGCAAAATGCAAATGTAGTACCTATATTTGATTGATTGACATGATACTTTTTGAAATATAACCACCAATCGAACTGATTGGCTACACGATTATAATACATTATAAAAAAAATAACAAATAAAAATATCTAACGAGATGAGTGACATTTAGTAATGTGGTGGCGATTCCAAAAACTATCATTTACATGATTTTAATTGGAATGGAATAATATTTAATTACATGTCAAGAAACTTATCATCTACCTATTTACTGTATAATATATGAATTATGAAACATTATTTCCAAGCGCATTTGTCATTCAGATATTCATTTAAATTATAATATGCCTTTTGCATTAGGTCATTTTTAATCTTTATCTGAAATGCGTTAAAAGGCAGGTCCAAAATACTTATCGGTATCTTGTTGTAGATACGTATACTAAGTCCTATAAAAGAACTATGAGTTTTGCACAAACGAAAATACGGAACACATAATTTATGTCTATTTCTTGTATTTATAGAGTGTATATCACTATTCTTTGAATATGAATTTATATTTTTACGTACATGCATAACACTAGCATAAATATACTGAGACGCTACTGTTAGAATACCGATTTCCTTGAATCTTTCTTTGAGCGAAACTCTTGTCCGTAATTGGTAAATGGCCCGAACTGCCCTTTTTTGCAATATAAAAATACTTTCGATATTAGCAGCTCTACCCCAAAGTAATATGCTATAAGACATAACACTATGAAAATAGCCAAAATATACCAATCTAGCCGTATCGACATCTGTTAAATTGCGCACCTTCTTAATGGCATAAGCAGCCGAACTAAGTTTCGCTGACAGATATGTAATGTGTGCGCCCCATTGTAACTTCGAATCAAGTGTCATTCCTAGAAACAATGTAGATTCAGTTGTTTCCAGTACATCACCATTCAAAACTATGTTAGGACCAAGGTTTCTGACGTTGGGCAAAGCAAACTTAACACATTTGGTTTTTCTGGCGTTCAGTACTAAGTTATTTACAGTAAACCATTTAGTCACCTGAATAAGAGCACTGTTTATTTCGGTAAAGTTTTCCTTATTTCTATCTACTTTAAATATCAATGAAGTATCGTCAGCAAACAATACCACGTCACAAATATTTCTCAGGTAAAATGGCAAATCATTTATGTAAACTAGAAACAGGAAAGGCCCTAGGATACTACCCTGCGGCACTCCCAATTGTACTGGTACGCCACTGGATTTTGAGCCATTTATTTCTACACATTGGATTCTGTTATTTAAATATGCCTTAATAACATCCAATGCTTTAGTCTGGACACCGTAATGTTTAAGTTTGCATAAGAGCGTATCATGGCAGACACAATCGAATGCTTTCGAAAGGTCGCAAAACACACCAATAGCATTCTGAGAGTTCTCCCATGCATTGTAGATGTGTTTGAGTAAAGCTACTCCTGCATCCGTCGTCGAGTGACCCTTAGTAAAACCATATTGCTCAGTATGAAGGAGGCTGTTTAAATTAAAGTGCTTCAGAAGTTGCTTGAGTATTATCTTTTCAAAGATTTTACTAAAAGTAGGTAGTATTGAAATTGGCCTATAATTACTAGGATCAGTCTTACTGCCGGATTTAAACAGAGGTATTATCCTACTATGTTTCATTAAATCTGGAAAATCGCCTGATTCTATACACTTATTGAACAAGTTACTTAGATAAGGTGCTACTATATCTATTATACTTTTCAGAATCTTCACAGATATTCCCCAGAGATCACCCGTATTCTTAGATTCTAGAGATTGGAAAGTGTTTATAATGTCAGTAGAACTAATAGGACTGAATTTAAATAATACATTACATTTTTCTACACTAGATTCTAATAAATTTACTGCGACTGAAGCTGATGAGTTTAGACCTATAGTAGTAGCAATAGGTATGCTAGCAAAAAAATTATTGAATGCGAGTGCGACTTCCTCGTCATTATTAATCATTTTATTATTATCTAGCAAGTTAAAATTGGTATTCCTAAAGGTTGCCTTGCCCGTTGCTTCGTTAATAGCTTGCCATGTGGCCTTAACTTTATTAGAAGAGTTTCTAATTTTATCACTTACAAAACGTGCCTTAGCTATATTGCATACCTTTTTAAATATTTTTGAATAATTTCTGACATACTCAGTGAAGCTCGCATCAAAATTGTATTTCTTCATACCATACAACTCATACATCCTTGCTCTGCTTTTATAAATACCTACAGTAGCCCACTCACTAAATGCTCTAGACTCCTTGATTACTTTTTCCTTGGTTTTAAAAGTACTTCTAAATTCATTGTGAACTAAATTAAACATAGTTTCATAAATCTTATTTGGTGACTTAAGCTCCATCATATCAGGGTTCATACCTATTAAAATTTTGTTCCTAAACTCATTAAATTTATACCTAGGTAATGGCCTAACTGTCACCTTACGTACTGCATTATCATTTATATATGAAAATCCTGCCAATTGACCACAGTGATCCGAAGTTAAGTCAGTAGTAACTAATTTATGTGATACTGTATGATTACTAAATATATTGTCAAGACAAGTGGAAGATGATGCAGTTATTCTAGTAGGTTCAAGAAATAAATTTGTCAAATTAAATGATTTAAAAAGATTTAAAAGCCTACTAGTCATTGGTGAACTATCCAGTATATTAATATTGAAATCTCCACAAACTATGATCCCTTTTTTATTGGTCCTAATTTTACCAATTGCATCTTCCATAATAGATTCGAACATATTAAAGTTACTTAAAGGAGGGCGATACACACATATAACAACATACTGTTCCAGTTCAATACAGGAAATTTCTACAGTGCGTTCTACAGACAAGGTGCTTATGTCCTTTCGTTCCTTACACAGTATGGTATTTGAAACTAGTATCAAGGATCCACCATGGATGGCTTGACTCCTAGCGAAAGCACTTTGCACAGTGTAATGCATGTTATTTAAAAAAGATATTTGATAATCCTTCAACCAGTGCTCCGTTATGCACATAACTTTTATATTATGACTTTCTAAATATAAACTTAATTCTAAATGTTTGCCAGATAGACCCTGTATATTTTGATGTCCTATATTTAATTGACAATGTCTATCCTTTGTCCAATTCTTAAGTTTAAAGAACTCGTGTCAGTATTTAAAATAGAAGACATGGTAAAGACAGAATTATTTACAGAAATCATTTCCTTGGATACCCTACATGTACCTGTGTCACTTTGTATATTATATGCTAATAATTTAGCAATTTGTCGTTTATAAGATAGCGAAAGATACATAGTATCTTTGGTCAATGTGAAGTTATATTTATTAATAAATTTATTTATGTCAAAATATAAAATAATATCTTTATATTGCCATGTCATATTGTAAAAACACAAATTGAGGTCATAGATATGTTGATTCACCTTTCCATCTAGTGTACCTGAATAAGGTAACGCACAAGTAATAAATTGACATCCAAATTTTTTATGAAGTGATAAAATTACTTCTGTTAAGTTATAAATATCTTTTTTGGTCACCATTTGACTGTCACCATACACAATTACTATTGTTGACTGTCTATCAAATGTGGTTATTTTTAAAATATCTATTAAGTTTGTAAAAGATGACCCTGGATAACAATAATTAATGATATTGTGTTGTTTTAAATGACTATTCATTAAGCTACCTAAACCTACACCTAACCTATCTGAAAACATGTAAACTTTTTTTGTGCCAGAGTTGTCAACTTAGGGTGTCCTATCCTTTGTACTACTGGTTGTACTGGAACTAGAACTTGAACAGAGACCTGAATCACTATCACCAGACTCGTTAGCTAACAAGGTAGATTTTAAACAATTTGAGTAACTATTTGTGTTTGTCAACGCCTTTACATATTCCAAATTACTCTTTCTAATTCGTGCAATCTCATCATATTTATTTATATATACCTGAACCTCTTTCTCATACTGGGTATTCATCCTATTTAGTTGAGATTCTAAAGCACTGATTTGTGATTTAAGGTCCCTTGTATGCTGATCATACAACATCCTACCATTAATTAATTCAATATTATAATTTTCTAGGTCCTGTAACAATTCTGTATGTTCAGAAACTAATGTTTTGTATTGCTTTGTTGTCATTTTCATTTTATTATATTGTTTTAAGTTCAGTACCAGTTTAGTAATATTTTTATTTATTTTATATAACTTCCTTTGTTGTTTAAGCTTTTTGATACTACTTTTTAGTTGTATCCTATGTCTATTTGGCCCTAAGCATAATTTATCACCTATAACCTCTGAATAAAGGTTCTGTGTTGCATCACTGTTAAGTACCTGCACAGTTTGCTCTAAAGATTTTATCTTTAATAATGCCTGTTCTAGATCGCTTTCGAGTTCAGTAATACGACTTACAGACCAGGAATATGTGTCATTGCAAGTTGTTAATGTATTGATTTCTTCCTGCAACCTGTCTCGCTGGGCAAGAGTGTCCATATACTCAATATGAAGTTCAGCGAGTTGTGCTTTCAAGTTTGAAACCCTGTCATTAACAAGCTTGATATCTTCCTCACAATCAGAACGCTCTTTCAGTAGGTTGGTATTTTCTTCCTGGCACTTTCTTAATTCCATTAAGGCTATTTAGAGCTTATTTTCCACATCCTTTGCTGTGGCCTTACGGGTCATCATATAAGTGCTCATTGTTGCAGCAAATTGTAAACCAAACACCTAAGGACAGAAAGAAACAAGATGACAGGAGACAAACTGTTCAGTAATGTATAAAAGTACCTATACAATAGGAGCAAGAATGAAGAGAAACAATTGAGGAAAACTGAAAATAAGTAATTTAAAGGTGTTTTTACAGTTAATATTCTAGAATTATGTACAATTATATTTTAAAAAGAACTATTCAGTAATGTAGGTAGGTAAACAATATAAAAATAAATTAAGTATTTTAAAACCACTTTAAAACAATTAGTTATTTGTTTCTAAATTATTGTTAAGTATCACAAAAAAATTATCTTATTTCGTGTATTGTGCTAAGTGATGGTTTGTTTTTCTTTATAAAATCACTTCAAGAATAAAATTTAATATTAAGGACTAAGTAGGTAGGTAAGTGCACATGAATGTTATGAGAATTGTGTTTATGCTATGTGGATTAGTAAAATAAAGATAATTCTATGTTGTGCTTTATGAAAAGTGTGAAATGTTAGTATGTCTTATATAAATTAATATACTCCCTGGATTTTATCTAGGTTTGTAAAGTTCTTCAAACGGCCCTTGTAACTGTCAAACAGCTGTTTTGGTTGTAAAACGTCGTTTTTAACGCTGTTTGTAATTTTTATATGCTGCGAACATTTGTTATCACTATTCTTGTTATTTAACTATAACTTTGTACATTTATCACTGATTATTTTCAATAAAATTAATTAAAATTACGGACAGTAACAAAGGACCATGCCCATCTGTGCCCCAGAAATGTCCAGAGAAAGTAAATTACAAGATCGTCCTAATAAATTAAAACTAGAATTAAGTTCTTAATTTTGAAACCTATCAAGCACTGGATAAAATAACGAAAAAAAAAAGACTTGTTTAATTTGCAGTACCTATGATAAATAATGTTTCATTCATTCATGCACTAAAAGTGCAGTTTATTGCGGTCTATAACCACGTTCTTTAGCCGATTTATTAATTCCTTGTGATAGTATCGCGGTTTTACGGAGTACTCTTTCCATGTTATTATTTATTCAAGTACCTACTTAAGTTTTGTATCTAACCAAATTGTTTTCACATTTACATAGATGGAGATACTATGGAGACAGACTATATAATTCCAAATAACTGAAATGTTTACAGACATATAAGTATATAAATGAACACTTATTGGGCCTAGCTTATGTGATGATTATGAAGTGCCTAGTGGAAAACTAATAGCAATGCTGTTTGTAAACGATAAAATGTATAAACAATAGGCGTTAGGCAGTTATCATGTCTTGTTTAACGTCCAATAACTTTTCAACCAGTGCTTTATATGACATTAATACTAGATATCATAGAAATACTGTTAATAAGTTATCGTATGACATAGAGTTGCAATTTGGGAAATGCCTAGCATTGACGGCATTGCTGGGTTTCGCCTCCATACTAATATGGGCATGGTCCTTTGAAAGTTGCTTGGCCGATGTTGCCAGGCGTCTTTATATATTAGTACCTACTCGTATAAGATGAATATATTAAATGAAAACAAAAGTTTACAATTAGAAATGGCTCAGTTGCATAATCAACTCACTGAGACCACCGGGGACCGGGATGGGTTCCGATTCATTGTAGATAGATTTGATGAATGTAGGGCAGAGTATGACCTTGCCTTGGATCGTCGATCGATTAATTCGATTAATCATTTACAACAACAGTTACATGAGGCAAAGAATGCAATTTTATTGAGAGATAATATTCAACATAACATAACCGCCACGTTGAATCATAGTCTGTTTGATGAATTAGTATCCACGGCTCCAGAGATAGTTCCTGTTGTACATAACATAAATTTCACCATGTGTATAGATCTTACAAGTGACATCATTGTCACTTGTAAGATCTATACACATGGTGAAATGTTCTCTCTTTCCAACTCTGTCAGGGTAGTTAATTCCAGCAGAAACAAACTCAAAAAGTACCTATATAAAAATCAATAAATTTATTTAAAAAATCAAAAACTAGTTAAAAGGCAAAAATTCTTTATTAAAAATGTTAAATTAAATCGTGAAAGACTAAACTTACTTGACAAACTAGATTCATATTCAATGAAGTGCAAAAACAATGCTTTAAATTATAAATTGCATACCGAAAGCTTAGAATTGGAAATAAATAAACTACAAGAAAAATTTAAATGTATGTCTAATACATATAAAAGTTCAGAGCTACAAATGAAGGAATACATTTTGGCAATGAATGAGCTTGTGGATTCTAATACATGTAACTGTCAACATGCTAAGACTTTGACCACTAATACCCAAGGCCACAATATGGTTTCACCAGCTCCTTCTGTGCCAACTTCTATCTTGCGACAACCAGAAACTAATAGTTCTCCAGTCAAATCAAATGAACTTTCGCCTATAGTTCACCATGTACACCCTAATTTAAAAAATAAGCTTATACTATTTAGTGATGAATTAGGTAAAGGTTTGGGAGAATTGTTGTCAGACAGCTGTAGGGGCTATTCAGTTGTTAATCAATATATGACAGGATTAACATATATAGATATTATTAATAGAATCAGGTATTTTTATTTAACCCCGGATACTACAGGATAATATTAATATTAATTGGAAATAGAGGTTGTATGAATAAGCAGGCAATTAAAGAAGTATATGACACCCTCTCATACTTAAATGTGAACCATATTGTAATGTTCACATTGCCCTACTCACACAGTTTGCCACAGGCTATATACTGCATTACATTCCTTGCAATATTATAATGCTAAATTTCAATTAAGTGACATTAGTGGTTATGTTAGTAAACATTTTTATTTGACAAAAGGTAACTACTACCTTTCAAGTTTCTATACAAGACAAATAGCTATGTTGGTATCTTATTATTTAGATACTTTAGCCAAGAATCTGGCTAATAGACATATTCAATCAGATGGGCATTCGAACAAGTTGCCTACATTGATTACAACATGTGATAATAATTTAAACTAAATCAAGAGACAATAGAGACAACCTCTTGCAATGAACTATATGTTAGTTACTCGTTTAAACAAGAGACTAAGTATGCACACATCTAGTCCTGAGAGAAATATTATTAATAATGAAACTAATATTACAATTGTGCATCAAAATATTCAGGGTTTATTGAGTAAAGAGTTAGAGGTAGAATTATTTATGAATAGCAATAATATTGATATTTTATGTTTAACTGAGCATTGGTTACAAAACCACCAACTCATATTTAATTTTAATAATCACCTGTTAGGTAGCTCATTCTGCAGAGTCAATATGATACATGGTGGCTCCTTAATATTAATTAATAAGGCTATTAAATTTAAAGAAAGAATGGATATTGTAAGCCTCTCTGTTGAACGAGTTATAGAGTTGTCTTGCATTGAGTTTGAGCAATATATTGTAATAAGTGTGTATAGACCCCCATGTGCTCAATATGATCATTTTGAGAGAATTTTAGAGGTTTTTTATTTAAAAGTTCTCAAATTAATAAAACAGTTGTTGTCTGTGGTGACTTTAACATCAATGTACTAGAAAAATCATATTCCACCAATAAATTAATAACACTATTTAAATCGTTTAATTTGTACCATATTTTTTAGGAACCTACAAGAATAACTAACTTGAGTGCTACTTGCATTGATAATATTTTTTGTAACCAGAAACCAAAGCTAAATAAAATTATTAATGAGCTAAGCTCTGACCACTGTGGGCAGCTGGTAAAGTTTCTCAGCAAAAATAACATTAATAAAATAAATATTAAATTTGTTCCAGTCAATGCTTGCAAAATGCTCTAGACGGCTTGCCGTCTAGAGCATTTTAAAAGTAGATTGGAGTGTAAATTACCAGAGTTGTCATTTCACAAATATCCTCACCAGTTGTATAGTTCACTACATAATTTAATCAATGCTGAATTTAGTAAAATATTTACACCCAAGACAGTATCAGTCAGTGACCACTTCACATTTAGTGAATGTGCAAGGCCTGGGGTTTACAAGAGTAGATTAAAATTATATCAATTATACAATGAAAGAACCTTTTATAATAGTGACGCGTTCAAAAACTATGTTAGAAGTTATTTAAAAAATTTCAAACGAGCATGTTCCACAGCAAAATCAAACTTCTTAAAAAATAAAATAAAAATGTCTAATAAAAAATTACAATAACTTGGAATATAATTAATAGTGAAACTAGAAGAGTCACAGTACGTAGTCGTGACTTCCATTTAAAACTTAATGATGTAGATATTAAAACTGATCTGAAGGTGGCAGAGGAGTTCGAACATTTTTTTTACTAATATTCCTCAAATAACAACAAAAGCTCTACAGTCATCTCCCGCTGATGCTGAAAATATTATAAAACACTGTGTACCTGAACCTGAATGTGGCGCATCTTTTGAATTCTATTTTGTTAATGAAAGAGATATTAAATCCGTTTTTTAAACTTTAGATCTTAAAAATACCACGGATCTTTGGGGACTTTCTGTCAAGACCATCTCGTCAGTTATTACTATTATTGCACCCCACTTAGCAGAAGTGTTTAATTGTTGCGTTGCAAATTTAATGGTAAATTTCCTGATTTAATGAAGCACAGTAAAGTGATACCGCTATTCAAATCTGGCAGTACTTTAGATCCAACAAACTTTTGGCCTATTTCAGTACTACCTACAATGAGTAAAATATTCGAAAAGTTAATTTTAAAGCAAATGTTGGCACACTTAAATCAATAAAATATTTTGCATAACAAGCAATTTGGTTTCACAAAAGGTCACTCTACTATCGATGCTGCGGTAGAATTATTAAAAAGCATTTTTGAGGCTTGGGAGGATACGCATGACGCTTTAGGTATTTTTTGCGACCTATCCAAGGCATTTGACTGTGTTCATCATTAGATCCTGATCGAGAAATTACACCACTACGGAATTAGAGGCAAGGCTCTTGATCTTTTGAAATCGTACTTAAGCGATAGAGTTCAGAGAGTAGACGTCAATGGTGAGAGATCCCCCGGATCTGGATTAACCATGGGCATCCCGCAAGGTTCAATTCTGGGTCCTTTTCTATTTCTTATTTACATTAACGACTTACCCTTCTTTATAGGCCATAACCATGATGATGTACTATTTGCTGATGACACTTCTTTAATATTTAAAATTTAAAGGAAATTATTAGATTTTCACGAAGTCAATATTGCGCTTGCAAAAGTAATACGCTGGTTCAAGGCAAATAATGTTCTCCTAACGAGAAAAAACGAAATGTCTAAAGTTTTCAACACCTAATATCAGACACGTTAGGACCAACGTCCAACTGAATAACGCAGAATTGGATCTTGTTGATACAACACGATAGACTGCTCGATTGGCGTAGTGGTTTAAACGGCCGCCTCGCCGCTTGACACTGCGCCGAGTATCGTGGATTCGATTCCCACACTAGACAACACTTTGTGTCATCCATAAATTGTTGTTTCGAGTCTGGGTGTTCATTGTGTCCGTTGGTTGTATGTTTGTAAAGTCCACCGCGACACAGGATTTATTCCTAGTGCGGGAATTGTCTTTTTAAACAAAAAAAACATTGTTTTTAGGTATTACTTTAGACTCGAAACTTCAATGGAGCTCACACATTGAAAAGGTATCGGGCAAGCTCAGTTCAGCGGCATATGCAGCTAAAAAAATAAGACATTTTACTGATGTAGATATATACTGTAGCGGCCTCACACATTGTGATGACTATGCATGTTTGTACTTTGTAGTGCCACGGCACTTAGGCTAAGCTCGCCAGTCGTTTCCCAGTGCGAGTACAATGTAAACGTGTAATTGTTCCTGAATAGATTACGCATTAGTACTGATGAACACATCTTTTATTTCTTGACCTGAGAGAACCCCGCACACACAGTGATACTTACCTAGAACATTGAACATTACATTACAAACCTTTACAAGTAACCTTTACAAGTGGTGACCCCGACGTGGGAATTTCCGCGCATGACGTTCGGATTGAGGAACGCAGCGCAGACTTTCCAGAGATTCATGGACCAGTACGTACTCAGAGGCATAGAGCACATCAAAGGTACAGACGAAGAAGGTGAGTCAGCACTTTTTTGTTACATTGATGATATTATCTTATCGTCGTCGACCGAGACTATTAATAGAAAACACCTCAAATTGCTTTTTAAGCGGTTTAGCGAAGTCGGTATAACAATAAATTTAAGTAAGTGTATGTTTACGCAACCTAAAATAGAACTCCTGGGTTATGAGGTAACAAAGGATGGTATAAGTCCTCTGCCGGAAAAGGTTAAGGCCATTACAGACTACCCTAGGCCCGACACGATAGAGCAACTTCGACGTTTCTTAGGTATGATTAATTTTTATAGGTCACACTTACCGCACGCTGTTAAGTATCAAGCTGTATTAAATAATTTTTTGCATAAGGCTAAGAAAAGGGATAAGACCAAAATTCAGTGGGATGACGAAAGTATTACATATTTTGAGCAATGTAAAACGCCGTTACAGAACGCCATTACATTGTCTCACCCTAGTGTAGATGCTCCTTTAGCACTCATGACGGACGCGTCTGACTTATGCGTTGGCGCAGTTTTACAACAAAAGCAAAACGGTGCGTGGAGACCTTTGGGTTTTTTCTCTAAACAGTTATCTGAAACGCAAAGAAAATACAGTACCTATGATAAGGAGCTAACCGCTATATATCTAGCTATGATACATTTTAGGAACATGTTAGAAGGACGCCAGCTCACTATTTATACAGATCACAAACCCTTAATATATGCTTTTACCAAGGTAGCCAATGAGAAAGAAACACCTAGGAGAACCCGCCAGTTACTATACATATCGGAATTTACAAGTGATATTCAGTATGTAAAGGGTATAGAAAATTCGGTAGCAGATGCTTTGTCTAGAGTAGAGTCAATTGTTTGTCCCACGGTAGTCAATTCCGACGAATTGGCACAGGCACAGGAACTCGATAAGCCCACACAAGACTCATACCCAAGTAGTAACTTAATATTTAAAAGAATAACAATCCCCGGTAGCGATAAGAAAGTGTTCTGCGAAATGTCAACAAGCAATGCTAGACCTTATATACCAGAAACGTTTAGAAAAGTAATATTTGATAGTATACATAATATAAGTCACCCAGGGATTCGTACAACGCGAAAAATGATAACGCAACGATATTTTTGGTTCGGAATAAATAGAGATATTAATAAATGGTCAAGGGCTTGTATAGCTTGCCAGAGGGCAAAGGTTAGTCGCCATACAATTTCAAAATTATCTAGTTTTCCACAGTGTAACAGAATGGATCATATTTATACGGATATAATCGGACCATTGCCCACATCGCAATATGGACACCGTTATTGTGTAACCATAATAGACCGTTTTACGCGTTTGCCCGAAGCAATTCCCGTCTCAGATATTACGGCAGAGACTGTATCTAAAGTAATACGAGGGGAGTTCAATGTATTCTCGGTATAGGTATGAAGGAAAAGGCGGAAAATTCTGAATAAATTTTATTTTTCAATATACTCCCCTAACATCTCAATACATTTATTTGTTCGTGAAAGTAACTTTTCAATTCCCTCTGAAAAATATTTTTCTTCATGGCCCGAAAAATGTTCGTTTATTGCTCCCTTCAACTCTTCATCGTCCGAAAAATGCTTTCCACGAAGGTCTTTTTTAAGATTAGGGAATAGATAATAATCACTAGGGGGCCAGGTCCGGACTGTAGGGTGGATGATTGATTTCTTCAAATCCGTACTCCCGCACAGCAGCCTGGGCAAGGCGCGCCTTGTGAACCGGCGCGTTGTCGTGAAGCAGCAACACACCTGCGGTTAATTTTCCACGTCTTTTTTCTTTAATTGCATCCTTTAAATTACGCAGGGTGGTTGCGTATGATGCAGCAGTAATACTTTGACCTTTTTTTGTGTACTTGATTAGCGAGATTCCCTTAGAATCTCAAAACACCGTGGCCATGAGCTTTCCTGCGGACGGAGTGACTTTGAACTTCTTCGGCGGGTCTGATCCTTTTTTATGCCACTGCATAGACTCTTGCTTGCTCTCAGGGTCATAGTGATGAACCCACCTTTCATCACCAGTAACAATCCGATCGAAAATACTTTGCGGATTTTCACCACAGAGGTCCAAAAACTCCTTACAACAGTCAACTCGCACTTGTTTCTGTAGCGCGGTGAGCATTCGCGGCACCCATCTTGCACTGACCTTTGACAAATTCAGGCGCTCATGAAGGATTGTATGAATGGTGTGATAGCTTAGTCATTTCTGCTAATGTTTTCACTCTTACACGGGCATCTTCAAGTACAGGTTTTTCGACTAATTTGACGTTTTCTTCAGTAGAGGCACAAATTATCCCACCAGCGCGGGGGTAGTCTTCAATGCTCTCTCTACTCCGTTTGAATTCACTTGACCACTTCTGAATTGTAGCTAATGAAGGCGCAGAATCTTGGTAAACAGCCACCATTTCTTCATGGATAATTTTTTGAGTTTTTCCTTGTTTTTTGAGGAATTTTATCACTGCACGATGCTCGATTTTTCATCATTGTCGAATCAGTCATCATAGTTGTCTTTTCGCAATGATATCTTGAATACTAATGGTGGCAATTAAATGAAATTTTGTATTTATACCCTCAAAGAGTGTCATTAACTAATGAGATAATTAAATTACCCTTATCATTAGTATATCACCTCGATAACGAGAATACATTGAACTCCCCTCGTATATGAAAACTGGATATGTAGGTTTGGTTGCCCGCTTAGAATAACAACGGATCAAGGTAGGCAATTCAAAAGTGACTTGTTTAACAACTTGTTGTCATATTTAGGTATACAAAGAATCAGAACCACCCCCTATCATCCCCAGAGTAATAGGATGATAGAGAGATGGCATCGTTCGTTAAAGAGCTCACTGACCGCACGTTTAATAAATAATAAGGATTGGGTAAATGAGCTACCAACAGTTTTGTTAGGATTACGAGCAGCTTGTAGAAACGATTCAGGCATCAGTGCTGCTGAGATGGTTTATGGCCAACCCATTAGGCTTCCTGGAGATTTTTTCCAAGTTCGAAATAGCGTAGATAGCAATTCGAATATTTTTCTAGAACAGTTGCATCAGAACATTCGTAAGTTAAGGCCCGAGTCACAAGCGATTAGCGATTCACGTAAGTTTTTTGTAAGCAAAGATTTAAAAAACTTGTACTCATGTTTTTATTAGAAATGATTTATTGAAGAAGACATTTAGTCCTACATACGATGGCCCATTTAAAGTTATTAGTAGAAACGATAAAGTTTATAAAGTTAAATTACCTAATAGAGAGATTGATATATCAATAGACAGACTCAAACCAGCATTTATGTTGTATGAAAATGAACAGGATGATAGCCTGCATCCCGAATAATGTATGTCAAATACTTTAGTAAATAATGATAGTATAAAATCGTCTCAGCTTATGGTTCGTACCTCACGCAGTGGACGTCATATTAAGCCACCGATACGATTTTTGATTCCGCAGCATTAAAATAATTTGTTAGCGTTAGATACATGTAACTTTAAGTATGTCAAAGAATAAGATATTTTTAATAGAAATAGATATCACTGTATCAAATTAGACATAATCTTCACCAATTGGAACCGAGACAGTAATTTTTACAGTGTTTATAAGTATATTCAGTACAAAATGGGCAATTATAATTAAAAAAATGAAGAAATTATCATCGCCCAACAAGGAGCGAATCAGGCAAAACAACTTGAAAAATGGAAAATAAATTAGAAAGTTATGGAATAATTATTATAGTAATTGCTAGCGCCCTTGCATTACTTTGTTTGTGTTCATACAGTAAGCACTCTTGTTTACGCCTAAAAAAATGGGCAAGGAAAGAGTTGGAATCTTTATGGCCTGCGGGACCAGCTATTCAAGCGACCCAGCAGCCGCTCAACGGCAGACGCAAGCATTGTACGCTTAAAATAATGGTTAAATGAACAATTGTTTAGGTATTATATATTTTTTTGAAATTAATTTGATAAAGTTGTTACGGTGATTTCAATTTTTATGTTACTTTAGGAGTCATTCGATTCGTGGCATCACGCAATAGTGCGTAGTGACGGAGAAAGTTTAACAGAGTAATAACAGTGTGTTTGTGAAATGTCTGATAATTATAAGAGTGAATGTTTATTTTTTGGCGTCGTCATGCTGGATACTGAGGGCTCTAAGGGGCGTTAATTATTTTTTGCAGAGTAGGTCGGCATGACGGCTACCCTTAGACTTAGTTAAGATAGACGTTAATGTAAGAAAATATAAAGTCGGCATCTATAATAGTTGTCCGCAAAATGATAGTAATTACCTACTACAAAGAGATGTTATGTACTAGTTTTATACTTATATGCTTATTTTATACTAGCGTACTTTGTGTTTTATTTGTGTGGTTGACTAGTGAACCCAAGACAAAGTCGTAGGGCGATTTCGTACTAACAGCCACACAAACATACTTTGTTTATTATTAATGTAACTATACGTTTATCTATAACTCTTTATAAAGCAAAGAAATGTTGTCTTTTATAATGTGTTGGTAATGTTTTAAACATTTACGAGTATTGCATCATGTAATTAAAGGAAATACTTAGGTATTGCGAAATACATTTGCTGGATATAGTTAAACAATTGTTGTAATAATATACATATTTCCGTTCGTGGTATTGTAATCGGATAGAGTAGGTGACAACATTGTATTGTATCAAAACAACTTTGTAAGCAAAACGATTGTGTAGCGTAGTTCTGTGGTATGTATTTATAGAATGTTAACCAGGTGAAATAAAAAGAGGTATATTGTTTTATAACTTTAAGTATTTGTATTACCTACTAGTTCAAAATTTTTTACAAATTTTTTTTCAAAAAGGGGAGGTATGTAGCGGCCCCACACATTGTGATGACTATGCATGTTTGTACTTTGTAGTGCCACGGCACTTAGGCTAAGCTCGCCAGTCGTTTCCCGGTGCGAGTACAATGTAAACGTGTAATTGTTCCTGAATAGATTACGCATTAGTACTGATGAACACATCTTTTATTTCTTGACCTGAGAGAACCCCGCACACACAGTGATACTTACTTAGAACATTGAACATTACATTACAAACCTTTACAAGTAACCTTTACATATACCATAGCATTATGTCTTACGGAATTCTTCTGTGGGGGACAGCTGCAGACATCAACACCATCTTTATCTTACAGAAAAGAGCCATTCGTGCTATTTACAATCTCGGTCCCAAAGTGTCCCACAGTGAAAAATTCAAGGAAATAAATATTCTGACTAGCATCTCAACATATTTTTGAAAACTTAAAGTATGCTTATAGAAATATTAGTTATTTTAAAAATAAATCTGACATACATTCTGTGAATACCAGGAACAAACACAATCTTACTGTGCATGCCACTCGTCTTCACAGAATCAGCAATTCGTTCGTGGGGCAAAGTATATGCTTCTACAATAAACTACCTATTGTTATAATAAATCTACCATTTATTAGGTTCAAAAGCGTTGTTAAAGCAAATTATATAGACATGGATATTATACAATTCTAGACATATACATATTCATATCGACTTTTCAAGTATGTCATGACATGTCATGTCTTTGTATTTTTTTCAAATAAATATTAGATAATAATAATGATAATAATTAACAAATACAAGCAATAATACAAGAAAGACATAAGCAAGCGTCGTATTTGAAATAAAACTAAGCTGTATACCTGTCCAAAAATGTGCAGAATTTGATAAAAGTAAAATTATATGCTCAAAAAAGACACTCCGTCTTCCGTGGCCTACTGCGTCTCGCAGCATCATTTGCAAGAAGAGCACAACTGAGCACTGAAGCACGTTATAATTATTATAATTCGGGCTGGCCGGCGAGGGGCTGGTTGGCCGATGAAAAACTATGCCGGCCTCCGCTAGCGTACTGGCCGCCGGCTGCAAACCGCCGCGTCGGAAAATAAAAACTAATTAATTTGTGACAAACGTCAACACTTGTATATATTGTGTTTATATAATTTTATAGTTTGTTGTTTTAAGTGTTTGAAGTTTTCTGGATTATGTCGTGCAACGTTGGCAAAAGTGTTGCAGAAATAGGTTTCAGCCTACCTTGCACATCGACAACGCTGGTGCGCTGCCCTATTTGCTCCCAGGCACGTTATTTTAAAGGTGAGCGGGGCTTAAGGGTTCATTTTGGTAAAGTTCATAAACACCAGAATGTACTTTCTGACCCCAATACATCAATACACAATAGTATACACACTGAGCAAACAGTCTCCTGCGAAATTCCTTTTTGGCAATATTTGGGTAAATTAAAAAATTCAGTTCCGATTATCAAACGAATTCCCCGTGGCGCAAGGCCTTCAGTGGCTCAAAATCTAGCACAGTGCATAGGCCTTGTGGTACGGGAGAATTCAGTGACGGCTTGGGAGCAACTTTTCACTTTCCCTTACAGAATTTTACACGCACAAGATGATCGGCTATCAAAAAAAACACTAACAACCAAAATAAAAGAAAACTGCAATGTTTCGGCGTCAAAATTACTGGACTATACACCCAAACCATACCGTAACAGTACTATCTACCACCACGTAGAAACCAAACTAAGGGAAGGTGACATCAGGGGAGCGTCCAGACTCCTATTTAGCAGCGATGTGGTGGCGCCTTGCTCTGCAGACACACTCGCGAGTCTCCAGAGCAAGCATCCAACGCCAGCGGATAATCTTTCCTTTCCTGACCCACCTGACTCTGTTTCAGATTGCCTCAGTATTACAGCCAAGGACGTGGTTGCAGCCGTTTGCTCCTTCCAAAGCGGGTCTGCTGGTGGCCTCGACGGCTTAACACCACAGCATTTAAAGGATCTTGTGTGTGCAAGCGCCGGGTCGGCCGGCGACGCGCTTTTGAAGGAGCTTACGGCTTTAATTAATCTTATGCTCTCCGGTAATGTGAACGATGCCATCGTCGATATTTTGTATGGCGCAAATCTGTGCGCCTTGAGGAAGCGAGACGGTGGCATTCGTCCCATTGCCGTTGGGTGTACGTTCAGGCATATGGCAGCCAAGATTTGCTGCCGCCATTATAACACCTCCATTTCTTGTAAATTTCAGCCACAACAGCTGGGATTTGGTTCCAGAGGAGGCTGCCATACATGCCCTGTCAACATACCTTGGCTGTAATAAGGGTGAGGTTATCCTGAAGGTAGACTTAAAGAATGCCTTTAACTCGGTTAATAGGGACACCTTGCTGACACAAGCTAAATTAGAAACACCCGAAATTTTCAGTTTTCTTTGGCAGTGCTACAGGCACCCTTCAAAATTGATATATAAGGAAAATGTTTTGGAATCCGCCGTTGGCTGTCAACAAGGCGATCCGCTTGGACCACTACTCTTTAGCTTGGCCATTCACCCAATTATCAAAGAGCTAAATTCAAAATTTAACATCTGGTACCTGGATGACGGGACCCTTGCAGGTGACGTAGACTCAGTTTATCAAGACCTGGCACTTCTAAAGTCGAAATTTTTATCCATTGGCCTAGAACTTAATCCCAGTAAATGCGAAATTTTCATTAACGATAACTTAGACAAATCCGATATACCTTCAAAATTTCAACATCTTGCTCCCAATATTACTCATGTTGATAAAAGTGCTCTTCGCCTCCTTGGGTCCCCAATATTTGACGAAGGTTTCGATTCATTTATACAAGAAAAAATTCAAAATTTTAGTGATATTTCAGACAGGTTACTCAAAATTAATATGCATTCGGCTTTTACTATTATCAAGTATTGTCTTTTTGTCCCTAAATTTACACACGCTCTTCGATCTTCCCCTTTTTGGAAAAACCCATCTGCACTCGCCCAAATTGACAAACTTATACAAATTACTTTAAGCAAAATTCTAAATCTGGCCCTGAACGACCGAGTGTGGCTACAGGCGTCCTTGCCTGTACACCTGGGCGGCCTTGGCGTTCGCAAAATTACTGACGTAAGCTTACCAGCATTCCTGTCCTCGGTCCACAGCACTGAAGAATTGACCAGGAAAATTTTAGCACCCACACTGGTCAATTCTGAGGTGCCGTGTAAGACCGATGCCATGAATGCATGGAGAATGGCTTGTCCAAGCACCGAGTTACCCCGATTCCCATCTTCTCAGAGGCAGTGAGATGGGCCGCTTTGCAGCGTGGTACGAGAAAATCTCTTAAGTACGTCGTCCAATGCTGCAGAGCGTGCTCGTTTGCTGCCTGTGGGAGAGTGGGAGTCAGGGCTTTGGCTTCAGGCACTGCCATCGTCCAATATAGGTACCATGTTGGACGATACGACCTTCCGCATTGCTTCTTGCCTTCGTTTAGGTGCGCCATGTGTTTCTCCACATCGCTGTCACTGTGGAGAGGCTGTCGACAGCCTTGGTCACCATGGTCTGTAATGTAGCAGGTCATGTAGCAGGTCGTATTTCACGACACGCCAACCTCAATGACATACTTCGTCGGGCTCTTGTCACCGCTGGCGTTCCAGCCCAACTTGAACCTCAGGGCTTGGCACGCGACGATGGTAAGAGAACAGACGGTATGTCTTTACTGCCATGGAAGCTGGGTAGGCCTTTGGTGTGGGACGCAACATGTGTCGACACCCTTGCGCCATCTCATCTTCCTAGCACAGCGGGTTGTGCGGGCGCTGCTGCTGCTTCAGCGGAGACTCTCAAAAGGCGCAAATACATAAATCTAGTAGGGGATTATGTATTTGAGCCGTTTGGAGTTGAAACGTTGGGACCATGGGGTCCAAGTGCGAGATCTCTTTTTAGAGATCTTTCAAAGAGACTTGTTGACACCTCGCGTGACCAGAAGGCTGGCCTGTATTTGGCACAAAAGATCAGCATTGCCATACAACGTGGCAATGCTGCCAGCATTCTGGGCACGCTTCCAATTGATGGCGATGTGGAGGATTTCCATGACGCCCTTTAAATTCTGCTTTTACTTTTTTTTTATGTATTTCCTTTTATTTGTTAGTTATTTAAGTATAGAAATTATTGTTTTAATTTATGTGTAAATAGCCACTTAGTTATAGTTAGTTTTAACAACATTTATATTTTTTATCAAATAAATATTGTAGATACACATTCTAGATTATATGAAAGATAAAAATACAAGGGATTAACCAGCTCAATGTAGACGCTGGACATACTTAAATTATTTATAGATTAATTATTTTGACTCTGGTCATTATATATCCAGTAGATATAATTATATAGTATTTTTTTTAGTTTTTATTATTAAATTTGACATTTAATTACTTTTATATGACCGTATGTTAATCTCAGTATCATATACATAAATTATTTATATATTGATTATTTTGACTCTGGACATTATACATTCAGTACATATTATTATATAGAGTTATGCTTTTGAGTCATTATGCCATTATTATGGATGTTTTATGGTTATTATGATATTATTTATTCATTTGTTAATTTAGATTATGCTATAGACTGTAAAATTATTATTATTGTAATACCATTATAGATCATGATGATATTCCTAAAGATAACTTAAAATTGTCAATATGTGAGCACCATGTAGTCGCTTTCTCTTTTTTTTCTAATTGACGTGATGATTGTCATGCAGTTCTGGGTCGTCATGCTCACTAAAAAGTCTTGCTTACGGTGGCGTTGTGGGTCGGGTAGTTTGGTTCCCTAAAAAATGGTTCAGCTAAGCTAGGGCTGAGTCTCACGTCATACTCGTGAACGGGTGCCGTCTGCCGGAACTGGTCGGCTCTGAACTGCTGCTGCAATTCTATCAAAAGATAACTATTTTGTAGACTTCTTGCAATAAGCCGACGATATAATGGAATGGTCATGAGTACGGGACGTCAACTGACTACGAAACGGAAGTGTGAAGTTGGCGCGCTTCGACAGAGTCTAGTGTAACGTTCGCTATAGTTGAAGAGGGGGGTTACGGTTGACGTTTCAACTCGCACTTCTCTTCGAAACTCCGGGTGGACAACAAGTACCTAGAAACTGTCACTCGTTTCTTGTTCAGTAATTCAAAATTATTATTATACTTATAACAAACTGTGAAACGTTGATACCGGCCAAAAATCAGGCAACCCGTCGTCATATACATAATTTGCTAAGAAGGTCTTTACACTCTTGTATGATCTCTTCACTCGGACTCTTTAATACCTACTTCAAGTGAAAAGGAAAGTCGGGACAGGAGAAAAGACATATTATTAAAGTCGTTTTTTAGCCAGCTTCGTGACATAATAAACTGGTCTGGTTAAAACAATTTAAGGGCGACTACATTCAATAGATGTCTTTGACAGAAGTAAATGTTACTATATCCCTAATACTTGTTAGAACAATATAGTATCCAGGTTATCTGGCAGTTGATATTAACTGCCTAATAACCTGAATTAATTAAATATAGAGTCAATATTTTCCACACCTTAAAAAGCAGAACAATCTGCCTGTGTAGACTGACCGAGAAGTTATAGAAGTTATATAAGTAGAGTGTGAATGGGACAGGAGGAAGGGGAAGACCTAGAAGGACGTTATCTGACCAGATTGGAGACATCCTAAAAAAAGGACAGGTTAGAAGTACCCTTAACCGAATAGGATGCATGAGAAATTTGATGGGAGTGAATGAAGCAAAATAGATATGTCAGGATCGTTGCAAATGGCGTTCCGTAGTCTCTGCCTACCTCTCCGGGAAACAGGCGTGAGTCTATGTATGTATGTACATAAAAAAACAAAATACTGTATGTTTCAGAAATAAAGTTATCAATGTTGAGTACATTATTATGTCTGCAATAGTACACGGTTGGTCGCATCCGGCTCTGAATGCATGCGCTTCACTTATGCTCTTCCAACCGATAATTGCAAACGGTTGGCACGGCTCACAGCATACAAAACAATACAAAAAGCATCCGCTTTATATAAAAACTAGAGGACGCCAGCAGCTACGCCTGCAATTATTTTAAATTTACCCGTTTTGGCCGATCCCGTGGGAATTTCGAGAAATCCCTTCTTAGTGCACCCCTACGGTCTTCAAGGAACATACATGCCAAATTTCAGCTTCCTGCGCCCAGTAGTTTTGGCTGTAGCGTGTCTGTCAGTCAGTCAGTAACGCAAGGATTTTATATATTAAGATTGTCTAGAGTTTGGACTAAGATAGGGTAGTTTGCAGACAGTGGAAGCGATTAATTCATCCAGTCTTAGCCCAAGGCAAAGGATCTAAACCCTATTACTGTGATTGCACAGTGAATTCAAGTAATAGGTAGGTACATGAAAATTTTACCTTATATCTCCTGGTGTTCCTGATGATGTTCTTGAGTGGACCTTTAAGATTAACTCATAATTTTGGCCAAAATAACAAGAAAATCGAATAAATACCACAGGATCCAGTTCGGCGTCCTTCATCAGCGAAGTCGTCAAGCACCAAGCACGTGCATCGGATTCACACACGTTTTACAATGTTCAATATTTCACAATGTCTTGTCTAATAACAATTCGCGAAGCTACAAGGACGAGCTTTCCAAAAGGCGATCAATTTATATCAATTAGGTACAGGGCCACGCGAGAGAGACCAAACGGCGTCAGCGCAACCAATTTTAGCGGAAAAGGACCATGAACCAAAAAGAGTGAATGACAGTTCAGTGTGACCATAGTCAAAATTTACAATAGACTAAACTAAACGTCACTAAATCGATATAATCGACTTGACCTATCACAAATAATATTTCTATTTCAAACATCCACCCGCCCCGGACCGGCCTACCGGTCCGCTAATCGTTTGGTAGACGTGACAATGTTGCAACCGCTCTCCTCAGAATCGAACCGTCCACCAAGTCCTCAGCAAATCGGGGAACTCTATCAGCCCCAGTTACCAAACGAAGAATGCGCCCCCTGCGCCATCTGAGTGGCGGAAGGTTAGCCTCCTTGATCAAAACGAGGTCTCCAATCTTGGGTGGATCGGTCTTGTCGGTCCACTTCACGCGTTGCTGGAGTATGTGCAAATATTCCAAATTCCAGCGTTTCCAAAAGCTCTGAGTAATCTGGCGTACCAATTCAAAACGCGAGAGACGACCAGGTCTCGTATCAATATAGGGGTACTCAGGCAAGGCGACAAGTGGGCGACCAATCAAAAAATGGCCCGGCGTAAGGGCCTCCAAATCATTCGGATCTGAGGAGATCGGGCACAACGGCCTAGAGTTCAAAACGGCCTCAATCTTACAAAACACAGTTGCGAGTTCCTCAAATGTAAGAACAGATTCACCGATTGTCCTGCGCAAGTGTGTTTTGGCCGATTTTACAGCGACCTCAAAAATACCAACCCAGTGTGGACAATTTGGTGGGGAAAACAACCAATTTATCCCACGTCGGGCAAGCCTATTGCTTTCATCAGCCTTGTTGGTTTCAAGGAAATTAACAACATCATTCAAATAATTATAAGTGCCCTTGAAGTTAGTGCCGTAGTCAGAACGGATCAAGGAAGGCAGCCCTCTGCGGGATACAAAGCTGTCAAATGTGGCTACAAATGCCTCGGTCGTAAGCGAGGAGACCAGTTCTAAGTGTACGGCCTTTGTGGAGAGACAAACAAAAACACACAAGTAGGCCTTAACAGTCTTGCTGTTTCGAAGTGTCGACGTTTTCACCAAAAAGGGACTGCGAAGTCTGTGCCAACACCGTCAAACGTCCTGCTCTCAGTTACGCGATCTGCCGGTAATTCTCCCATCAAGGGCTGCATGGTGGAAGCCTTGAGCTTATAGCAAGGGTTGCAGCGAAAGACTACACTCCGAATAATTCTTCGGGCCGACAAAATCCAAAACTCGCGTTGCAAAATGGCCAAGAGCGCATTACAACCAGCATGCGAAATTTTGAGGTGACGGTCAGTTACCAACAAGCGTACCAAATGACCGTCCTTAGGTAACAACAGGGGGTGCCGTGCCCTGTAAGGGAGGTTGGCGTTCTTGAGACGCCCTCCAACGTGCAAGAGACCCGTATCGTCCAAAAAGGGGTTCAATTTAGATACAGCTCCCGATAATTTCGATCAGGGATGATTTAAGGATAGCAATCTCCTTCTCAAAATGCGCCAATTGCACAGAACGAACCCAAAAGGTGAGGGGCTCCTGTCGTTCCTGTGGTGAGATAAACGGTGTCAGTCGTTTCTGTTGTGGGTTTTCTAAAGTTAAAAACAAAACACTTTATCCAAGCAGTAACACCTAACAACTTGTCAAGGGAGCTGTAGCGATTCAGCAAGAAATGCGCCTTCGACCCCGAGGTGCATTCCACCTTCTCAACAGCGAGTGTTCGTAGACCCGGCAAATTAGAAGTATTCAAAACTGGCGTTTGAGGCCAATCAATTTCTGGTCGACTCAACCATTCCGGACCCCACCACGGCGAATGACCTATCAAACTAGGCGTCGAGCATCCGCGCGAGGCACAATCAGCGGGGTTGAGCTCACCTGGCACGTGTCTCCAAACAAGCTTGGCCTCGGATTTTTGGATTTGGGAAACGCGATTAGCGACAAATACCTCCAAGGTGTGGACAGAAGCCTTCAACCAACAAAGAACAATTTGGCTGTCTGTCCAGGCGTAGGTCCCATTAATACAAATGCTTTTACCCAAAGTACTGGACATGTGGTTCAATAAGCGTACAAGTAGGGCTGCCCCCGAGAGCTCCAATTTCGGGATGGTCAGAGATGTCCGAAGGGGTGCCACCTTGCTCTTCGCCATGATCAGGGAAACCCTCACCTGACCTGAGGCACTGACTGTGCGCAAGTACGCCACGGCCGTGTGACCACGTTCTGAGGCATCACAAAACCCGTGAAGGGTGGCCTTGTACTTCCCGGGAGGAAGGATGGGACGAGGTAAGGAGATCTCGTTGACGGCAGGAAGCGAGGATACAAAAGAGGTCCATTCCTCAACAAGATTGCCGTGTAGAGGTTCGTCCCAGTTCAATCCTGCTGTCCAAAGCTTCTGCAAGAAGCATTTTGCCCAAAATATAACTGGACAGATCCAACCGTTCGTATCAAAGGTTCTGGCGACAGTAGACAACACGAGACGTTTAGTCCAAGAACAAGTCAATTTCAAGTGTACGTTATACGTAAAGATGTCTTGGACTGGTTTGTATTGAACGCCAAGAACAGCCATCATGGCGGGGTTGTCAACAATCTCAAATAGATGTGGATCTTGCTGAAGATCCTCTGGCAAGCCTTCCAAAAGCGCTGGTGAGTTGGAAATCCATTTGCGCAACTCATAACCAGCGGAGGCCAAAATACCTATCAATTCGTCCTGCAGGAGGATTGCCTCGTCCGCTGTGGAGGCGCCCGAGCAAATGTCATCGACGTAAATATCGTCTTTCAAGATGGCAGAGGCTCGTGGGAAACGTAAGCCTTCGCGGCCTGCGAGCTCCCAAAGAGAACGTATTGCCAAGTAGGGGCTTGACCTTAACCCGTACGTTTTAGTATTGAGCTCGTAGATGACCATGGGATTGCGAGGATTCTCTCTCCAAAGGATCAGCTGGAAACGTCGGTCATCAGGGTGGACAGTCGTCTGCCTGAACATCATTTTTATATCGGCCACAAAGACAAACTGATGTCGTCGGAAGCTGGTGATGACGCCACAAAGGTCCTTGACCAACTTGGGACCAGATTGCAAGCACTGGTTTAAGGATACGCCCGTAGAAGTCTGCGCAGAACCATCAAACACTGTGCGTAGCTTGCCAGTTGATGGCTTCAATACCGCATGATGCAGGAGAAAGTAGTGCTCCACCGAACGCGAATCCAAATTTGACACCGACATGTGTCCCAATTGTTCATATTCTCTCATGAACTCAATATATTTCTGTCTGAGCTCCGGATCACGACCCATGCGGCGCTCCATAGCCAACAATTTCTTTTCGGCTAAAGGTCGTGACTCACCAAGCTGAGGCAGAACAGACAGAAAGGGTAGCCTCGTAATAATCCGACCAGAACGGAGTCGGCCAGTGTTGTTCTGGAAGAACAGCTCGCACTTCTCATGTTCTGGATTCAAACGGGCAGCTTGAGGGGGCTCCTCTACCTCCCAAAACCTCTGAACCGCATCAGAGAGAGCGGAGCCTACAGCCAACAAATTATCAAGTTCAGGTGGAGGGGATTTCCCTAATTACAGGTCCCATCAAAGCAAATCCAAATATGGTTAGGATGGCAGTCAAACCATTTGGCACCAAGACCCGTTTCCCACCAATCAAAATTCCACCGTGGACATCAGAGCCAATCAACAAATCGATTTGTCCCGGTGTGTCAAATTCGGGGTCTGCCAGTTCCAATCCCGATGTCAAATTTCCCACAGCAGCAGGTAGCTGTTTCTGTGCATGCATACCCAAAATATTCTTCAGCACAATAGCCGAGGTTTTAATCCTCGGGTGTGAAGATTCAACAGGGGCAAACAAAACCTTAACTTGCCCTTCAACATTAGAGGCTACGTCACCTATGCCCCGTATACAATTTGGAAAAGAACCCATATTTAATTTAACCTGCCCTACCTAATAAGTGGAAACAATGCAACCTTGTGAACCTGTGTCCAATATAGCGCGGACAACAACAGAGGTCCCCGTGGGTCCCCAGACCCTAACAGCAACCGTTGGTAGGATAACGGTGTCAATGGGGGAGGTTGGCGTTATAGGGCAGGGGTCAATGACCTATTGTTGCCTGGGCGGCGACCGTTTGCCAGGACCAGGCAAATCAAAATGGGGGTGCGGCTTGAAGTCCTCAAAGGCGCGATGACTCGAACCGCGCGCCATCTGTGGGGGGTCATAGTGACGCACCCGCCCAAAACGAGGTGGGCGCGAGTCAAGGCGGGGACGCTCCGCCAAAGGAGGGGAATACCTGGGGCAGCAGTCATGGTGCTGGTGACGCTGAACAGCACATTCAGGTGCGCGAGAGAGTGGAGGCGTGCGCACGCTACGGTTCTCCAAGCGGGGTGAGCGGCGATCAATTGAGCGAGGCGACTCTCGGCTACGCGCCGGTGAGCCTCGGCTGCCACCTTCAAAACACCCGCCCGTGCGCGGCGTCGGCTGGTTGGACAAGCGGCCTACCTCTCTGGCATTCATGCAGAGAATGTCCAAATGCTGTCCTCCACAGTGGGGACAAGGGCGAGAGTTTGGGCAGACTTGCTGGTAGTGGGACCCCAAGCAAGAGAAGCAAAGGCGGCGGGCATTCGAGATGCGCCTACGAGAGGTGACATGAAGGTCCAAAAATGCCCTGCAACTGGCCGTTCTGTGCCCCGTGACCTTGCAGTAAGAGCACTCCGCAGGGCTCTGCGTGACTGCAAAGCGAGGAGGGCGCCGGTCAACATTGGCTCGGGTGTGAACGCGAGCCTGGTCCTAGACCTTGGGCGGCTGCGTCTTAGCCGGCGTGTCACCACCGGAGTTGTCCAAGACCCGGTACTCATCCTCGAGGAACCTCTCTAGGTCAGCAAAGGGGGGCAGATGGGTCGCGCTATCCCCACCAAAGCGCTGTTCAAAACGCGACCTCAGATCGGCAGGCAGCTTCTTTAGCACAATGTGCACCAATAGATAGGACCATTGGTCCACGGGCAGGTCAAGGCACTTAAGTGCGTTGATGGCCACCAAAAGCGGGTTCAAAAGTTGGGTGCGCAGCCCAAAGACCCGGGTGAGCGTGGGCAAACTCAAGATCTGTTCAATACGCGTGTCGGCGAGGCCACGCTTGTTATGGTACCTACGGGAAATTAGGTCCCGAGCCGTCTGGTACGCCTCGTCAGACACGGTCAGTTGCTGGATGAGGCCCTTGGCCTCCCCATCCAGACCCGACATCAAATAGGCCAATTTTTGTGCCGGCTGAAGTTCAGCCCTGTCATTGACCAGGCTGTCAATAAATTAACGAAGCCCAGGTAGCTTCCTAGGCAGCCATCAAAATGGGGGAGGTCTAAGTTAGCCGCCTCAATAACACTAAGTTCATGTCGCTAGTTAAAAAACAAATTGTTTTAGATATAATCCGGAAGTAATCATGTGTAAATAATTCTTTTAAGTGAATTTAAACTTCCAAATCTTACGTACAAGTGTTATCCATGGATTTAAACAACGTTTTATAATAATATAATAATATTGCTCAAACTACAGTGACAGTGCAGAAATAACAAACAATCTCAAGTGAACGAATAATTACAACGTGTTTTAACTCTGTGTGTACAAAATAATGTAATAAACAACTTATTCTGATCAAACCAATGAAGAATTCATTCAAAGTTACAATATATACAATAAGTGACGGTTTTTTTTTATCAACAAAATTCAAAATTGCCGCGCTACTAGCGACAATACGGATGGTAGCTGTACTAATAACTGTCAGTTTTGACACTTTTGACTGTTTTGTTGTGAATTAGTGACATCTAGCGTCTAGTAGCAAAATAAATATTTATATGAAGTGCCAATATATGGAGTTTAAATAAAAGCAATGGAATATATAAATTGGTGAAACAATAATAATTTAGTAACAATATTACAACATTGATTAATTTTTAATACTTACAGGCTTCGCAAAGAAATTGCTTGCCTAAAATAAGTATATATTTTGCAAAATAGGAAACTTTTTGGCAGATTACCCTATTTCTTTATAATGAATTCCTGTGACAGAAACATTACCCAACGGCGCAAACAGGTAGAGGGCGTGGACAGTATGAGCAGTTGTAATGATGATTCCTACGATACTTCTTCAAGCCTATCTCTTTCGGGTACTGCGCAGAGCCTACCAGACTTGTCTAAAGCATTGCTTAGTAATGAAGTAGAAGAATTAAGAAGTGAAATTATGAAGTTAAGAATAGAATTAGAAAAAACACAGAATGAAGTAGACAATCTAAACTCAGAAAATCACTCTCTTCAAAAAATAATAATTACTCAGAAAAGTAAAATAGAAAAGTTGATACTTTTATGTACAAGTTCCTGCACTACTATATCCACAAAGAAACAAAATAAAACGTCAAGAAAGCCAAAACATACTGCTGCAAAAATTCAAAGTCTTCTAGATGATAGTTACAATGAATTAAATGTAAGTCATGAACATACAGTAAAGAATCCCATATGCAACAAGCAATTAAGTGACTTGTCATGCACAAGACCCGTAGTTAACACACAGTTTATAGCAAATACTGAACCCTCTTTTGAGACAAAGGACCCTAAGAATGGAAATGGACGAACCAGCAGGCTCTTAATATTCTCTGATGTACATACAAATATGAGGAATACTCTTCAGAAACTGGTTGGACAGAGCTTCTTTGTTTCATCTATAAGCAAACCAGGTGCTTCAACTGATAAACTGCTGGAGTCATCCCTAGAACTGTGTAAAGACTTTAATAAATTAGATTATGTTATTATTGTGTGTGGAAACAATGAAAAAAATCCGTTAAGAGTACAATCCTCATTATATTTTTATTTGGATAAGCTGGCACACACTAATGTATTGTTATGTGATTCAAACCGAGGTAGATATTTAAGTATAGTTAAGTTGCATGAAATGTTTCACCATATTTGTTCTCAATTTAGTCATAGTATACTTGTAAACATAGATTATTGGGTGGCTAACAGATCATATTACCTGATTCTATGTAGATTTATACTAAGAAACATATTAAATTTAAAGTATAAAAACAATTACATTCAATACACCAAGTTGCACACTGCTGAAATAAATAACACTATATCAATTGGCACACAAACAGATTTTGCTCTAAAACCCAGTTTATTATCAATAGAAACTCAAACGGATTGTTTATTTCGAGACTAAAAATACATTTACCATATTACATAATAATATACAGGGTATTAGATCAAAAGTATGTGATATAGAATTATTGTTAGAGTCTAGACATGTAGATGTTCTATGCTTATGTGAAACATTTTATAAAGATAATCATGCTGAAATATTACAATTGCCAAACTATAAAATGGCAACATACTTTTCCAGGAAAAACAAATCTCGTGGTGGTGTAGCAGTCTATGTTAAAGACAATATAATATTTAAAAAGATTGACTGGATATCTGAATTATCAGTGGAAATCCACTTTGAATGTTGTGGTATTATAATTCCTGAGACAAATTGGTATATAGTTTGTTTATACAGAACACCTAATAGTAATATAAGCTTGTTTATTGAAAAATTAGAACTATTATTATACAAATTAACCATCAGATTGAGAGCTGTAAACAAAAAAATATTTATCTTCGGTGACTTTAATATTGATACCCTAACATGCAATAGTAAAAGTATTATATTCAAAAACACACTTAAAGCATTTAATTTGCATTTAACATTTAGCCAACCAACTAGAATAACGTCACACTCGGCCACATGCATTGATAATATTATCACGAATCACAAGAAGTACAACGCTCAAATATGGGACCTAGGTATATCAGATCACACGTGTCAAGTAATAAAAATTCCATGTAGCACAAGTTATAGAGAAAAGTACTGGTACAAGATGCGTCGTAATATAAATTATTATATTGAAATTTTTGTAAAATACATCTCACAAATAAGCTTCAATGAAGTATATCAATATACAGATGTTAATATATGCATTCATAAATTTATGCATATGATGCATTCATAAATTTGTTTAACTTAATTTTTAATCTTTCTATACCACTGCAAAAAGTTAAAATATACCATAAAAAAGATACGTCATGGAAAACCAAGGGCATTACAATATCCAGCAAAAATAAAAGAAAAATGTATCTTGAATCAAAAGGTAATCCAGAAATTAAAACAAATTATGTACGATGTTGTAAGGTCCTAAAACGTGTGGTAAAAGCGTCAAAGAAAATGTCTAATATAAAATTCATCTCACAAAGTGCTAATAAAACAAAAGCCACTTGGGCACTAATTAAAAAGCAAACACAAGCAACAAATGTCCTCAAGCCTACTATAGACTATATTACACATAAAAATAAAATAATAAAATCACTAAAACAATTAGTAAGCACTTTTAATCATTTCTATATTAATCAAAACCGCAGTATAAACACAGTTAACCAGAAAAAAACAATAAATCAATTTAACAACCTTAATAGCATCTTTCTGTATCCTGTTGACAGAAACGAAGTAATAAAAATAGTTAAAATCTTAAAAAATAAACCCAGTTTCGGCTATGATAATATACCTATTAAAATTATTAAAGATAGTATAACTTTTATTGCTGATCCGCTTGTACACGTTATTAACTTAATGTTAGAGACAGGGGAATTTCCTGATTATCTTAAGAAGGCTCTATTAAAGCCACTGTTTAAAAAAGGTACGCGGGATGATATAAATAACTATAGACCCATTGCTTTATTGCCGACTATTTCAAAACTGTTCGAGAAAGTCATATACAATAGAATCACAAAATTTCTAGAACATAATAATATCATTAACATTAATCAATTTGGATTTCAGAACAGAAAAACCACAACTTTGGCAATATATAAATTATTTAATACAATTTGGGACAAAATTAATAATAAAATACTTTCTGTTGCGCTTTTTATAGATATGTCAAAAGCTTTTGACTGTGTGAAATATGACATTTTATTGAACAAATTGGAATGCATAGGAATAAGAGGTGTCGCTTTAAAGTTGATAGGAAATTACTTAAATAATAGAATGCAAGCAACTACTAATGAAGTATTTAATGAGCATACAAAAACAGTAGAAGCAGTTACATCAGATTTCGATAATGTTATACTTGGTGTGCCCCAAGGCAGCATATTGGGTCCCCTTTTATTCCTCGTATACATTAATGAACTTCCAAACATAATCAACCACCTATGCGTTATGTATGATGATGATGTTGCAACAGTATTTATTTCCAATGATGATCGAAATAATAATAACTTTCAAGACGAAATAAATAAAACACTAACAACAGTAACTGATTGGTTAGAGTCCATAAATTTGAAAGTAAATCTCTCTAAAACAAAAATTATACAATTTAGGAATAACAAAAGTACACTCTCTCCATTAAGTATATCTGTTTCTAATACAAAAACTGAACAAGTAAGTGATTTAAAATTTTTAGGAGTTGTAATCGATCAAAATCTTAATTGGAAAGCACACATTGAAATCGTAAACAAAAAAATATCCAGCGCTTGTTATGCACTATCAGTTCTGTCAGAAACTACAAATATAAATGTCACCAGAAATGCATATTTTGGAAATGTCAATCCTCTATTATTGTATGGTATAATATACTGGGGCAACTTTACAAATGTTCAGTCTACATTTATTCTCCAGAAAAAATGTCTGAGGACATTGTATAATATGCATAGCACTGAATCACTGAGAAATATTTTTAAAACTAAGGGATTTCTTACACTTACTTGTATTTACATTCTTGAATTATGCTTATTTGTGAAATTAAGAAAATTAATAAAGAATATTTTAATTTTAAATCTGCTTCAAAACGAAACATACGAAATAAATATAAGTATAATCTTACCTATAATTAATAATACGATTTACTATAAAAGCACTTACATTTCTGCAATTCGTGTTTTTAACCATTTACCTACCGCCTTAAAAGAATTAGATGGCCGTAAATTTAAAATAAATTTGAAAAAGTGGTTGCTTGAGCATGCTTTTTATACTCTAAATGAGTTTTTTGGTAAGTCGTATTAATGCATGTATTTAACTTTCTTTTTTGTTTTCTTTTTGTTTTTAAACGTTTCATTTGTTATTTCATTTAAAAAAATATGTTGCATGTCCGATAGGGGCAAACTGTTGTGTCCCAAACCTTTATAACTAAGACCTCTGTATTGTACACAGTTACGCAATAAATAAATCTTTATATTTATCTTTATAAGCCTACTCACCAGCCCCGGTGCTGACCTAGGAAGCTCCTGCTTCAAGCCGGGTTGCCCTTCCCTATCGGCAACTAGTTGTCTCGCACTATTGGAGACGGCATCATACAGGTCGAAGACCTGGGCATAATCTTCGCTGACCTTATTTCGCTGGTCAGCGGTGAAATCATTAACTGACATTTCGAGACAACAAGCGTTGAAAATGCGAAATTGCTGTTCCACACTTGCCAGGCGATCATCAATCCGCTCATACCTTTGTAGTAAGGCCTGCTGGCGATCAGGCCGGTTCACTAAGGCACTGGCCGAGGCAAATCAGCGCAAATCTGATACAATAGCACCAGCAGCCGCACGCAAGTCCTTGATAGCTGACATAATCAAATTTCAAAAGAGCCCGGACAAGCGTTAAATAATACTATCAATTAAAACTTAACAAAACTTAATATTTGTTAATTCTTTGAAACCAACGAGGTGTTAGCCTGTTTACTACAACTGCAAGCAAGCGACAGGTATTTACTGCCCAACAAAATTAAAAGTTTCAATATATTGAAACAAACACAAAACTTATCAAAAGTTATAACTTATAACAAATTAAAAATTGAAACTTCAGATTAATTAATTAATTATTTTCCACAGACTATGTTATTTATGATAAACAATAGTAAGTAAACACAGAATATGTGTTACCTAACAATAATATCAGTATATTACAACAAAACAAAGGTTTATTAAGTTGATTTATCAATGTGACCCGCCCCTCTATGCAAGGTCAAATTTGGTTATTATAATGTTTCAAACTCAATGTACAATTAATTAAGTCAATTGATACATATAACTATTATATATCCAACCAAAACTGACTATTTAATGATTAGAACAACAAATTCTAGTTAGATTTCAACAATTCCAGTCAAACAATTACTGATTTGAGGTTATTAAAATGACAATGTGTTTCAAATTAAGTAGGTCAACCAATACAAATAACTGTTATGTATTTAAGCAAAACTGACCTAACAACACTACAACACTGTTAATCTGTTAACAAATGAGATGCTTAGCTCAGATACAAGTTTACAATATAGGCACAGTTAACCACGCTCTTGCTATCAAAAATTATGTCTAGAGTTTGGACTAAGATTGGGTAGTTTGCAGACAGTGGAAGCGATTAATTCATCCAGTCTTAGCCCAAGGCAAAGGATCTAAACACTATTACTGTGATTGCACAGTGAATTCAAGTAATAGGTAGGAACATGAAAATTTTACCTTATATCTCCTGGTGTTCCTGATGATGTTCTTGAGTGGACCTATAAGATTAACTCATATTTTTGGCCAAAATAACAAGAAAATCGAATAAATACCACAGGATCCAGTTCGGCGTCCTTCATCAGCGAAGTCGTCAAGCACCAAGCACGTGCATCGGATTCACACACGTTTTACAATGTTCAATATTTCACAATGTCTTGTCTAATAACAATTCGCGAAGCTACAAGGACGAGCTTTCCAAAAGGCGATCAATTTATATCAATTAGGAACAAAGCCACGCGAGAGAAACCAAAAGGCGTTAGCGCAACCATTTTTAGCGGGAAACGACCATGAACCAAAAATAGTGAATGACAGTTCAGTTTGACCATAGTCAAAATTTACAATAGACTAAACTAAACGTTACTAAATCGATATAATCGACTTGACCTATCACAAATAATATTTCTATTTCAAACAAAAATGAAACATTTTCTCGACAGCAATCGTTATGACAGATACAAAATATTCTGTTTGAAAGGATTTGTAATAAAATAAAAGAGAAGCAAATTAAAAAGCTTAAAGTAAATGTTGCAGTGAATATTAAATACTGGCCCGCGGCTCCGCCCACGTGGGACTCTTTTACTTCATTTGGAATTTCCAATAATCCACTCTCAACTATTACCATTCTAGTAAATTTTTACTGCGATAATCGACGTTACTTCAAATTTTTTTTTATAATTATATAATATGCTCACTTGTTATGTGATGATACCTAGACTTCACCCGCGGCTCCTTCCTACAATTAAACTTTTCTCAAGACGCACTCTATGTGTTGGTGAAACCGCACAAAAATCCGTTCGGTAGTCTTTGAGTTTATCGCGTTTGTACAAACAGAACGCTGTGGAAACTTCATTCTATAGTTTGCCTATAAGTAATTTAAGGATATTTCATAATCAAATTGTTTGTTGTTTGGTATAGTCCACAGTTGCTCTATAATTTTGGTTATTCATTAATAAATTAGTATCAGTATTCTAGTAAAGCCTGAAATATATGCATTATGTTGATTGTATAATGTACAAGGCCCAAAATTCGATAGCCTAGTATCAAGCAACTAACCTGCAAGCATACGTATCAATCAATTGTGTGACTTTTAAAATGACCGTCAATGACAAACAAAAAATATCTGCTTCACATTAATTAAAACACAAATGAAAACGAAGAACAAAGTGTAACAACACTAAGAAATAAAACGAATAAAATTGTCCTTTGAAACAATTTAGGACACTTCGGAAGCCTCATACTGCAAAACAAATAAGGTTAATTAATCGGGGGATAATACAAGGAGTCCATTAAATAAATTCTAAGAAATTTCTATAACACGTCGTCCTTAAAACACAGCATAAGGGTAACGTGTGTGGTTCGGCGTTGCACCGAAATATCTACTTGGCGATTTGGTGATATGGAAAAATTATTAATATAGTAGACTGAATTAAGAATGGCTGGTAAATCGCCTAGAGGAGGGGTGAATAAGGCGGAATAGAAGGCGGAGGTATGGGAGCACGACTTACCTTGTAAGTCAGCCTTCTTCTTTACAAGATGGCGGCCGCTGGCATCTTCGAGAGTCCTGAAACTGCACAGATCACTCCACTACACCCGCGGGCGGTTTAGTTCTCGTTTATAGTATAAAATAGCGGTCAAATATTGCGGTGCTGCATGTGTTCGTCGCGGCGCGGAGCTGCACCAGGACGCAGCCGGTCAGCGGGACGGTTGATTTTCGACTTCGTCGCAGCGTCATTGAATTCTGCGACCAATTAGAGCTAGGCGTGCCTTTGCGAGGGAATGGGATAGAAAGGGATAAAAGATCGCTCGTTTTGACACTGCGGTATGCAAAGGAATTTATTAGCTAGGTGTTAACATAATTAACTAGCAATGGAATGGGAGATATGGTAGCGCCATCTATCTTGATGGCGCTACCATATCCTCCCTGCCCTAAAGGGGTCCCTTTAAAAAAAAAAAAAACTTAGCTATGTTGGATGTACTACCGCATAACCCATCAATAGGCTAAGACAGCGATATGATATTAAAATTAATCTAAATTAACTTTAGCGAAACAATTATAACGAAAACTACAAACTAAATACTTAAACTAAGAGGTGGATCTAACTTCCGGCTAGATCTCACTGAGTTGGAAGCGGACTAAGACGTACAACAGGGCGCACGTAGCTCCCCTTCGCAGTTTTCACGGTAACAACGCGGGTTGTATCGTCTTTGGAAGTATGCAGTTTCTCCACGATGGCTAACGGCCATGAAAGCGGCGGAGCATTATCATGTACTATGACGACCAACGTACCCTCCTGTATAGGGGATGCAGGACTATTCCATTTGGATCTAGCCTGAAGCTGGTGGAGATATTCCGAACGCCAGCGCCGCCAGAACGACTGCATGAGTTTATCCAGCAGAGTATGTCTCTGGAGCAAGCTCGAAGAGTCTGCTTCAGGAGCCGGAAATGACGATAATGGCACTGTGTTCAGAAAATGTGCAGGGCTTAACGCGGATGGTTCTGCAGGGTCACTACTCAATGCCGTGAGCGGACGCGAGTTGATCAGCGCCTCGACTTGTGCAAGGACAGTTAAAAGCTCTTCGTAAGAGAGGATCTGTTGACTTATAACTTTGAAGAGATGCGTTTTAATTACTTTGACCATGCTTTCCCAACATCCACCGAAATGTGGTGATGCTGGCGTAATAAACTTCCAGTCAATATGATTTATGGAAAGTTCTTCCTTAAGACGAGTACGATATTCGTCCCCGAGAAACTTATAAAGGTCGCGTAAATAAGAGCTTGCGCCCACGAAACAAGTGCCGTTATCCGTGTACAAACACTGTATAGGGCCGCGTCGTGAAAGAAATCGTTTAGGGTGCTTGTACACGGCGCATGTAGCTTGAGCATGTTGAGGCACTTGCGCGGGTTATATGCACCGTAAACATATCGTTTAAAAATATGTGCGGGTCCAGCGACTCGAGCATGTACCAATGCGAGCCACCCGCGCAAGTAACTCGCGTGCTCTGCGGCGCGCGCGGGTCACTCGCGCATGTTACTTGATAAAATTACATTTTTAACGTATGATTTTAAAATAATTTTCGTTCGTCGAGATATTTTGACGCGCTTTAAGACATATAGCTACCGCACGAATAGCATGCACATGTACCTACCTCTTGACCACGAACAAATAACTTGTACACACAGCTTGCGCAAGTAGCCCGCGTCTTTAGTTGCTCCAGTTATTTGCACCATGGACAAGTACAAGCGAGTAACTTGAACAAGTAGCTTGCGCATATTACGCACCGTGTACAAGCACCCTTAAGGGCTACCAGGAATGACACAGTGCTTAAATCCGTCGCAACTTCAATGTGCGTAGCGCGCGTCGTTAAGCATGTAAAAATACATAGCCAAGCTTTACGGCTTTTAACACCTCGACCACGCACTGGCGTATACTGCAGTGGTCCTGCGTAATCACAACCGGTATGTGTAAATGCTTTATCAACCTGATTGACGCGCTGGCTAGGAAGATCTGCCATGGGAGGGAAAATTGGACGCGAACAAAATTTGAAACAGACGTTACATTTATATATTCTGTGACGAATTATTCGTCGAGCAGCTAAAACCCAATATTTATGCCTAAGTAAGGGCATAAGCAACTCTGAACCAGATGGAGATGCTTCTCGTGATACAAATCAACAAGAAGGTCGACAACATGATCATGACGCGGTAGAATGCAAGGATGCTTGTAGTTATAAGGTTCATCCGAATTTGACAGACGACCACCAACGCCGTGCTCATCGAGAAACGGCTTGAGCCTAAGAATAGCGGGAGAACAAGATACATTATTTTTCAAATTTTGAATGTCGTAACTAAAATGAACAGCCTGTACAGCTCGTAGTAACTTATATTCTGCAATTTTAAGGTCAGTACTTGAAACAAAAGTCCCATTAGGTAGGTGCCTAAGAAACCTACAGACATAAACGATGGCGCGGAGTAACTTAGACCACGATGACATGCGTAGTGCGAGTGCATAGATCGTAGATTCAGCAACCTCAACAATCACGGGATGAGAAACAGACTTCCGTTTGGGTACATCCTCGTCCTCTGCACTGTGGTCAAAGGGTTGCATGGGCCACTCTGACGGATCATGGGAAATCCAAGAAGGTCCACGATGCCACAATGGATGAAGCAGAAGATTAAGTGGAGTTACACCACGAGACAGGCAATCAGCGGGGTTCTCAATACCCGCGACGTGATTGAAACAAGTAGCAGAAACAAGTTCAATTAATTTACTAACGCGGTTGGCGACAAAAGTCTGCCAGCGGTGAGGAGAAGCGAGCGCTACTTTGGAGTCAGAAAACGCGTTTATTTTATTGATAGGGTAGAGGGGCAAAACTGTGTCTTGAACCTTGCGGAGCAACTGAGACAACAGAACGGCCGCGCACAACTCCAGTCTCGCAACCGAAATGGTTTTAATAGGCGAGACCTTGGACTTGGCACAAACTAACTGCACCGAGTAGTTAGAACCAATACGGACTTGCAGATTACGACTCCGCCGTAAGCACAATCGCTGGCGTCAGTGAAACCTATTAAGTTGATGGTACATCCATCTACCAACCCAAGATGACGTGGAATAGTAATTTGATTGAACGCGGTAAGCTCAATACAAAACTGGCTCCAAGCGGCGACAATATGGTCAGGGGGTGTTTCATCCCACTCATACTTTGATAACCAAAGTTATTTGATCAAGAGCTTGGCGTACAAAATTGTGGGAGCCACAAAACCCATTGTGTCCCACAGTCGAGCCACTGTGGACAGCATAGTGCGTTTGGTGCACTCATCATCTGGCGGTGAGACGTCAAACCGAAAAGTATCACAGGATTTGTCCCAGCGTAAACCTAGAACTTTATGCGGTACAGACTTCTCAAACTCAATGTCCGGAAAAAGCTTTATGAAAATCAGGTATGCGTGCGAGAACCTCCTTAGAATTGCTTGTCCATTTGACAAGATCAAACTGGCCTCGCTTGAAAAGCTAAATAACCTCTTCACAAAGCGAAATTGCTAGCGGAACGGATATTACACTACAGGCAATGTCATCCATATACAAAGCGGAAGTAGCAATAGCTGCTGCGGCGGGAAAGTGATCGCCTTCATCAGCGATCAACTGGCGAACAACTCGTAACGCGTGATATGGGCTAGACTTGAGTCAAAAACAAACACGATTGACCTGATACACGGATAAAGGTTCCTTATTGTCAAAACGATAAAAAATCTGTTGAAATCTACGGTCAGATTCGCGAACGCCGATACTGAGAAACATTTGGCGGCAATCAGCTGACAGAGCGATTTGGAAAAGACGAAACTTTATTATGATGTTAAATAAATCAGCCTGTAGATTAGGGTCGGCATGCAAAATGTCATTAATCGACTGACCCGATGTAGTCCTACAACTAGCATCTAAAACTACACGAAGTTTAGTAGAGGTTTTATCTTCGCGAACTACGCCGTGATGCGGGATATAATATGAGGGAAGAGAATTGCCCTCGTTGTTTACAGCTAAACTCAAAAAACCTTTATTTAGGTAGTCACGAATGACGTCATTATAGGCGCCGCGTAACTTAAGTGATGCATCAAGTTTACGTTCTAAACAATGTAAACGTCTAAGCGCAGCAGCGTACGAGTCGCCTAACGAATAAGGGTCACCATAGAATGGCAACGCCACAACGTATCTGCCACTGTCGTCACGAACAGTGGTAGCGCGGAAATGTTGTTCACACTCGAGATCCTTACGGTTCATCGAGGGCGATGCGGTAATCTCTTCGAACTCCCATAATCGCTTGAGAAGAGAATCAATATTATTTTCTTGAAGAACAGAACAGCAACAAGACGTAATATAATGAGAAGTATGTAACGTAGGTACGGTACCCATAATCACATACCCAAATACCGTCTCTATAGCGGGCGATAAATTATGTTGCTCACTACGTACAACTTTAGGTAGTAACAAGTGCGGAAATATTGAAGCTCCGATCAAAACATCAATGTCTTCCGGATTCGCAAATTCCGCGTCTGCTAGCGGCAATGTCTCGAGATGTGTGAGTAGCGATAAGTCCACATTAGCGTTCGGCAATGTGTCCGTAATACGCTCCACGATAAGCGAAGAAATGTTAAAATTAATATTCCTATCAAAACGCGAATGTATTTTAATATCTACGGAACCCTTGCAATGTTTTTCTGACCCCCCGATCCCCTTGACTACTTATTTAGTATTTTTAAAGTTATCCCACAGTCCGAGGCGTTTGAAGCAATCATAAGTAATAAAGTTACTCTGTGATGCGCTATCGAGTAAACAACGAACTATGTGCGGTTCGTTATTAATATCATAAACGATAACTTGCGCTGTTGCTAATAGAACCGTTTTGGACGCCGTACACAGCGGTTTAGCATCGCGCTGAGCATGACAAGCGCGCGAGGGTTGTCCGCGTGTGTGCACCGCCAGCGCAATGGACGTCGTACACAACGATACTTCGCACTAAGACGTGGAGGGGGAAGCCACCGTGGCGGCCTGCACCTGCGACGTCGGCGCGCTAGAAATCGGGTCAAGGTTACTGGATTGGCCCGACAACGGATAACTTTTATCAAAATGTAATAATGAGTGATGTCGTTGATTACATGAACGACACTTCGTCTTACTAGAACAATCACTCGTTTTATGTTTTATACTTAAACAATTAACGCAAGCTTTGTTTTCTTTTACACATTTGAAACGAGCAGTCGGATTTAAATTATTAAAAGCGGGACATTTATAGAAATGGTCGTGTACTATATTACTGCACAGACACTTCTGTGAATTATTATTATTAGATTCCGAGCATGCTACGTAAGATTGCGGATTAGGGACCGAGTTATTATTGCTATTTCGCGATTTATTCGACTTTTGTTTGCTATTATTATTAGACGAGCTAGATGAACTAGGCTGCGTATTATGAAATATTCGACACTGATATTTGATGAAAAAAATAAAACTATCTAGTGTAGGTATTTTATGATTACGTTCCGTCATCTCGAAAGCACGAATTGTTTCAGTGTCAAACTTTTTTAAAGCGAGTTGAAGAAACATAAAGTCGAAGAGATAATTTTAAGTTTTTAAAACAGACGCGGCACCGGACAGTTTAAGATTTAAAGCTTGATCAAAGTAAGTAGACGCTAGAACACGAGTATCTTGATACCTATCAAGTAGTAACTGGAATATGACCTGATAGTTCTCAGCACTTGGTGTGACACCTGCGAATACGGACTGGGTCTTCGGTTACAGCTTACCTATTAAATAGTACAACCTGTCAGCATCTGTTAGAGAACCATTATCGTGCACGGAAGACTTAATACTCGCATAGAATAACGGCCAATTTCGTATATCTACATCAAATGACATAAGCTCAATTGGCAGTAATCTCGGCGCTCGAACCGCCGGTGAGGCAGAAACGGGCTGCGCGGAACACCTACCCTCCAATTGTGATTGTATGCGCTTGATGATACAATAAAGATCTTCGAATGAGGTGTACGCCTGATAATTCGGCTGCTCATCAGGATTAATAGAAAGCAATCTTGCGTTATAATCGTCTAACAACTTATGAAAATCTGTTCGTATACCTACTAATCTGATATATATGGGTAGATATATCAGATTAGTAGGTAGCTACATAAAAGTATATTATCTACGGAAGCGTGCGGAAGTAACCACGTAATGGGTATGTAAATGGACTAGGAGTATACCTAGGTGCTATAACTACCTAGGTAGGTACTTCTAGAAGATACGTACGTGAAATAAACGAGAGGTTACGTATAAACGCAAATGAATCCGGCTTCGTACGGACCAAACAAAATGGTTCGGTGAAATATGAAGGTGAAATATGTACTAGGCGATTTGGTGATATGGAAAAATTATTAATATAGTGGACTGGCTGGTAAATCGCCTAGAGGAGGGGTGAATAAGGAGGAATAGGAGGCGGAGGTATGGGAGCACGCCTTACCTTGTAAGTCAGTCTTCAATATTTTACCGCTATTTTATACTATAAACGAGAACTAAACCGCGCGCGGGTGTAGTGGAGTGATCTGTGCAGCTTCAGGACTCTCGAAGATGCCGGCGGCCGCCATTTTGTAAAGAAGAAGACTGACTTACAAGGTAAGGCGTGCTCTCATACCTCCGCCTCCTATTCCTCCTTATTCACCCCTCCTCTAGGCGATTTACCAGCCATTCTTAATACAGTCCACTATATTAATAATTTTTCCATATCACCAAATCGCCTAGTACATATTTCACCTTCATAT